>OY776674.1:167140862-167685184 GCA_963675555.1 Leptura quadrifasciata | reverse complement strand
AACATGGCAAAATAAAGTATAACTTGAACACGTTTATAGAGTACTAGAGTAGATATTTGAGAAGAGTTTATATGGATAAATCTAACGCGAACATAATCGAAGTAATAGAATAATTTCGTAGAAAGAAATTGATAGCCAATAAGGGATGAAAAACTATATATCATTGTAGCCTCCATCACGTGAATATTATTTATTTTCGTCCACAGCACAGAATATGACTGAAACCTGATGAGAATCTTGTATTAATTAGCCTCAATTGTGTTTGATCACAACACGGAACGCCTTTTTCTATTTTTTTTATACATTTATTTAACGTCGGCCTATTTCCGCTACTGAGGCCTAACACCGACGCCCGTAGACGAGCTACCCCCAACCAGGAATTTTGCCGAACCTCTTCCCTTAAGAAGAGTAGGGATCTTTTACTTGCCTAACATTTAATAGACAAGGGACCGACGGCTTTACATCCCCTCCGAAGGATGGTATATCTCCTATACAACCCTCGCCTAAGGTTGTATAGCTTCCGCGCATACACTGATATACAAGCCGTTGGAAGATGTGTGAGGCGAGGACGCGGTTTCCGTTGGAATGGTCACCCATCCAACTACTAACTGCGCCTGTCGTTGCTTTACATCGCATACCGAAGTATGTACATAGAAAGACGCACCTACGCTCGCCCCGCCTTTTTCTATATCTATGTCAATTATTCTAGCAGATATGCACACAATCGCTGTAATTTGATAAAAATTCCAGATATATTATTAATTGTTACAGTAAATACTGAGCTTATAGATGCTTACCAAGGTTTCCAGTGTTTCTTCTATCATCGTCTTAACAGAAACATAATGAGCTCCATACCGTTGGCAAAGTCTATTAGCCAATCTTGTTTTCCCAGCAACAGGTGGGCCATGTATTATTGCTTTCAGTGGCTGAACGTTTTTAGAAACGTTAACTTTATCCGCGAAATCTATTTTTTTATCTGCCATGATGCGGCAATTGACAATATTTTGACACTTTCTGAATTTAGTAGATGGCGAACTCTTGACATAAATACGGTATTTTCTTTAGCATTAATTTTAAAGACAAAATAACTGCAAATGCCTCTGATCTTATTTGAAATTCTACACTGCTTGCTTGCAATCGTCACTAACAAGGAACGTTGTTCTTGAAGATACTGAACCTACCCACATTTTGGCAAGCATCCTCCACAAGAGTTGATCTGAACGCATCTGAGATTTTCCCGCGCTAGCGGATAATGGTGTTCAGTTATTTAAGATTTAAGGTTATTTTATTTTCATTACAAATAGTTTTATTAAAATCATATTTGCTTTGTATGTTTTATAGAGTGTCATAATTTTGATTAATCAAATTTATAAAAGATTGTTAAACATGGATGTTGAAGGGCCTAGAAGAAGTAAAAGATTACGTTCTCGAATATCACCCGCCAAAAGAGAAGAACGAGCACAAGCAGTAAGTAAATTAAACTAATATGTAACACCTATTATTTTGTAGAATATAAACACCAGACAACTTTGTGAAAGGCCCTTCTATTGTTATTCAATCCTCATAGTATTTTTTTATGTCTAAGAATATTCGTGCCTTTTTTGGAATATATAAAAGATAAAAGCGTCTGTGGAATACGCAAATTTTTATTTTGTTTATAGGTATCTATCAGGGTGATTCAGTTAAAACTGCCCCAACCAATTATAGAGAAACCATGGCTACAGTACCGTGGACAGATACCCCCAATGACTGCATTCTGAAATTCAAACGATGTTAACAATTACAGTATGAGGGTCACAGTAAATTTTTTTTAATCAAGTATGGAAATGTATTATTCCAGTATGTTAAATTTTAAGACTTTTTTGTGTTAAGCAGGAGGTATTTTCAGATACATTCTTTCATACAAACAAAAGCATGAGGCCTAATTATTTAAAAATGACAAAACATGATTTTAAAACAAATAAAACTAAAAGGAATTTCCCTCCATTTTGATACTGGGATACCTAGTACATTATCAAACTTCTCGTCATCTAAAAGTGTTTGATAGATGCAATACTCACATTATAATTGTCAACAATATTGTTTGAGCTTCAAAGAGTTAAGCAACATTTTTCATTTTAACAAAACAAACTTCCATTCACTGTTGTACCATACATATGCAAGATTACAGACATTGAGTATATAATTATGAAGACACTCATAACTGAACATACTTAAGTATATCCTTTTATTTACAGAAAAAGAAAAGAGTCCTCTTGGAGAATTTACAGTATATAAAATATAATGGAAAAATTCATTATCATACAGATTTGATAGATTGTGCCTTGATATGCGATAATCTGCTGTGAGTATTATATTTTTGTACTTTGTAGGTATATATCTAACTTCTTTTTAAAGCAGGTTAAGAATAGAATGGCCAATTGCCCCCAGAAGGATGATATATATTAATTTTTTTTGTACTGTTTGCTCTCAGTGCCACATACTTACAATTTTGCCAAATATAGCCCTAAATACATAACCATTTAGACGTAATAAAAAATATTGGAAATATAAAAAATAATCTATATCTTTTCGAGTATCTTCTAAACCACTTGATCAATTTAATTTAATTATTAATTAATTTATTTAATTATCATTTTTAGTTATCAGTAATTTCTTATGCCGTTTGCTTCTCACTGTCAAGCTCAGGTTTAACTCCCAGCTTTAGCACTGAAATTTTTTCAGAATACGTACTTGAACATTTGATGTGTGCCCGTTATCCACAAATGTGTAGTATACTCATCTACTAGAGGTCCCTATAGGAATACAGGAGTAATATCTGTGCTTTTTGTTACTTGCTCTAATAATTATCATGTGATACTATGCCTATCACTGCAAATTTCTTATTGGGTTGTTTTTTAGTGAGACTGCAAATAAAAAAGAAGAAATAATGGTGGTAGGATTCGACATGGAATGGAGTTTCAGTTTTCAAACTGGCCCGGAAAGAACGGCTGTGATTCAGATAAGCCCAGACCTAAATGTGTGTTATATTTTGCACGTCAGTAAATTTAGAAACTTACCAAAAAGTCTTAGTGAATTCCTGGCGCATCCAAATGTAAGACTAACTGGAAATAATATTAAGTGGTAGGTACTAACAAATGCCTATGAATTTATATTATTTTTATGAATGGAAACTGTTGATTATTTTATGTGCTTTTTAATAACAGTTAGCGAGTCCAGTTAGCATTTTCATTGTGATATAATTCTGATGGCTTGTGTAAATTTTGTAATAAATACTAGTAGGCAGGAGGATAATTCCAACGTAATCGATATAATAGTGGTAAGTAATTCTGATTTAGTCTTAAATACAAATACACAATTTCGGATCAATTTTTTAGGGAAATACTTTATTATGATGACTTCTATAAAGACTTGACTAACCTAACTTGGAACAACTTATATTCTCTAAATGATATCGATTAAATTATAGACAGTTTTAACGATTACTTAACATGGCTATTTGATGTTCATGCACCTCAAGTTCGAATAAGTAAACCAAAAGCACCGTGATTAACTGATACAATAAAACTAATGATAAAAACACGAAATAAAGGACGCGCTAGATTCAAAAGAACAAATAATGCGAATGATTGGGAAACTTATAAAAAAATCTAGTTCCAGATTTCGTTACAATACATAAGTGTACCAAATTTCAAGTCAATATGATAAACGGTTCCAGAGTAAACGTGCGCACAAAAAAGTTACAGACAGGAATTTTTTCTTTACGTTACTATACTTCCACTGGTCGTGGAAGTAATATGTATAATATGGTCGATACTGCTGTACAACAGAAAAAGAAGGGATATATATAACTTTCATTCAAGAGCAGCACAATACCAAAAAAACTTGGGATACCTTTAACTTGTTTAATATTATATCAGAAACATAACAGAGAATAAGTGTTTCAACCTAACAAAAGTTTATTTGATATTTTCTGTAGTAGTTGGCTACGGTGCCAGGTTTCAGTGAAATCACTCACCAGCTGTGGGAAATAAAACTCCCTTTTGCAAGTAATTAATGGTTGTGGAAATTTCCAGTTTTATTATAGTTGTGCTCTCGTCTACTGACAAGAAAGATGGCAGGATAATATGGCAATTACCGACTGCACCTAACCAATCGGTTTAAATAGTATTAGAAAGAACAATCTAAACAACGCTGGAAATTTAATTTTTCGTCAATTGACTGAAACTAAGCAGCAGTAGTAAGTGTTTAGCACCGAACAGATGTTAACATGGGGTGACCGAAAAGATCGACGACCTTACAGATTGGTGTAGACAAGTGCCCTTAAAAACAGCGGACTGTTAATTTTAAATTTAGATCGATCCCCGATAGTCCGTAATGCACCCATTTTACTGTTATGTTGTGCAAACACAGTTCACAAACAATTACGTTCTCGTAGTCACGAGAACTTTACATCGTTGACAATTTAGTAGTTAAATAAATAAAATTGGTTGAAGTCGACAAAGACTCTTATAACAGCTCTTATATCGGCGTAAAGCGCCTAAGAAAAAGTATTTGTAAACTTGTAGTTTATGGTCAAAAGCTATAGTTCTTGAATATAAACTTGTCATTTTGCAAACTTCCCTAGTAACACATTCAGAAAATGAAATTTTATGAATTAAAATCGTGAATAAAATCATAACTGAATAACCGGTAATATAATATTATGATAGTTAAAAATCAGCTAATATTCCATTTAAAATATTAATCTAATATTCTTTTGGTACCACAAATGTGTCATTTAAACGTTTTTTTAAACACCCCATAACCATAATATAAATGAAATTGCAGATAATAAAGTAGAGTCTCGATGTAAGAAAGTAATCACCTTTAGGAATTTAGGCCTGCAGAATTTTCATGCACCCTGTAAAGCGTTATATCGCCCGTGAATGCTCTTCCCCAGCTTCTTCATGTTTAACCTACTCGTTGAGCATAACAGAGAGGTTAAAATGGCATGCATAGCAAAATTAAATGTGGGTTTCCTTGGATCGTTTGGCTTGTAGTTTAGATAATTAATCTCAATGGTACCATAAGAACAGCTAGCCCAGAGGGTCAGCGATGTGACTTAGGTATATTGAAATGCAATCACTCAGGAGCACAGCGAATGATAGCATTCGGCGAAGTAACTCGGGAGTGATAGAAGTGGCATCTCCATCGGTAAACAAGCTGATCTTCTTTTATATGGTTTCTGATGTCACCCTTCTACCCGGATTATGCATCTCTGCTTGTTTCTTGTGGGAATATGTTTATTTTAACGCCATTATAATATTCGACACGACGTAGCCCGTGCAGTATTTCAGAGTGACGGTCAACTTTCTATCTTTTTCTATGGTTAAGCTAGAAACGTGTAGGCGATTCCATACTATGGGAATACACGAAGTACTTGACGTTTATCTGAATATACGATAAACAAACCCTGCGACTCGACTAGATTTTATGTAAATTCTGTCTCAAAATTGTAGCGTTTAACTTTGCTTTAAAAATATAATTTTAAAATTGCATTTCTGGTAACTTTACTGTGTTTAATATTTAATGACCAGATAAATGACAAGATGAAATACCATGAATTAAACTGCAATAATTACTTGAATTTGGAAACATAAATCGGAAAAATTTAAATTTGTAAATGCGCTATATACTGGGCGTCTCACTATTTTACTTATTATGTTCTTTTTTATAAATTTTTCTTATCAGTGTATCAGTTAATTATATGGCAAATATTATCTAGTTGTGTATTTAAAAATGTGTTAAAATGTTTGCCAATTGTCTTGGTTAAATGGTAGAACAGCTTGCTGAACTTCGCCAAGACAGAAATATAAATAAAAACAATTTATTATTATGGCAGTTGTCTTTTATTTATTTATTTATTTTTTCAGTGATGTTCGGAAGTTAGCAAAAGATTTTGTGGGTTTTGACTCCGATAAATTAGCTGAAAATTGCATCGATCTCGGTGTCATGGCCAATTCCTGTCTACCAGTCACGAGAAGATGGAGTTTGGCAGCTTTACTTGAGTACATAGTAGGTACTTATCTAATAATTATGCATATATGAAAATTTATTTATCTATTAATTTTAGCTTAATGTGAAAATCAACAAGGATAAGAAAGTAAGAATGAGTCAGTGGCATGTTATGCCATTGACAACAGTCCAGCAAAGATATGCTGCAATTGATGCATATGTAAGTATGAATACTGAATAGTATAGTGGAAGTTTGCATATATTTACTCCATGTTATTGAAATTCAATGTGACAACTCTCATAAAAGTATACAACACTCACTACACTTACACAAATATGAGAAATTTAACTTCAATTCAGGTGATTTAAAGGAAACATTTTTGGATAGGTGTTTGCAAAATCAATTTTTTTTTTTGTGAATCATCCCTTCCATTAAGTATTTTACGTACATATACCAGCTGGCCACCTGACTACTCCATTAGTGCCTATCCATCTCTGGGGGTACATTTTATGAAGATAATTGTTTACTATTATGGAGTTATGAGCTGGTGCCCCATCTTGGTGGAACCAAACATTGTCTTGGTTATGAGGAACAGTAATAATAATTCTGGCAATTCATTTCTCAAAACTTTCTTATATCTTATCCCATTTAATGTTCTATGAAACAGATATGGTCCAATAATATAACCATTTAATATCCTGCACCACACGTTAACACCAAAACTTACCTGATTTCGGGTCATTCTTATACACCTAGGATTATTTTGTGACCAGTATCTGCAGTTATGCCTACTAACAACTCAATTGTTGTGAAAAGGGCTTTTGTTGGTCCACAACACATTTTTTTTTAAACTTTGCAATTCTTCAGAAAGTACTGACAATTCAGCTAGAAAATTTAGCCTTCATTCATAATCGCCAGGCCTTAAATTATGGACCAAATATATTTTGTAGGAATAACATTTATTAGTTTTTCATATTCGATGGCACGAAGATACCGACAGATTAGTTTGTGATGCCAAGTGCTGTAGAGAACATTGAGGGTTGTTGATAATATTTAATACTAAGGCTGTATTTTCATCATTTCTAATTGGTCTTTTCCTGGTACAAATAATTTTCTTAAAACTATCATAGTTTCTTAAATTTTTAAACAGCATAATAAATGTCTTTTTGTCTGGTGTAGGTCTATTTGTAAAACACAAACGAAATAATCGTTTTGCTTGTCGGGAATATTAAAATCATATTTAACTTATCTTCATTGGCGTATCAAACCATTTGTAATGGATAACTTCTAACTAAATATCTTAAAACTTTGATTGACATGCACTACAAGCCTCTATTTAATAACTGTCGAAATTAAAATTTAATTTCAAGACCTACCAATATCTCTGAAGTTTAATTTAGCTCATTATAAAATTAGTGAGTATTTTCTTTATTATCGTACCTATTTCAGGTTTTAGGCACAGTTTTATTAGAAGAGTTATTAAAAAATATAAATAATTTCGAAATATGTAATAATGTACAGATTATTGTATTTAAAATTTAGCAGGGTTGTATTAGTTCTAGCGAATGGTAGCTCAGTGTATTAAAGCGACTGGCTAGCAAACTGAGTTGCCTAGCGAAGTGGGTTTGATTCCCACAAGGCGAAACAAATTTTCATTAAAAAAAATTGCCGCAAAAGTGGTTCGGAGTCCACATTAAACTGTAGGCCTCGTCTCTCTTTGCCTAGCACAAGATCCTTGAGATCTTCCAGGGGGTTACTTCGGTAACTTGAGAGGCAGTTAGGAAAACATTTTAAAAACATTTAACCGGAAGTGGTATACACGTTTTTGTAGTAGTGCATCAGAGCACTTTCCTTAACGTAAAAAAAGTTTCAAATAACTGACAGTTTAGAACTATTAATACAAAAAATTTCAAAATTTACGTGTACTGAAAGAATGAAAACAGAAATCATTAACTCCAAAACGGCTGGTTTTTAGAAATTTTCTATATCATCAAAATTATTTATAAATTATCCCTTAATCATATGAATCATGTTTCAAGGTTCCAGCCATCGAAAAATAACTGCATCGCAGCGCCACCTCTGTGAACCGTACAGGAAGAATTCTAACTACAGCTATTTAAAGCCTCCTTTGGTATCCACCATCCTCCATTTACAAAAATTAAATATCATTATCATTTATCGAGATAATGGCCCAGGGACTTTTAACTTGTTTATCTTCTTATTTTTTCCAGGCATCCCTCTTACTGTATCTCAAATTAAAGGAGAGAAAAGACCAAAATAAGTTTGAGAGCGAACAAGTAGAAGATATTATATATACACAGTAGAAGATATATATACTCAGGCATAAAGTAATTGTAGTGGTTTTCCATTTGATGTTACCTGAACATTTTAAAGTTATAATTTTATACATTGCAATTTTTATATTTTTATACATTGTATTTTTTAAGAAAGACATTATACAATTTCATTGAATTATCTATGTACTTCCAAACGCATAAATAAAAGTAGAATGTAAGTGACATTAATTTTACATATAAAGACCTTTCTTTCCTAAGATGAAGGTGAGTCGAGTATACGGTCAATGGGAGCTTTGGCCATTTCTCTTCCAATGTAATCAATGGTCTTCCAAATTGTGAATGTCTTGTAGCCATCAGAGCTGGGCATTCACATAACTGTTGTTCAGCCTATATGTTGCTATTAGTGCATCGTTCTTCACTGCTGCAATGGAAGCAAAGTGAGCAGCACAAGCAAAACATCGCTACCATGGCTGCAGTAGACATTATTTACATCGTTATCCCTAGTGAATAGAATTTTTTCTATTACCTCCCATTTTCCAGTTTTCTGCAACTAGATCAGAGGTAGAGGTGAAGATTACTATTAGTACTACCACAACCCTTTGGTACAACCAGTGCGCCATTCATGATTGTAGTACCCAGATCTTACATTGTAGCGTCAATCGTAACTTTGGTGATTCCTTTGTTTAAATAAGCTTTTAATTTCAGTTTGGCATTTAAAAGTAGTCCCAAAAATTTTTTAATAGAAAATAGAAAATTTATTGGTGCCAAGAAACAGAGTTTTACACAAGTCATCAAAGAAAAGAATTTATAAAAATACAATACATGCATATATATACAAAATACAATATAAATATAAAATAATAAAACAATGAGTTGTATATTCTCTCAAAGTATTACAATTGCCAGTCTGAAAAATCATTATAAAAATCTTCCATAGAGTAGAAACATTTGGATATAGGATATTTTTTTGTTACATATTTAAAACTTTTAGAAGGCAACAATTTCACGGGGGATGGTAGAAGGTTAAATAACTTAGGACCAAAATGTGATATTCCAGATCTAGTTTTATGTACTCTGTGAAAGTCTATATAAATATTTGCTTTATGTCTTGTATCATATGAGTGAATTTCTTCATGAGTTACGTAATTTGGTAGATTATCTTTAACGTTTATGAGACACTAAGATATATAGTGAAGGTACTGTGAGAATTTTAAGGTCAATATAAGATTGTCTGCAATCTTATCTATACCCTAGCTTATTTATGATTCGTACTGCCTTCCTTTGTAATCAAAAAACGCGTTTCATGTTTGGAGCATGGCCCCAAGCATGAATAGCATATGATATTTTTGATTGGATAAGTGCATGGTAAGCTACTAAGAGTACTTGCTTGGACACTACTAGGGACATATTTCTAATTGCATAGATACAACGAGTTAACTTATTACATAGCTTATCAATATGAAAGTTCCATGAGAGCTTAAGGTCAATATGTACCCCAAGAAATTTTACCGACTCTGGATTATTATTTGTTTCCAAATTAGCTAAACTAAAAAACATTTCAGTTTTAGTAGCATTTAAGCTTAATCGATTTGCAACAAACCAAGCAGAAACCCTTGACTGTGTCTGCTCCAATTGTAACTCCAGTTCATTGCAACTGTCATTTTTATTTATTGTGGTTGTGTCATCAGCGAAGAGAATAAAGTCGGCTCTTGGGTCAGCATACACCAAATCGTTGACATAGATGAGGAATAATACTGGCCCCAGTACTGACTCCTGTGGTACTCCATATTCTAATGTCCTCATCTGAAAGATTATTACCAATTTCAACTAGTTGCATGCGACTTGTTAGATATGATTCCATAAAGTTCAAGCTTGCAACAGAAAATTTATAAAAACTTAAGTTTTTTTATAAGTATACTAGAACAAACACAGTCAAAAGCCTTGCTCAGATCGCAAAACAAAGCCCCTATGTCGCCTCCTATCTCAAATCCAATGTTTATGACCGACTAATTTGTTGATAGCCATAATGGTTGAATGTGCATTACGAAAATCATACTGATTTATATTAAACAGACTATTTCCTTCAAAAAAGGAACATATTCTGGATTTTAAGGCTTTTTCAAAAACTTTTGCTATAATTGGAATGAGCGAAATTGGTCTTGGACTTGGACTTTTGGAAAGACAGAATGTCTTATATATAAGTTAAGTAACTTTGTAAGTGGAACAACAATGACATTGGCTATACTCTTAAGTATCTTTGTGTTAAGGTTATAATAATCTTTACTATTTTTGTTTTTTAAATTAAATATTATGTCTCTAATTTCGATAAAAGTTATTTCACTGAATAATTGTGTACACAGTGTATTTATTGTGTCTTTAATAATTGTTTGAAATTCTTGTTAATTTTGTTCAAAATGCTGCAAATTTATATAAAAGATGAAATTTTTTAAACATTTATTTAACATCACAGGCCTATCACCGACACCTGTAGAGGAGATACCCAGAACCTACTCTTCGAAGGAGAAGAATCTTTCAAAGAGTAGGGATCTTTTACTTGCCTAACATTTGTTGTCGAGTCATAAAATTCATAAATACAATTGAATTAAATAATATTTAAACCACTACTATGCACAATGACACATCAATCACAGCATCAAAACACGCCAGGAGCCTTCCACAACGTTCAATACTCCAGCCGTCCTTCCGTCTAGACTCCCATCCGGTTCGACTCGTCGCATCGGTCCCAGCACCAAATCAAGCCAGATGCCATTCACAATATTCCGCCCTAACGTCCAGAGCCCCGTCCGACCCGATGTCTAATTATGCAGCAAGGTTTCTGCAGCGGCAGTCCTTCCGCAGTTCTCGTCGCTACAACCATCAGTCCAGTGAAAGCAGATCAACAAGAAGCAACCAGTCCAGCCTACCAGTGTCTACTCGACGAACCAACCCTCAATATGACGCTTTGTCTGCCGCCAGCGCACGATCCAAGGCTCTATTGATGTGGAGAAAAGTACAAACAGCATACAGCGACAGTCGCGACTTATAAACGTTTCATCGGTGCATAGTAGTGCGGGGAAAATTAAAATCAGTGTTACCTCAGTACAGTTAGGGCCTAAATAATTAAACAAATATAATTTTTGACAGTACGAACACCGTTTAAGTTGCTTTTAGTTATTTTTTTTTATGGATTTTCGTCTTTTATTTACTTAACTTAATTGCAACTACGGGTATTAGCACCCATAATAAAAATAGTCAACATCTCGGGAAGCTTGGCGGTGTAATCAGTTAGTCTGGGCTCACCCGCTATCGTAGAAGCCACTAGAAATCTCGAGAACTGACGTCATAAGCAACACCATCCTACAATCGGAGTCTCATGCCATATCTATAAAAATCGACCCAGCGAGCCATAGTTCATCCTCACCAGCTTGTCGGAATCTTTAACTAGACTACTGGCGCCTTCTATCAATAAAAAAACGTAGTCTCAACCCCCATTCACGACAACACATTTAATAGATAAGGGACTTTACATCATTTCTGAAGGATGGTATATGCACTACACAATCCTTGCCTAAGATTGCATAACTTCTGCGCATACACTGATATATACAAGCCGCTAGAAGATGTAAGGCAAAGACACGCTTTGAATCTGCTAGAACATTGTAGATAAAGGAATCAAAAATTGCTTTTAATAACAATAGCAAAGAAATAATACCATTTTTCATTCAAATTGTATGGTCATCTTTCTTGTGTTTCATGCCCGAGGGCATTATGGTATAACGCTCATTTTACACAAATCAATGTTTAGTGCCTGAGAACTACTTTCACTTCACTTCATTTGAACACTATATTCAAATAAACTACTCAGCATACTTTTTGCATACCATGTTGGCAGGCATAACAATTAAGATTAATTTTGCCACGGTTTCACACATTACAAATCATCCAGGATTATTTGATTTCAGGAAAATCAAAATATCTCAGAAGATCAATGACTTTATTTGTGAACATAAAAAAAAAACATTAACAAAGAAATTAAAATTGATTTCTATTATAAAAATATAAGATTTTAACGAAAACTACAATACTTTTTGCAAAGATTAACGCAAGGCCTAATTCCTTTTATTTTACTTAGTGAAATATAGGATTGAAAAATTATTAAATGAAACGCAATAGGCCATCACTTCAAAAATGAAAAAAGATACTTTTCTAATAAATTATTGGATAGCCTATTCTACATAAAACTGAAACTTCCCATAATTTAGAAACTTTAACCAATTTAATACATCAACTATAACCAATATAAAATTTCTAGCAATTTTCGTATACAGGGTGTAACAAAAATATTTTCCCCTGTTAATGAAACATATTTTTACAAGTTTGGACTGATTTTTTTATCCTCAATAGAAAATTGTGTATACATGTATGCCTTTACTATAATAAAAATGTTTCAGAAGAAAAAGCCGATAATTCAAGATTTTGGACTGAAGCACAGAGTTACAATTTTTGAGGTTCTATTCACATCCATTAAAATTTCCAAAAAACGTATTGAATATATAAGTTTTAGTTTTATGACATATTCGGTCAATTAAAAGTGAGAATTTTTTTAGAAGTACCTCGACTTCATGCACATTCGTGTACATACATTTAAAAACAAAACTTTATGAGGTTATAGCGACTAAAAAAGATATTTGCGGGAATCTTTACAAAGAAAATATAAAAGAAAACTTCCTTAATCTCTAATTTTTCAAATATAAATTAAAATTTGACTACACCTACAAGGTTACTTCGGATTTTCACTAGTTGCCGCATTTTGGGCAAGCCCTCTGATCGATAAGTCATATACAACTTCTTCTATTTTCTTTACGTCGTATTTTAGTGCATCAAACCGCTTTCGTAAAGAGTCATTTTTGAGGTTGAGTAACCGAAATCCGGCGTTTAACTCCGCTACGAATTTTGAGATTTGTAATGGCCTCTCGTAATCACCGTAAGTGACCGAATTCACTGCATATCTTGACTGAAAAATAATAAATGGATAGGATAAATTTCAAATACTGCAAATAAGTCTTAAACCATTAAATTCATTCAAAATATATAAAAGGAGAGTCAAAATAGAACTCAGCATTGATAATGAATCGACTACACTTCTAATACTTTGATTTATAGTGACATATTATTATTTTATTTGTATTTCAGTGTCAGAGTTGATTGAAATAACAATACTTCCATCAACAAGACCAGGCAGATAGTTTTTCACTTTGTCAGTGGTAGTGAATTTATTATTACTATTTGTTATTACAAAGGGTTTATGAGCTAAACAACCCAAGCAAGCTTACAAATATTGACAACGCAACTGCTCTTCAATCCTAGAAAACGTAAGCGAAATTTGCATTTACCTAATCCCATACCAATGTTGGCAGAGTTAAGATATTATCATTAAAGTATCTGCGAAGTACATATTCCATCAGATTTAGTACTTATTCTTATAATCTGGAAGATATGATCAGACACGTGTAAGTCACAAGTAGAAGTTTCGTATCTAATAGTGGTTGAGTTTAATAGTATATTATCGATACAAGTTCTAGATTTAGGAGTCAAAATATAGTTCACGTCCTTAAAGTTTACACTAAACAATGTAACAACTAGTTCTAGTTAATTTGCTTCCACAGCTTTCCAAAACACAAATAATAGCTGGGTGTTTAAAAATGAAAATTATTTCTATAATAAATAAAATAATTTGGCAACACTGCTTCAATGATGGGACAAGGTCACGCACATGTTTTGTATCTAGCCCTTTCTGGATTTATTCGCCTGGTTATTGCTACGATTGAGCAGCATTTACTTGCTTTGTCTATATATATAAACCAATTGTAAGTCTGGTAATCTGACAATTATTATTACTATTATTATTTATAACTAAGAAATAATTACCAATTCTGAGGCCAAGTTGAGGAGTCCCATTAGGTAATCCTCCAAGTCCAGGTGAATATTAACTTTGTTGTCCACTGTTAAAACAAAAGTATTGTTAGTATAGTCTATTTGGAAATGGGAGAGTAATAAAACAATAGATATGGACCGGCCTTGGCGTACTACTATTTTTCTTCACCTTCATAGACACTGTACATTAAATTACTTGATTTATGAGCAAATAAAATTCACCAAAATTGTTTTTGGGGCTAAACTCAATTTTTTCAAATGGAACCATATCGGTACCATGGTACCATTTATTAGTACTATTAATAAGAAATGTATTCATATGTCGTATTAAAATGTGCAATAAATACAAATAAAATTACAGCTAAAAGAAAATAAGAAAATACAAATTTATTCTAATTACCTTATTACACATAAGGTGGTTTTGGATTACAAAAAATGAACACAAAACATTACAACAGTTGTTCAAAATGCTGTCCATTAACGTCAATGCACTTCTGAACTCGCATAGCTGTTTTTCGAAGAACGTTCACCAATTCCTGGGCCGTTGTGCTATTAATTGCTCGTCTTATTCGTAGCTCCAGGTCTTCATGGGTTGTAACGGCGGTTGCATAGACAATATTTTTTAAATAACCTCAAACAAGGGGCGTTAAATCGGGTGACCTTGGAGGCCAGCTCACAGGACCATTCGTCGAAATTACGTTTTCTCCAAATCGCCGTTGAAGGTAATCAATTACTATCCTTGAATTATGGGGAGGAGCGCCATCTTGTTGGAAATACATTCCCTGCCCTAAATCTAAAGGTAACTCATCTAAAATGTCCTCAATCTCATTTTCCAGGAATCTCAAGTATCTGGCACCAGTTAGAGGTCCTTCAAATATTATTGGAACAATTATTCCAAGCCAAACATTGAAACCGAACCGAACCGCACTTAAAAGTTACCCTCCCGTAATAAATTTTGATTTTCTTATGACCAATATTTTGTATTTTGTCCCAAATTTGTAAACCTAGACTCATCTGAAAATAAACTCAATCCCAAAAAATCATTGTTTGGCTGCACGTTATTATACAAAATCCAATTGCAATATTCCATCCTACGTTCGTAATCACTGTCGTATAAATGTTAGTGCAATTGTTATTTATAATGGTATTTGTGCAAAATTCGGCTTACTGTTTGGTGACTGACATCCAATTCAAACCCAAATTGCCTTAAAGAAATAGTCAAAACATTAATTTCTGTTCCTTCATCGATAATGAAGTTTTCTTCGGGATCATTGTTGGGCTCTCTTCAACACGTTTAAAATAATTTTTCGCTGGACATTGTCTTAATTGGGCATAAAGGTCGGTAGCCGCAACTGCATTTCTTTTACATTCCCCATAAATAATTAACATGTCCACTTTTTCATCTCTTGTATAAATCTGCGGCATTTTGAACACAACTAACAAGTATTTTAAACAATTTTTAAAGATACAATAAAAACACCGTTAAACCGACAAATGTTTGGCTAAATATTTCATTGTTTTCAAAGCCACCTTAGTTATTTCTTAACATTTAATTAGAACAAAATTGTGGTTTCTTTTTGCCGTAATTTTGTTTGTATTTATCGCACATTTTAATACGACTTATGAATAAATTCCTTATTAATAGTACTAATAAATGGTACTATGGTACCGATATGGTTCCATCTGAAAAAATTGAGTTTTGCCCCAAAAACAATTTTGGTGAATTTTATTTGCTCATAAATCACGTAATTTAGTGTTTTTAATAAGATTTCGATTTTTGTAGCATTACACGGGTCATTTAGAATAAATCGGAACCGTCATGACACACTTATATGGAAAACTAAAAATTATATTATAAAAAAATGGATGTTTGAATGTCACTTATTTGGCATCGTTGGATTCAGAAAGTTATGCAGAATTCAAAAATGCAACAATATACAGGGTCTTCCATTTAAATACCAAAAGTTAGTGTCACTTCCAGCAAAACCGGAAGTGAAAAAAAAAATCAATTGTATGTCAAAAAGTGCCCCTTATTATGTATGTAGTATATCCTAAATTTCAAACAATCACCTTCAAAACTAAGGGGAGTATACCATGATCCTGTTACACCCGATATAAAGGGGGGGATGTAGAAAACCCATTCAACTACCGGCTAAACATCATTAATTTCCACACAAGCTAAAATTATAGAAAATCTAATTAAAAAAAGAAGGGTTACTTAGTGAATTTTTGTTATGTGTCAACTATTAAGTGTCAATCAATTTGGCTCTCCTTCCTAAATACTGTTTATACTAAATGAAGGGGAGATTGCTTACGCCATTTTCTCAGATCGGACTGTGTTCAAGATGGAATATTTCTGCAAAAATTGGAGCGTGGCAGTAATATTGAATAGTTTAAATCTTTTCTGTCATGCCGTAAGCAAATTGTTAAAAATCCAAATAAGTCCGATAAACTTAACATAAACTGTGGGGTATCTCAAGGCTCTGTTCTTGGTCCAATTCTATATTTATTGTATATCAATGACTTAACTACAATTAATATCACAGGAAAGTTTACCCTATTCGCCGACAATACCACAAAATGGTGGCATTGCAAGGAAAAAACGTTCTACATGAAAATCATATGCGACAACATTAAGAAAATCAAAAACTGGTGTGATTCGAACTTACTGTCGTTTAATATAGGGAAAACAAACATAATAACTTTCAAATGTAATCTGCCAGATATTCCCCTAGGGAACCATGTTCTTGAAAATAAAAGAACAAAACATGCTTGAAATTTTTACGATTGAATATTGACTGCAAATTAAAGTTCAGAGAACATATTTTATTACTCGTTTAAATAGTAAACTAGCATCTGGATGCTATGAAGTCAGGGTAATTTCAATCTGAATTACAGAGAAAAAAGCACCGTAAGTGTCCAACTGACGTTGAATTGGCACAGTTGGTGGCAAAGGATATCTAGCTTAGATATCTGGAACCACATTAAAGCATCACATTGGGAACTAGAAGTTAGCATGAAGAACGGAAAGTATGCGTTTGCAAAAGGCTAAAAATGGCGCCGTTCTGAGGGACCACACATCAGCCAGGTCTAAAAGTTATGAACCATGAGGAAAAACTAAGTCAAAAAATTCTCTTTTGATTTAAATTTTCTTTATAACGGCTTTTTTTTTGTGAAACTAGTTGCAACTATTCCACACAAGTAAACAACTTATGAAGTAGTTTCTTCCGGGTCTTACCGTGGTCGTCGAACTTGACTTGACGTTTCGCAGATCATCCTGTCAGCTTCTTCAGAAGGATTCTAAAGACTGAATTTGTTGTATTACACTCCTCGTAATCTGGTATTTCTCTGGTGTTCTTTGAATCGGCACTGGATACTCCGTCCTGTTTGTCTGATGTTGCTCTTACCACATGTGCACTTCAACTGGTAAACACCTTTTGATAACGATAAGAACACCAGAGAAATACCAGATTTGGATACACGGATAAGTCGGCGATAACAGAACATGTCCATAATAACAAAAACCATAAAATCGACTACGAGGACATCAATAAATTACAGGAATACGCGCTATTATCCGCGAATCATTAGGGAATCACTGGAAATTATGAAAAACGTGACCAACTTTAACAGAGAGGATGGGTATCGACTTAGTAACACGTGGAGAATGGTATTGCCAAGTACCAGCACCGTAGTAAGTCACGGTCAACCAAACACGACGAATGAGCAGCGAAGCGAACCAAGCACAACCAATGACCAGCGAAATGGCGCCTAGGTATATAACACAACAAATTCAGTCTTTAGAATCCTTCTGAAGAAGCTGACAGGATGATCAGCAAAACGTCAAGTCAAGTTCGACGACCACGGCAAGACCCGGAAGAAACTACTTCATTAGACAACGGCCGTGAAAACCTGCATTCTACTATAAGTAAACAACTTGTTATTACTAACAGGCCCAAAAAAAGAGTTTTCTTACCTCCTAATATTTGAGCTGCTGTTTCCTTATTAATTAAAATTCCTTTTTCCAAAAACACAATTAAAGCAGCTAGAAAGCATAAACGTTGAGTTGCGAATCTCCAATGGTCATTGTATCTGTAGTACTGTCCGGATGGTACGATTTGGTCAAGTGCTTTGTATCCTTGACGGACCTCCTCGAAAATCTCTCTTGCTTTGAGGCAGGCGGCATGCACTAAAATTAGGTTAATTCAATTTAATGAAGCTTGCCTTATTTAGGAATCATTTATATAGTAACTTTTTAGAGGAAATCATGTTCCTAAATGTGTGTACTTCCTATTATTATATCATTAGAAGAAATATTTTCAGTTCAGATATTTTGCCGTGTTAACATCTACTTTTCGAGAAAAAGTTTCAAAATAATGGACCTCATTGCAAGACAGTTGATCTTTTCACTGTTAAATACTTATCTATCTATCCTATCTATCTATATGTTCCATTTTTTTAAAACGTTTACATAAGCCCAACATCACGTTTCCAATACCTAATTTTTCAAAATCAGAGCAGTCGCTTAGGCTCTACAAGATAAAAGCTCAAAGAACTCATAAATACACATATTATACAGATGTGTGAAATCAGTGGCAGCCAGGGTTTAAAAATATTGGTTGCGACAAGCAAATGGGGCCAATTTTTAACATTGTTTAACATTTGTTTATGGGGACCCCATCATCATTTAATTTAAAAATGAGTAGAAACGTAAGGTTGACACATTTCTAAACTATTACTCCTATTACTAAACAATATTACAGTTAGGCAATCTTCGTAATAAAGAAAATTATACGAGTAAACAGTAACGCAAGCAGTACGCTTATAACACGGTGTCTAGTGTTGATTTCTATTACTTTTTTCAATATCTTGTTCTTGGTGGATGACTTGCAACACAGTTATTATTTCCCTTAACGGTTTTTCTATGTCTTTCATTATTTTTCGTATTTCCTAAAAGTGATTAATAAAATTTAAAATAATTTGTATTGTGTATTGGGAAAATGATTACCTCTCTAACATCTTGTTCAGAATTTACATATTCCTGAAACGGTGAAAATATATCTGAAACTATAGTGCTTGGAGTACACATTTTATCACTTTGACCTAAACAATTTCAAAAAATTTGGTACACCGTCCAAAGCTACTAAAAACACGCTAACCTCAAAATTAAATATGTCAAACGTCAAATCCATAAATCACAGAATGGCGGTTGTTGCCTTGTTTACATTTACAAGAGTGTAGACAACTAACAATACAATAAATTCAAACAAACACCACAGTCTGTGCAAACACCAACATTTGGAAGCGAAGTGGTGCGTTTGAGTGGTTTACAATGTTTACATCACACATGAGATGCTGTGGTTATATTCTGATGTTTAAATCATTTATATAGTAAATAATTAAATTCGCTGGTTTACTTAGGTCATGCAGAATTGTGCAGATTAATATATTATTATCATAGTTACTACACTATAAAGAAACGAAGTCGTACATGGTTTCTACTCAACGAAGACCTAAGCCTATAAATAAAATATATTTTATATATTTATAATTTATAACTGAATTTATACATGAGGGCGTGACCAGGGCTATACTTCAAGCTCCAAGGCCCTTGCACATACATTTGTTGACGTAAGACATAACCTTAATTTTGAGATCGATGTTTTTAGATGATTTATCTGTGTTGAAAATAAACAATGAGAAGAAAGAAAATAATTTCTTGTTCCCTTTATCACATTCACATTGCAACAACAGCCAGCAGCTGCAGCTTTGTTTACTTCCTGAAAAATACAGGGAATAGAAAAGGTGGCGAATACGGATGATGGTGAGTATCAATCCATATACAAATGAAATTGTAAAATTTTCCACCATGAAACTAATTATAGATTTAATTAAGATAAATATGAGAATGCAATCAATATACACAGCATGTCCCCATATCGGATACCACAGTCTTGCAAACTTTCTTATTTTTGATTTGCCAAGTTTTACTTGTCTTATATGAAGTCATAAACAGTTGTCAAACTTAAGACAAATTATACAAGGTATTCTAAAAATTATAAAATATGAAGACTTTAAGCAAACTACCTTTTCTTTACATCTTTAATGGCCAAATGAAGTTGTCGAATAGAATTTTTAGTCTAAAAAAAAAAAAACAAGAAGAATTCCTCGGCCATTTTTTCTTTTACTATGTGTTTTAGATTCACCAAAACTGCCTAAAAATATAAAAGGTTTTCATGTGCTAGATTGCTTGATACCAAAGAAATATTTAGTATATAATTTCTGATAACCATATAAATTCCTTTCAAATTATATCTTGTCTTAATTAGTTATGTATTGTTATAATTTTATCAATACATCAAATTATACCTATTAATCTTTTTTATCTGTGAAGTGCTTTATAAATCCACAAATATTTGTTTGTATCTTTTTATTGTATCCAGTTGTACTGAATAGAATAACAGTAATAATTTGAATGAAGAAACATGAATTTGTGAGTTTATAAGTAAAATTTAATTAATAGATCGTTAATTTGGCATTAACATAAAAAAAACAATTATTCTCTTCATTTTTAGGGCAACTCTTATAAAATTTCGAGTGGGAGGCAAGGAGCATACAGGTAAGTAAAGTTTTAATAAACAGAATCTTCCAAAAAATTGGCATTACTTTGTAATTCCGTTATTTAGGTCGATTTTCATTTATTTTTCATCATTTTTCCTCTTAAAAGTTGTTGAAAATTAAACGGAAATTAAATATTCCAGTAAGTGAAGACATGGCACATGCTATTGTCCTGACCTAATCACAGTCGAATAGACTTATGGCATTGAAACAGGTAATTAAATGGTAGCCTATGCATGCCTGCAAGAACCATGTCAGAGCTCGCCATGATAACTTAACAGGAATTGTAGACCATTCCAAATTTAATTATAGCCCGTATTTTTAAAAAATATTAACTTTTGATCTTAGATCCTATTCGTCTTAGTTAAGTGGTTATAAAATCATTAAGTATTTTTTAATCAAATATATTGACAACAGCGACAGTCCATTATAATACCCTGATTTAAATCATCTAGAGTTTTATCTCTAAAGACGCATATGAAATTAACACACGTAAGTAGTTGAAGAAAACATTTCGGCCAGAATTTTTTAATAAAAATATCAAACTTGTAATAGAATAAAAATGTTATATCATACAACAGATATATTTTGTTAGAGTACTGTTATAAATCAGCAATTGAAAAAATAATCTTTACCATTGGTATGTTATTTCTTACAATTTTATGTTTTTAGCTGATTATTAAATATATTTCACAAGTTTCCATTCTTATTTAATGTTGAAAATAAGTATATATTGTGTTCTTCCTTTTCGATACGTATGTGGCTGAAAATGTCGTAAAAAGAAGAAAAGAATATGAACAGAACATCACAATTAACATTTAGACAATAAATATATATTTCAACAAATATACATTTTTAAATTATTGGAAAATATACTGGTAGTAAATTAGTACCCAGAAATAAATTTCTGTGTATTCTCGTTTAATAGTAGGACAACATGTTGTACTTGTACACGATTTTTCGATTGTCATAGTTTGCTGATAAGTTAAAAAATATAATTTTGGTGATCTAAAAAAACATTAATTTAATATAGGTAATCATTTACTTTTAAAATCAGATAACACACAAATCCAAGACAAAAGTACTTCTAGATTCTATCAGTACTCAGTATCGATTTCTGAAGTTCTTTATAAATAAAAGACGGACTAATTACCTCAATTTATCTGTCTCATCTGCTATTGCACCATTTTACACCTATTTGGCTTGTTGTGTGAGACCTTATGGAATCGCTGGAAGTTCACAAAATACATTTTCCGATTTCCCTGCATCTACAAAAATATAATCATAAACCTCAAACCGGTTAAGACAAAATGTAAATATTGGATTTCCACAAGGTACCACGCTGAGTCCGTTATTATTTAATGGGAATGCGTAAGAGAAATATTTATTGTCCTAATCGTAGGACTAGTAATCGGCATCACTGATGAAAATACAATAGGTAGTTTGAAACAAAAATATATAAATTTCCATCATTTCAGTTAAGTTTAACTATGATTTTTGTGAATTTGTAGTAAAAGCAGATGATGTTACTCCTACGACTTCTCTTAATAGCTACCTTCGGGAAACCTTGAACTTAACAGGTACCAAAAGATTATGTATGGAAGGAGGTTGTGGAGCTTGCGTGGTAACTGTTGAGGAAACTGTTGGTAATGAGACACGCATTTTTGCTGTTAATTCTGTGAGTAAAGAATGTTTAGAATAATACAGTCATTTGTACACATTTTTTCTTCTTTCTTTGTATAAAATTCAACTCTTAACTTAACACGCTCTTAGACTATATAAAATGGATACATAGAGTTGTAAAAAAATATTTTTTAGTGCTTGGTATCTGTACTCTCCTGTCAAGGCTGGACCATTCATACTGTCGAAGAGATCGGTGGACCACTCACTAACTACCATCCCGTTCAAACAATCTTAGCCAACGGCAATGGAACGCAGTGTGGATTTTGCTCACCAGGAATGGTTATGAACATGTACGCTTTGTATGAATCGGGACCGAAAACTCAGCAGGAAATAGAGGATAGTTTCGCAGGAAATATCTGCAGGTGTACCGGATACAGACCTATTTTAAGTGCTTATAAATCACTCGCCTCAGATGCTGGTGAGACATATTTACATATAAAACCTAACATTTGGGGGCCAGCATAGGTGCGTCTTTACTATGTACACACTTCGATATGCGATGTAAAGCAACATTAGGCGTGGTTAGTAGTTGGATGGGTGACCGTTCCAACGAAGACCGCGTCCTCGCCTCACACATCTTCCAGCGGCTTGTATATCAGTGTATGCGCAGAAGCTATATACAACCTCCTTCGGAGGGGATGTAAAGCCGTCGGTCCCTTGTCTATTAAATGTTAGGCAAGTAAAAGATCCCTACTGTTCTTAAGGGAAGAGGTTCGGCAAAATTCCTGGTTGGGGGTAGCTCGTCTACAGACGTCGGTGTTAGGCCTCAGTAGCGGAAATAGGCCGACGTTAAATAAATGTATATAAAAAAAACCTAACATTTGTTTAGTGATTAAAATTTTACTGACTCATACGAATTAAAACTTTATCGATTTATATCAGCTAATGCAACGAAGACTATCATAACTCAAATTATGGTCAATCTGAATTAATATATGATAGATGCAAATTTTAAAGAAATCTTTTCTGCGGAAAAGTATCATATCTCTAGAAAATACACTAGGCCGTCAGCATTACATGCTTAATATTCTAACTGAGATAAAGGAAAACAAATCTGCTTAAAATATTCTTTTGCTTGAATGCAATATTGTTAGGACTTAAAACATGTACATTTTTAAATGTTTTTATCTATTTTGGGCCAGAAATGAGAAGTGTCACTTTGACACTCGAGCATTGGCAGCGGTTAAGTGCAATGCGGTTGCTCGGGCGCCAGTTCCTATTTTAAGTGTTGGAAAGACACTAAGCTACAAGCTTGGTAAGCAGGGCTTGAAGAGCTGCAGTGGAGATACGTTATGTTCAGGGAACATTAGATTCCATAAACACAGCAGTAAAAGGCACAGATTCCAATATTACATTGTTTATTGAAATTAAGTGTACTATTTATAAATCTATCTTGTATCTACTAACAGAATATACAACTAAAATGAAAGCTACGTACAGGTGACAATTAACAAAGTAAAAAAAAATATAGCAAAGAAATAAGTTGGCAGTAAATTAACGCAGGGATACCAGCAAGGGGAAAGCAAAATCATACATTTATAGCTAATTACAAATTATACTACACACTTAACTGATAAGCGTTGAATAGAAACTGAGTTTTTTTATTTTTTTTATACATTTATTTAACGTCGGCCTATTTCCGCTACTGAGGCCTAACACCGACGCCTGTAGATGTGCTACCCCCAACCAGGAATTTTGCCGAACCTCTTCCCTTAAGAAGAGTAGGGATCTTTTACTTGCCTAACATTTAATAGACAAGGGACCGACGGCTTTACATCCCCTCCAAAGAATGGTATATCCCCTATACAGCCCTCGCCTAAGGTTGTATAGCTTCCGTGCATACAGTGATATACAAGCCGCTGGAAGATGTTTGAGGCGAGGACGCGGTCTTCGTTGGAATGGTCACCCATCCAACTACTAACTGCGCCTGGCGTTGCTTTACATCGCATATCGAAGTATGTACATAGTAAAGACGCACCCACGCTCGCCCCTAAAACTGAATTGAATTGTGTCGATAAGCAAAGTATGAGTTAACCGCACCCATGAATAGACCATACTAGGAAATAATTTCCTCCGGGCTACTGAACACCAGATTATCATATGAAACAAATAAATGCTTATACTACTCCCCACTAATATTACATTAATTTTAAAATAAATATTTCGCCAGAAAAAGTGCTTTTTTTTCAAACGTCAAAAGAACATGACTTTAATGACAACTTTTGTGAACTTAAACTGTTATTTCGCTGATATTTCATCTGAGCAGAAGTAGAAGTTACTTCTGCTATCGTCATTCTGAGCGGCAGTAAAAGTATTTGAAGAAAAAAATAACAGGATTTATTTTACTCATATTCGACGTTTGGAGAAAAAATCCCATGTTTTATGAGAAGCAGAGTGATTTTTTATGTCTCCGCTATTTTTGCCGGACTCGTTTCGTTAACCAGCCAAGTACATCGTTGACACATGAAATGTCACTTTTACTTCATATAGAACAATACATTATTGTTAGATCATAGTTTTTGGTGCATAGGTTGATATGCCATAAAATGTCTGTCTCGTGCTTAAAACACATCCATTCTGCTACTTATTGCATAAATAGTTATTGTGTGTTTCAGATAAATCAACTATTGGAATGTACGGGGATATTGAAGATTTGAAACCTTGTAAGAAAGGAGGCAATTGTGAAAAGATATGCAAAGAGCCGTGCGATAAAGGAAGAAAACTTAGTTATTACTATCAAATAGGTGACACTCAATGGATAAAAGTCTTTTACATTACCAACATACTGCAAATCTGGAGAACTTATAACACAAGTACATACATGTTAGTTGCTGGAAATACTGCTAAAGGTAATTTTTTCACAAATCATTTTAAATAAAAAAATAAGTTATTACCTTATACCTCAAAGAGAAACAATAATGCAGCTACGGACACGTGTTTCGGAGTTATTGCTCCTCATCAGCGTAGCGTAGCTTAGTGAATATCTTATAATCGAGCAAAAGTAACAAAAGTAGGAAAGTACAGTGCACAGTACTTCATTTGTACTTTCATACTCCGTGTGCCACATTTAGGGCCCCAGGCAATTAGTACGAGGAGCTCTATGTGTACTGCTCTATTTCCACCTGGCAAATAATCTTTTACTTAATGTTTATATATTTAAATTAATAAATTGGTCAATAAAGAAAAAAATCAGATTTAATAATACGTGTTTCCTTTTCTTTGCGGTATATTAGAGTTTAGATTTCTAATAGTATCTTTGATTGTTTACTGATGGACTTTGATGTAATCATATTTCATACACGCCTCATTGCTCTGCCGGATTTAGGTCCAGGCTGTTAACTGGCCATGCGATTCTCTCAATAATTTCATTATCTAAATATTTTTAGGTATTTATGGACGGCCGCCTGCTTCGGATATTTACATTGACGTCACAAGTGTAAGCGAGCTCACTTCTTATTCACTAGAGGGCAATTCTTTGATATTGGGAGCAAATTTAAGTTTGACAAGTGTTATTGAAATTTTTACTACCGTTTCACAGCAATATGTAAATTTTGCTTATTTGTCGGAGCTAGCTCAACATATTGCTTTAGTAGCCAATGTTCCTGTAAGAAATGTAAGTTTATTTTCTTTATATACAGTCTACTTATTTTAAAACCAGCTGCCTAGAGTAACCCTTGATCTTAGTTTCAAAGTTGTGGTAACTCGGAAGAAGAAGTGGGACAAAATTCAATGAACAGTAGTTTTCGAAATGTGTGTCTATCTGTGTTAGATCTAGAATTATTCTTGGTAGCCGAGGTAAATCTGGAGGACATTTTTGGCGGAATTCCTTTCATTGCTATTTCTGTATGAAAAAACATTTTCAGTAGTTCAAATAAACGATTAAAAATAATTTAAAATAATCTGTTTCAGATTGGTACCCTAGCTGGAAACCTGATGATAAAATATGAACATAATGAGTTCCAATCAGATATCTTTTTAATGCTAGAAGCGTTTAATGCAGTCGTAGTTATTGGTAAGGATATATGTGACCAAATATTGCCTATATTAATTGAAGTAGGTTAATAGCGAGATTGTTATCTAAATATTACTCGTGTATTTCCCTGAAGTCTAGTTAAAATCTATACAGGATGTTGTAGTTAAAAGTCACCACGGTTTTATCTCGAAGAATAATAAAAACATTTGATTTTTATAAATGGAGGATGATTGATACAAAAAAAAAAAAGAAAAACTTTTAAATAACTGTAGTTAGAATTTTTCCTTTGCAGTGCACAGAGATTATTTTTCGATGGCTGGAGCCTTGAAACTTGATTCATATGATTAAAAGATAATAATTTATGAATAATGAATGGGTTATATAGAAAATTTTGTAAAACTCAACCATTTTGGAACCACATGAACTTCTTTCTTCATTCTTTCAGTACATGTAAATTGTGACCCCTATAACTTTTTTATTAACAATTTTAGAACGCCTAGTTTTTATTATTTGCACATACATTTTTTTTGTGTGTGGGGTGAGAGGAAGTGTTGTAATTCATTTTCTGCACATTGTAAAAAAAATAAGAATTTGATGAAAAATGTCGAGATATTCCCATCCGCGACTTCCTTTTTTCAATTTTCTATTTAATCGCTTTACTTCAAATAACACCACAATGGAATACGTACACCATCCTTATGAACCATACCTTTTTAGTTGATATTGAAGAAAATGAAATAAGGACCAGCCCTAGATATTTCCTCAATCTACCCATGGATAGAAAAGTAATAAAGAATATCATACTGACAGGACTGGATTCTTCCTATAAATATTCGTCATATAAGGTACACTTCATAAATCAATATTTCAGGCAACATGCTATGGTGACTGTGATAATGATTATACTGTGAAAACAATTATTATACTTTTCTGCAGATAATGGCACGAGCTCAAAATACACCTGCCACAGTGAATGCTTCTTTCTTGGTTCAACTTTCCGGCTCAACAGTTCAGTCTGCA
The DNA here is from genome assembly GCA_963675555.1 of Leptura quadrifasciata. Taxonomy (NCBI): domain Eukaryota; kingdom Metazoa; phylum Arthropoda; class Insecta; order Coleoptera; family Cerambycidae; genus Leptura; species Leptura quadrifasciata. The sequence continues at coordinate 167,657,661 of OY776674.1, read as the reverse complement.
AGAATTGTCTACCAAGCGATAAATCCTCAATTTATCCACGCAACGAATACAGAACGCTACTTAGTTGGCAAGACCTTGTTCAACAATACCGTCTTGAGTGGGGCCCTTGATGTGTTGAGTGCAGAACTTAATCCCGATTATGTTCCTCCAGACAGTAAACCAGAATATAGAAAATCTCTAGCTATCTCTTTGTTTTATAAGGTTAGAATGTTTTTAAATTACATTATTCTAAGTAATAATACCTCCTATCGAAAAATCTATTGATTATCTAAAATTAAACTGTTGATAGTGCATTATCAATCTCAAATGTACTAGGGATAGTTCATATTTGGATACTACCATGAAATTTCACACAGAACATCTCTGTAACAACCTTATTTATTGGGCGTATAATACGTTTTTAAATTTGAAACATATATACAGGTGCAGAGACATGAAATTGGAAAAGAGGTCAAACAGCAACATTTCGGTGATTATGTAACATGCAAAAACAACTAATGTCCCATTAGAAACAATTAGAACGGATATTAAAACACAGGTTGATGCAATATGCGCAGGCGATGAAGAACTTGAAGAGTTGGGGATGTAAAATGGGTGCTAGATCCGCCTGTCTACTGAATTCTGAGGCACGTATCGCATAAATTACATGTTACAAGTTGAATGAGATATCTATAGTTTCATATTATCGAGATCTTTTCTTAATAGTGGGGCAACATTTTGAAAAGTTATAGACAAAAGTTAGTGCCTGAGTATCATTTCTTTGTAGCTAGTTAAATAGATTCAATTGATTCTTGTAAACCAAAAATCAAACCAATCAAATATAACTTATTCACATTTGAAAATTCAGAAATAATCATAAGTTGACTATAGGCTGCCATATTGGAACCGCCATTGTGGATTTTTCGATTTCCACAATTTCCTTAGGTCATGCGTTCACACAGATAGTCTGTTGCATTGCATAAGTATATGATGAAAATTTACGTGTAACATAAACCATTTTCTAATGAATTTTGCCACCTTCCCTCGCTTCCAAAGGATGCTATGAGTTGTGTCTCAATGATTTATAAACTACGCCTGGGTAGAGATAGTATGTGCAAAATTTTATGCTGAGCTCCAAATATGCATAATCAAGATTGTCAAAATATATAGATTTTCCAGTTTGACATAAAAGGCACAAATGTGGCTAGGTGTTGCTTTTAACTTGGAGAGTATAACCTACCGGTAGTTCTGTCTTAAAAAAAAAAAAAATCGACCAGCGTTTAGTTATTGGAAGATTTTTGGAAAACATAAAGGTTAACAAGCTCTTAAAATTAATTTTCTTTTAGTTTGTGCTGAGAATTGCTCCAGACAATGTTGTTTCGATTAGAAATAAAAGTGGTGGATCTCTAATTCTGCGACCAATATCCTCAGGAATTCAACAATTTACACCAGCTAGGCAGTACAGTCCTGTCGGACTACCCGTTATCAAAGTTGAAGCCTTGGCACAAACCTCAGGTATATAGACTTTTAGTATTATTACATATATTTACAATTGAAAATGAGTACGAACATACCAGAAACAATAATTTTGTAGACCGACAGTCAACACAGTCACGGCAGGCAAAATTGCTGCCATTTTTTCACACAACATAGAGGTACACTGTGCGGCATATAAATGTGGTACACTTCTATTTTATCAATGTAAATCTGGCTCGGCTTGTCAAATTTGACATTTTAAAATCTGTCACACGTACTTATAACGATGCCAAGACAATTAAGTAATATTCCAAAATTACACATAATTACCAATAGTGAGACTGGTTGGTCTATAAGAAGGATAGCTCCAAAATTTGATTTAAGTAAAACTACTGTTCACCCAATTTTAAAACTATGGGAGAATGAAGGGTCTATTGAAAGAAAAGGAGGAACAGGAAGACAAACTATTACTACAGTTGAGCAGGATGCTGATTTAATTGATTATTTAAGACGTCATCCGCAAAGAAGGCAAGTTAGAGACAAACTTCCCTGCTTCCGTAATGACTGCCTTAAGACGAATTAGAAAAACAGACCTTAAGGAACTACACGTCTGCTACAAAATATAGGCTTAATAAAGAAAAAAAGCAAGGTCGAATAATTTTTGCTCTTCTACTTCATGATGCAGTGAATTTTTGGGGTAGGGTCAGTTTTTCAGTCATGTCACGACGGACATATCGGAGTATATAGACCATCACATTGTAGATATAAAAAGCAATATAGTTCACTAGATGATAGCACCGGCAGATTTTCCGTAAATGTTTGAGCATGGATGTGTAGAGAAGCTTTGGGAGTATGCTGGAACATAAGACTGAATTTAATGAAACATAATATTTTTAGTCGCAAACTCCTCTATAATATCCTTATTTTACTATACGGAACGTAACCAGACTGCAACCAACAGCTACTCTCCGGGCTATGTGCGCTGAATTACAAGTTACAAGCCTTAAGTGTAATAATTACATATTACCATCAAAACGCTAATGCTTCGATTGCAACAAACACCAGCCGAAAGACTGATCCTACTTAAAGGAGCTCTCTTGCCAGCCGTCACACACCACTTGTAGACTGCAGTTTCAAGCTGTTGGCTCTCGTCAGTGCTCCTTAAATCAAAGAGGACCAATTTGAGATCCTTGAGGAACTTCTGATATTACTCTAATCAATGAAGGTAGAGAACAACTATATTTCGCACATTGTAATCGACCGGTAAAATAACTGCTAACCCAGTTATGTTGTCAATTTGTTCATATCCAACTTTGTTGTTGAAATGGAACATCCATTTCTATTGTGAAATTTCTATTCACCTCTGTTTTTTCTTCTCCATATAATTTGATTAATTTTTGTCCTCGATTGTAGGACAAGCTCAATATATTGCTGATATTCCTGATCTACCTGGGCAATTACATGCAGCAGTTGTAACTGCCAAGGCGGCTGCTAGTTCTGTCATTATTAGTATCGACCCTTCAAGAGCACTGGTAAGTAACACCATCTGTTTATTCGCTCACTGAATGACTTATGCATCTTTATTTAATTATTGTGAAATAGATCCCTGCCACTACATATTTTTTGGCTAAATTTAAATCAATTCATGAAAGTATAACCTACTGGAGTACAGCGTCTATATTCAGTGTTATAAACTCAAAAAATAGTTACAACTGGGTTGATCAATGGTGCGCTCAAACTTACGTGTGCATTATAAATGAAAATATAATACTCAATTAGTCATTTATTTACAATATAACTCTCATCTCATTAATCATTCTCCATCAATTTCTACATATCCAGCTTCATGACTATGTAATACCTATTTTAACATATAATAATAATATAATGGGCTGGTGTTTCATCCTGTCGATATGAATGTAATCTTCTAAATAGTGAACCTTTTTCAAATATCTAAGTTGCAATGGGTTTGCTTTTATTCACTCATTATTTGTGTGTGATAGTAAGCTACTCACGAATATTCCATCATTATGATGACCTATTATTCATTAATTTTCACATTATTTTCGTAAATACAGGCAATGGATGGCGTGGTGGCATTCTTTGGTAAAGATGATATACCTGGTGAAAACACTTTTACTCCAGGTAGCCGCATCCGAGAAGAATTGTTCTGCAGTGGCACCGTCCAATACTACGATCAGTTAATAGGAGTAATTGTGGCGAATGACCGTGTGCTTGCCGAAAGGGCATCCTCACAGGTCAACGTTACTTACTCTGCTCCCACAAAGAAGCCATACTTGAATGTAAAGGATGTACTTGACGCAGATGATAGAACTCGGATTCATCCCCAGACGACAGTGGTGCCAAAGAGTAGAGGTGGGATTTTAATAGTATTTATCGCGTATATTCTTTCTGATTGTTACAGATCATTAATTTTACTATTTAATGTTCTAGGTACCGATATCAGACATGTGATCACGGGCACTTTTGACATTGGATTGCAGTACCATTTTCACATGGAATCACAGTGTTGCAATGTTGTGCCCATTGAGGATGGCTTGGACATGTATCCTGCTACGCAATGGATGGATTTTAATCAAAATGCAGCTGCTGCTGTTTTAAATATTCCCACAAATAAGTGAGTACTGCTATGTTTTCATTTTAAAGAAATTTGCACGGTGTTCCCCAACGCTCTGTGTTAGGCCCCATTCTGTTCACGATATCCATTAATGACCTTCCTCACTCTGATAATGCCAAGTTTATACTGTTTGCAGATGATACCACTGCACTAAATACCAATCTCTCTTATGAGGAACTAAAACTAAGGGTCACTGAAACTAATAGTCATATCAATGAATGGGTTTTAACTAACAGACAAAATTAAATGATAATAAGACCCAATCACTAACTTTTTCGCTACGTGACCGGATTCCAGTTGAACAAAGCGATACATCTATAAAATTACTAGGTGTTCGCCTAGACTCTGTGTTGTTTTGTGAAGAACATATAATTAAGTTATCGATAAAGCTATCAAAAAAGATTTATTTCCTTCGTAACATTAACACAGTTAACGCAGGGCATGAAATTGTTTTTCATCTGTAATTGAAAAATAGTATAAAAAATATGTTTATTAAAGTGTTTTTATGAATTAATTTTCCACCCTTTGAAGGGTGAGGACAACCCCAGGGGTGGTTACAAAACCCTGGTCACGTACCACCTTCCTCAAAGAAACACCTCCTATAAAATATCAATTTCTTCTCATGAAAACAAATATCAATTTTCCACCCCCTACAAGGGTTGGAATCCTGGGGTAGGGGTGGCCGAGGTCAAATCCCTCGAGAGACCTTCCGTTCTACTCGAGGTAACAACAATTTAGTCTAAAATAAACGGGTTCACAGGAAAAGGGACTTTGGGAGTGGTTTTAGCTAATTTGAGGGGGTTGCCGAGGTGGAAAAATTGGTTTGACTCCGGGAATCGATCCAGCACTCTCGAAAACGGGGGGGGGGAGGTATATCGTCTAGTCGGTAATTTCGTCATAAATCCCGACCCTTATTTAAATGGACTATACTAATAAATACGTAATAATATGCTCTTTCCATTGTACAGGTTTATATATTTTTTTCTAGAATTAATATCTGTGTTCGTCGATTGGGAGGCGCTTTTGGTGGTAAAATTATGCGCAGTAGTATGATTTCCTCTGTTGCTGCTTTAGCAGCCTATAAGCTAAACAAGCCAGTGAAACTTTGGATGCCCCTCGAGAAGAATATGCGTGTGATTGGAAAGAGAATCCCATTGTACACGGAGTACGAGGTTGGCGTCAACGACCAAGGAGTTATTCAGTATATGGATGCCGATTTGTATTCCGATGTAGGCATAGGAGGAAATGAAACGGCTGGAGTTATGACCCAATTTCAGAATTGTTATGATAGCAGTACGTGGTCCTTTACGACATACGTAGTAAACACCGATACCCATGCCAATGCTTGGACGAGAGCCCCTGGTAAGTGATACGCCTATCGTACATTTCCCCAGTCAAGTTGGATGATGCCAACTAACCTTCGAGGGTTGCTAGCTCGATGGGTTTTATTTTATGAGATTTATAGGAATCGCACACAATATAATTTATTGGCCATTGTTTTCATATTTTAGGAACTGTAGAAGGCTTAGGGTGCATAGAAAGTATAATGGAACATATAGCAGCTAACCTCAATTTGGACGCAAGTGATGTAAAACAAGCTAACATAGATAAAGTAAAATTTCCCAGAGTAGAAGACTATTGGGATGATATGATAACTTGGGGAGATATACCAGCTAGAAAGGCGGCTATAGAAACTTATAATCGGGTAAGAATATCTTGTATTATTATTTAAAAAATTACTTAGCCTTGATAAGGTACAAAAAGGTGTGTGGACATCATTAAGAAAGCAGTTGAATATTTGTTTCTTTTTTGGATTCTTCTAAAAAATAACAAAGTATATTGGAAATATAAGCTCTACACCTGTTACATTTATGTCAAAGGAACGGTCAGAAGATATTTTTCCCAACCAATACAAGTTTTAACAAAAGCTAAAGTATTTTGCTGACATTTCGGTAACTGAACCTGTTCTCTTTCTCAATGCTATCAAAAGGATTCATGTTTGCTGGTATGTTAAATACACAAGTTTAAGATTGTGTTTACCTCATATCCATAGATGCTTTCATAGAACTGTTTGATATTCTATTCTAAACGATGTTGTGCAAAAATCTATAGACAATTCGGTACACATTTATGTTCATTCTTAGTCCCGCTTTATTCAGTGTCCGTTTTCCAAAGTGTGTTGATAAATTTTTGTTATTTGAATTTATTTCTTTCTAATGTAATTTTTGTGTTCATAAGTATATACGTAATTAATGTTGTGTAACGATGCTCATGTTTTTGCCTACTTCTTTGTTTCAATTTTCAACATTTACGAAAATTCTATAACAAAAACTTGGCAAATTATTTTGGCTCTATCATATAAATATTTTATAATGTCCTTTTTCACATTTATTGACTGATTTGAGTTAAAACTTAAATATGTGTGTGTAAGGGTTGATTTTCTATAAATATTATTTATCATTAATTGTAACATCTAAAAACGGTAGTTTGTTCATATTTCCTACATCTGAAGTAAATTTAATAGGTTCTTTTCTATTTATATTTTTAAAAAACTATCAGTAAATCAACCCCATGAGGCTAGATTGTAAAAGTTTCATCATCTCGACCAGATAACGGATTTGTATATAAAAAATGTTTCACGAATGCCCTTATACTTTTAAACTATTCTAAAGCTTTTGACATTTTGAACCGTAATATACTTATCTCACTCTTGCATTTTATAAAGTTTGGAAAAGTGCCTGCTCTTTAATAGCATCTTATAATAACATATTTATTAATCATTTGTATGATACAATATATGTATATGGCATGTCAGCATCTAAATTATAATAAAACTATATTGCACAACATCATAAGACATTGATACATAATTATAATAATAAAATAATAGACAGAAACAAAAACATATTGATAGACATATTGATATATTGGTATACTTACAAACTAATACATACAACAAATTGAAAACTAGAGACTATCTATCTGTAGATCCATCTAAAAATTTATTCACCCTGTGGTAACCACTATTCAATAGTAAGTCCTTTTTTTCTTATATCTTAATAAGTTTAGACCTTTATTACTTTCAGGAAGGCTATTACATAGTATTGTCCCATTATAATAAAGAGGCTCTTTAAAAGTCGACGTCCTATGCTACGGAATAGATAATAAGTACTCGTGTCTTGTATTATATCTGTGATTTTCAGACAGCACATGAAAATCATGCAGATTGCATTTTATGTGAATCAGACACTTATATACTGGGTGACACAGGAGACATGTAACACCCCGTAGCATGTTTATTTAAAAAGATATTATTTTGAAATTTGGTACACTTATATAATGCGTGATTGTCCTTTTTTAAATACAAAATTTTTTTCCCGCCACTTTTGGTTTCACCGGAAGTGATATCAACTCTATTATTTTAAATGGCACCCTGTATATTTTTTTACCTATCTGATTCGTCTCTAGATCCTCTTTTCCACCATGTATCGGAACACGGCATTTGTTTTTAAAATGACAGTTAATATCAATTTTAGTTTGTTAAGTCTAGGTGGCCCTGTTATGAACCTTGGCAGATATTGATGCATAGTGTGCCGTGATATCGAAAGACCTCTGGTATGCAACTTTGTGCCTCATATTTTTTTGGGAATAACCAGTAGCTGAACAGACTAATAAGATCTAACTTATTTTTAAAAAAATATCTTTAAACAACCCACGATAATTACACTATGTAATACATTTTTACAACGAATGAATGAAATTAAACTGAAATATTAACTGAAGTACCACATACAAAAGCCTTTTTTACTGCAGATGCTCAAAATGTTGTCTGTTATTATCTCTGCACAATCGTGTTTTTGTGACGGTAGCCCTAAGCACGTTATCTAACTGTAATTCAGTAATCCCATCGATTGCTCTTTTGACTCTCATTTCCATGTCTTCTCTGTTTGTTGGTGGAGTTCTATAAACGTTTTCCTTGAGGTGGCCCCATACAAAAAAATCAAGCGGCGTAAGGTCTGGTGGCCTTGCAGGCCATCGAACGGGCCCATTTGTTCCCATCCAATTTTCTCCAAACCTTTCATTTAAATAATTCACTACAACTCTGCTGTCCCCATCCTGTTGAAAAATTATTGGGTTAACATTAGGTGGCAGTTCTTCCAAAAAATCTTGTATCTGGTTTTGCAAAAATCCCAAATATCTTTCTCCATTTAATGGACCATCAAAAATTATTGGCCCAATAATTCTTCTGCCAATTACTCCTAACCATATATTAGAAATAAATCGCTCCTGATATGCACTTTCTCTCATATTTCTGGGATTTTCTTGTGCCCAATAACGAGTGTTGTTACGATTAAATAATCCCAAATTAGTGAATCTGGACTCGTCGGAAAATAAAATTTGTTCATGAAAATTATTGTCCAAATTGTGTCTGTTCAGAAATCAATTGCAATAATCCAATTTTCTTCGAAAATCATTTTCGTATAAATGCTGGTGTATTTGGTACTTGTATGATTTAAATTTGTGTTTTTTCAAAATGCGTCGAACTGATTCCCGATTTACACCGGTTTTGTCCTCAATCTGTCTTATCGAAATCGTGGGATCTGCCTCGACAATTGCAAGTACATTGATTTCCGACTCTTCATCGATAATGAAATTATTTTCCGGTACATCTGGTTCACTTCTGAATTGCTGTTCAACTCTTACAAAATAGTTGTTTGGTGGATGAATTCTTTCGGGAAATCTTTCTTGATATAAGTCAGCAGCCCGCCTGCTATTTTTCTTACATTCGCCATAGATTAGTAGCATATCTACTTTTTCATTTCGTGAATACATGGCAAAACAGAGTTAAAAACGTGATAAGTTAGGTATAATTTAATGAAAAATACTTAAACTGCTGCCAAGTAAACAATTCTTAATTGTCAAATCAAAATGACGCCTCGTTTTACCTCCTTTTGTTTCCACCGCCTGCTTACTATTTTTGTTACAGTACAACATTCATTACTATGCAGTAACATTCAATACTAACTTTAATGAAGAAAGTAAAATAGGATAGGCACAGCAATTGTATTGTACAAAAATAAAAGATAAATAAGTATTTTTTAACTAGGTGAAATGGGGTTCCTATCTTGGTTTTTATGATATCGTGGGTTGTTTAAAGATATTTTTTTTAAATAAGTTAGATCTTATTAGTCTGTTCAGCTACTGGTTATTCCCAAAAAAATATGAGGCACAAAGTCGCATACCAAAGGTCTTTCGATATCACGGCACACTACGCATTAATATCTGCCAAGGTTCATATCAGGGCCACCTAGACTTAACAAACTAAAATTGATATTAACTGTCATTTTAAAAACAAATGCCGTGTTCCGATACATGGTTGAAAAGAGAATCTAGAGATGAATCAGATAGGTAAAAAATATATACAGGGTGCCATTTAAAACAGAGTAGAATTTCACCAGAAGTGATGGGGAAAAAAAATTGTATTTAAAAAAGGAGAATCACGCATTATATAAGTGTACCAAATTTCAAAATGATATCTTTTTAAATAAACATGCTATGGGGTGTTACATGTCTCCTGTGTCACCCGGTATATAGATACATGGTACGGTTAATATTTTCCTGGAGACAAAAGTGTTTCTACAACTTTCTCTATACTTAAGTTTATACAGGGTGATTTATGTAAACATGCGGAAAATAAAATGGTATACAAGTCTGTTATGTGGGAAAGCCTTTTTAAAATGCTTGTGCTTTCACTTAAGGGGATACCACCAAGTGGTATATTTCTTTCAAGTTTAAAATCTAGGAATACTGTTTTATCCCTATCAGACACTCATCTCATCTACAAAAAAAATAAAAAAATCCAAAAGACCCAGAATAGCTATTTGAGGCTTATTTTTGGTATTAAACTCACAGAAAGAAAGAATATGACAGAAGCTGAGAGATGCTCATTGGGTTAAGACTTCACATGACATGTTTCTTCTTCAAAATATTGAAATATAAAACACCTTCCTACTTCCATTGTAGGCTATCATATAGGACTGATATACATAGTTTAAAAGTTACGTCACCAAAATGTCCTTACTATTCCGTGCCACAAAAGGGAAATCTTTAAATGGCCCTTTTCCTATAACATAGCGTCCTGCAACGATTTCATGGATGTATCTAGTTTTCCAATGTCGTTTAACACATTTAAAGCTAGGTGCAATATTTAGTAGTATGTTAATATTGTAAATTTCTTACAATTAATCCCCCCATAAGTAACATTCAGGGTTTTAGGAAAATCGATGGAAAAAGAGAGGCATGTCTTTAGTACCGATGGCATGGGATTTCGAAATTCTCTCCAGTTATCCAGTGTTAGTATCGATTTACCATGGAGATGGTGGAGTTGTAATATCTCACGGAGGCATTGAAATGGGACAAGGGGTTAATACCAAGGTAGGGTCTAAGTTAAGAAAAAGGTTTGTTCTTATATTAATACAAGAAAATAAGCCTATATCTTTGCTTTGTTAAATATACAAAAGGCAACTTTTTTACATATTTTTGAATAAGCAATGAAACCATCAGTTCTAGTATATTTCTTGTATGTTTATTTTCACAGGCAATTCAGGTGTGTGCATACAAATTAGGAATAGACATGGATCAGGTGTCAGTTAAACCGACCTACAATGTAATAGCCCCAAATGCCGTCTCATCAGGAGGCAGTAATACCAGCGAGGGGGTTTGTTATGTAAGTAATCTTTGTTTTCGAGACGGGCATTAACAAGAAACAGTATTTCCCTTGTATATTGTAAGCATTTTTAAAAATTACTTTACTAAGAATGAGTTAAAATTCCAAATCCCTGAACGTTCACTGTAATAATTGTAATTGTATATTGTCTTTAGAGTAATTTGACATATTTTTTAGGCTGTCATCAAAGCCTGTGACACTCTCTTAGAGAGAATGCAACCAATTAGAGACCAAATGGTTAATCCAACATGGCCAGATTTAGTAAGTCGATGTTTCGGCGCTCAAATTCATCTGAGCGCAACAGGAGTGTGAGTATACATTTTGTGATATAAAAGGTTATTCAGCGAAACTGTACCCTCCCCCCCCGACATAGCCCTTTTCCTGCTGTAGAATTTAGATGGTTGCAGCACATGAGTAGTTCTGTATTCCCGAAGTAATTGGCAATACCAACACATCGAATATTAATATATTTTACTGAAATTCTTTTAAAACAGGGATATACAGGGTGGACCATTAATAATAGGCTATAGTTCAGGGGTAGATCATAGAGGACGCCACAGGACCTATATCTGATGATGAATTTTTTTCATATTTTTTTTTTTGACGAAACTTTGTGTGGTACTTCTGACCAGAAAATCTGATGAAAGCATCATTCCCACGTATAAAAGGTACACTTGGTAGAACTTGATAACTCCAACCGTTTTCAAGGAAAGTGCCGTTAAACATTTAAATAATTTTTTTAAAGAGAAATTCAAATTTAATGAAACAAAGTGTACTTATTAAAAAACATATAAAACGTAAGGGAAAACAAAATCATAATAACAGCATAAACTATTCCTCACTTTATTATGAACTAATGGATTATTTTCATGGTATTGAGATAAATACATAAAACAAAAGATTGTCTAAAATAAGTATCTAATCTTATTAAAAGACCAAAAAATAACGTAAAAGTTGACTTAATGACATTATAAGCTTCCCCCCATCCAAAAACCCCATTGCTGCAACTTAGAGTAAATGTTCGATATGGTCTATGCCTTTTCTAATTCTATTCATAAAAGATTTAGAGAATTTATCTTGTTCTTGAATTAATACCATTAAACCCTGACTTACTCAGGGGCTTCACTTTTTTTATTTTTTGTGTATTACTATATACTGTTGATGAACAAGTGTTGATTGTATATCTTAATCTTGTAATAAATTTGTTTGTAGCTAAATCGGACACCCTCCTATCTTCCCCTCTCGAGTTCTTTTTCAGTTTATCATAGTTGATCCTTTCAAATTTTTTAATTTTTTTCTATCGTTCTTAACATTATTTTCTATTGAGTAAAGCATATTTGTGTAATGGTCGATTACCTAATTTTAAAATGAATGGGAAACTGATCAGGCTGTTATATAACACTAGTTCTTTTTCTGTCACTGTAAAATGCCTCTGGCATTGGTTTTAGGTGATGATAAACCTTCTTCAATTATACCAGTCATAATAATCAGCCAATAGTTCAATTCTACTGGTTTTATCGCCTAAATATTTAATTTCAGATAATAATATTTTTTATGAAGTTTTGATGGTTAAAATTTTATAATTGATTTTGCCCACAGAATAAAATAAATATGATTAATATATTTCTTTACAGTTATCGTAGCACTGATCCAGATGTTCGACCGTATGAGATATATGGATCATGTGCAACGGAGGTAGAGGTAGATATTTTAACGGGCCAGCATCAAATTTTAAGAGTTGATATCATCGAAGATATTGGGGAAAGTCTGAGTCCCCTTGTAGACATTGGTCAGGTAGAAGGAGCATTTGTGATGGGTAAGGATTTATTCCCAAATCATGTCTTTCAGCAACAAATCATTTTTAATAAAAGATAATTTTTTGGGTGTTGCTGTGCTGTTGTATGAATGTTTGCCTCCAAAAATGTCAAATTCGGTCACATGCTATATTTTTTTGTTATAAGCAACTTTTTTTTTGGTAAATTTTTCAATGTATGAAAAAGGCAGTTTACATGAAATGAATTTCATTACAGAGAAAAGTAGCAGCAGGTATATTAGGTCGAATATAACAGGTCCGGCATAATGAAGTATCCATTTTAAATTGAGTTGGCTTTATAGTCTAGTATACTTTAACTTGGCGTGTGTATGTATGAGTTAATATTTCCATACGATTTCATTTTCTCCCATATTGTACACAAAGTTAAAGCAATAGTCCAGAAACATTGTCTACGTGGACAGTATTTCTGGATCTTTGTGTACAAGAGAAAATGAAATCGTATGGAAATATTAACTCATACATACACATGCCAAGTTAAAGTATACTTATACTAGACTATATTAATGGCAAAATTTTTAATCAAAAATTAAACACGAGTTTCTTGAGGAAACACGGAAATTTTATTTTTTAAATATTACATCAGTCAAAAGAGCTCCTCTTGTTCAAAGTTACGCAATACCTGTTGATAAGGTTGCGTTGTAACAGTAACCGTCAAGTCACTTTCCTCAAAGAACGGCCCAAAAATACCAAAGGCGGAACTGCACACCACATAGTAACCTTTTTGCTATGAAGCCATACTTCGTGCTGTTGCAGAGGATTTTCTGTCGTCCAGTAGTGAAATTTCTATTTGCTGACATATTCGGAAAGATGAAAATGAGCTTCATCTGACATTAGCAAGCAATTAACGATATTCGGGTTTACAGTAAATAGCCTTTCAAAATGCTCGCAAAAATCAATGTGTTCCAAAACTCGAGGCAGAAGTTTTTGTACGACTTGAATTGATGGAAATGTCAGGATTAACAGTGTTTATCAAGTGAAATACTTAACAATTATGGGGTTCCTCAAGGCAGCGCTTTTGGACTATTGTTATTTTTAGTGTATATTAATGATATATATCGAACACTGAAAAATTCTAAAATACATTTGTTTGCTGATGATGCGTTATTGACAGTTCAAGGCACAGGCTACAGGAACATAATAGAACAAAAAATAATAAATTAATAATGCAAATAAGTGTAAGTCCATGGTGATTGGTAACAAAAATGAGATAAAAATATTAATATAAATGATGGTGAAGTCATTATAAATAGGTACCTGAATTTAAATATCTAGGAGTTATCATAGATTCTACACTTAGTTTTGACGTGAGCAGAAAAAAATAGGACAACTTTTTTTTTCTAATGTAAATCTGTCTCTATTTGAATATGTCATGAGTAGCCGAAATAAAACAGATATCACTTTTAATTTATTTTAATTTTAATGCTGTAGTTATTGCTATAGTAAATGATGGACGGTTAATGAGACAAATTGCACTGTGTTATAATATTAACAAAAATTTGGTGTGTAACATTTTAAGAAAGTGGAGAATAGACGGTTCGATTAGTAGAAATTCTGGATCAAAGGACAAAGGATATCCTACTTAACCAGAAACTAACTATTAATATTTTGTTATTGCACCATTTCTATTTATAACTTCTATAAGTCTGTCTGGCGTAGAATTAAATAACCTTATACAATAATCATTAGTAATAATATTAGTAATAATATTTACTATTTCCAGTAATTCTTCGGCATTCCGTGGTCTCACATTTCATTTTTGGATACTTCTTGCGAGTAGTCCCCATACTTCTTCCATGGGGTTAAGATCTGGACTATGACCGGGCCAGTTAAGAACATTGATGTTGTTATCTTGAAACCAGTTAGTTACGGTATGAGCAGTTGTAACGTTTCAATTTTGTTTAATTTAGTTAATTTTAATATAACCCCTTGTATATGCCGCTCCTTGGATTTATATGTTAATTTTATAGAGTTAGAGCGCCTAAAAGTATGCAACCAGCGGTGCGCTACGGAATCGTATATTTGGAAAATCAGGAAATAATCACCTTAAAATTTCGTATTGGTCATTTTAAATCCTTTCAATTTTATACATCAAGCTTGTCTTAATATAGGGAATATCCGTAAAAATAAGCATCATATTATATATAATTAATAGGTATTGCCATTATATTTCTGCCATTATCATGTATAGTTTTTCGTATTTTATCGCGAAGTTTTTGTGAGCGAAGGATAAAAACAGGCGTTCGAGTCAGTTACCACATATTTCTGGTGTGTTAATGAGTGCAATCCACATTTTTCTATATGTTTAACACTTTGAGGTGTTCATTTTGGATATAATTAGAAAGATTGTGTTTATATTGTGGCCGTGTGCTTATGTAAGTTTTTGGACGGCGCACAATATCGGCTGTACTGCTGGATTTGAGGGCATTTGTTACCCCTAATTAACACGTGGTAATCAACCAAGCTCTTGACTATAGGTTTGGTCACTTCAAGCCACCCTCCATCTACGTAAGTTATTACATTTTTCTTCTTTTAAATGACTGGTTAATGGTAATTTCGTGAATCCTTGTTATAGGGCTTTTCTTCTTTTCCCTGGCTTCTTTCACTTTTTGGTGCAGTAATTTTGGTTTCTAATTTGGGATATTTCTGATATCAAGCTACCGTTAGAAGACCTATTGAAGTTCCTGCGTTCCAGTTATTTTGGAATTTCTGAAATAGACGCAGTATACCGGCTGTCCTGGACGATCGACCATTGGAGCCGCCATTTGCAGTAATCTCGTGCGAGGACGACATTAAGCAGATAAGCTGTATTTCTTTGAATTTTCTGTATTTTCTATATACTATTTTAATATTTTGCATTTATTCATATTCATTTGTGTACCAAATAATCTATAACATATTAGTAGTGCATTTTTGTCTGCTACTAATTGAATGGCCGTCTTTTAGGCCCTTGCGCTAAATTTCAGTGATTAATTCATTTGTCTTGACAAAATCTTGACCTGTATTAATATATTTATTTAATTTTTTTTGGTATTTACTATCATTTTGCAGATATAATTATTACGTCATTTTTTTTTAAAATAAATTATATTGTGCGCCAACCGTGATCACGTGCGGACATTTAATCATTGGTTTACCACTATATATTTTTTTTTTTATATATCTATATATATTTCAACCTAAACATTCACGAGCGGGCATTCATTATTATTAGCTTACAACTTTATGTTTTTTTATATATATATTTCAGAATGGTAGAAAATTAAAGTAGATTTTATATACTTTGGGAATCATTTATTTTGTAGAATATGCGTTCAAAATATATTCAGTAGAGAAAATTAAGGCAATTGACACCTGATATCGATTTCGTGGTCCAATTATATATATTTCTATTTGGGGTGCTTGAAGTTTTGTAACCGAACTTTAGGCCACTACTTGGAAACGTAGGGCAATTTAGGTTACTGGCGCCCTGAGCTGCTCAGTTGTATATTGAGTAGTTCTAAATAACCGCACGGCCAGCTCCGGCTGTAAGCTAGCCAACGTTTCTCTCAAGAACTTGGACACACCACCATCGAGAGTTAGGTTAGGACCTAATATCTCTCTATAAAATTTTAGTAAGGTGACACAGTATGAACGGAACAATTGTCTTGTTGAAATATGAATTCATTTTTAGGAAATAATTGTGACACAGAAGAGAGTGTAATATTGTCTAAAATCCTAATATACGTTTCACTATTAAATCGTTCCTCAATGTGCCAGAAAACACCAGGACCACGTGCCAGTATCCAAGCCCACATATTGACGGAAAATCTACCACTTCTATCATTGTTAGTTATATATTTCTCATCGAGTCGAGTATTCGGAGGGCGGTAAACACGAATACGACCGCTGTGTGTTGACTGGAAAGTTTTTTCGTCTGTAAAGATTACATTGTTCCAAAAATTTACATCATGCGCTAAAAATTCAGGCGCAAATCCTACTCGAGCTTCTTTATGTTCAGCTTTAAGTAAGTATTTCTATGCTGCTGCATGACAGCGTAGCTCCGATCCTCTTACTGGCCGGCGACCAGTACTACTCGATCCAGGAAAATTTGTTTCTTCAGCAACCTGAATACCTGAGTAAAATGGATTTTCTACTAAAACATTTACCAATTGCAAATCTTGTTGTTGAGTTGATATCCTTCGTCGCCCTGATCCAGGATTTCTACTAATCGTACCGTTTATTCTCCACTTTCTTAAAATGTTACACACCGAGTTTTTGTCAATATTATAACGTAGTGCAATTTGTCTCATTGACCATCCATCTGCTGCTTTAGCAATGACTCCAGATTTAACTAACTGACAATGTCGCAAAAATTAAAGTTAGATGTACACATCTAGATTTTAGCAAAGTACCGTTATGAGACTTGTCCTATTTTTAATTAGAATCAGTAAATACCTCTCTTTCTTTACCTCTCTCTTTTTGACTATATGTAAATCAAATATATTTCCACTTTATGTACTGTGCAACAGTCTTGCTTTCAGTTAACCAAACCAAATGAGCTCCAAATCGAGTAAAATAAATGTTTAAGAATTATATTAAGAAGTAACAAATATACACCAGTAACAGCAATGTATGAAACTTTAAAACTAAACAATGTTAATACTATAGTATAAGTTATTCAAAGTATGGTGTTTGTATTTGAGATGGTCTATAAGCTAGTACTTGACTATTTAAGTAGAACTATTTGTTTTGTTTACACCTCTCATACTGCTTGTTTAATTTATTTACTTCAAAATGGTTGTTAATATATTTTTGTTATCTATAATTTTTTTTGTTTTGAAGGTATTGGTTATTATACCACTGAGGAAATTGTTTTTAGTAGCGAAGGTGAAATTTTGACCAATAGAACACTGAATTACAGACCACCAGGAGCCAAAGACATCCCTATCAGCTTCAATATAAAGTTTCCTGCAAATAACCCTAATCCGGTGGGGGTACTTAAATCAAAAGGTATAGTACATCTCACATTGAATTAAATGAAAATACTTTATTTATTGTTCAAGACTTAGATTATTTTTAACGAACATTTTAAAATACAAATTATTGTAGAGTACTAAAACAATACTTCATCCTAACTAATACTAATAATAATAATAATAATTTTTTTCTTAATGCTTTTATTTTGGCACGTTCAGAATAAAAACCAAGGGCGAGTGTAGGTGCGTCTTTACTATATACATATTAGATATGCAATGTAATGTAACATCAGGCACAGCTAGTACTTGGGTGGGTGACCGTTTAAGGAACCAGGAAAAATGGCAAACGTAAAATTTCTCAAAAAATCAATTTCTTCTCTTCACCTTGACAATTATGATAAAAAAGTCTTTAAGACACTTAAATTAACAAAGAATCACAATTCTCTAAGAAAATATCTGGGAAAATTCACATAGTCTCGATAATTCACAAATAATCAAAATTTATCAAAAACACCATTCAAACATTGATGCTAGTCATTTTACAGGAAAAAAGTTACAAACGATAGCCCTAAAAAATACAGCCCCCTCACTAACCCGATTCGTACCACTTTGACTTTTCATGCCCCAAACCGCAGGGTTTTATTTCACTCCTATCAAATTTTATAAAACATGTTCCTTTCAATTTCAATGTCCCATTCAAATTTTATTTCAAACCACACTTCATTCACTTTCCTGTTGTGCCAGCTAATCAATCATCTTACTTTCTTTCGATTTCACGCGTTCCGTCTACAACATAATTATTCCCATTTCATTTACTCCGTTAGCTGGCTTACAAATTTCAATATTACTTTTCATACCCCCCTGTATAATATTTGACTTCAATAAAACAAACTTCCTATAAAATATTCTTCTTTCGAATTTCACCGTTCATTCATTTGCATATTCAAATTATCAACATACAATCAGTCCCCATTTAAATTATTCAAATAAAGTACCCTTACTCTCGTCCCCATCAATATCAAAACTCACTTGCGAAACATAAGCTATGTATCAAATCAAACTGAATGGACGTCATTCCATTCACCATGTATGTATCGGCACACTTTCATATCATATTCAATTCTCTGTGTACGGACCTTCGTTAAAAAGTCCTAAATCCGAATTGATTCAGACTTCATTCGCATATCAAAAAATGCCCTTTTTTAAGGCCTATATGGTGATATAATTTTCATATCTGAATGTCACATTTTTTAGATTTATGATGCAATATTGTGAAATGTGCAATATTGCGAAATCGAAGCCCGCACGGAATGGGCGAGGACGCATCCAGACTTTTCTAGCTCTCTGCTTGACGGGTACCCGATGAAACATATAAAAGGGCAGAGTGCAGTGAGCACGGACAAGTCAAGTTTGTCACGTGCGCCGCGATAGGAGCCACACAGCTTCTTCCTTGTTGACCTCAAGTAAAAAAGTGTTCTCATTCAAATCAATCTGCCCTAGCGCAACAAATTAAAAGTAAATTTCTCAATCTTTATAAAACTATCGTGTTATTACATTTTAATCTTAAACAATGGAATTTCAGTGTTGAAAGTGTGGAATAAATATTTTAATTTAAATCATTTTAAAACTGTGTTCAGTTATAATACATAAATTTATTTCTTGTTAGTTTAAACCGAGTGTTTTACTTCAAGAAGCATATACAAGGTGAAGTTTTGGACCCTGCCATAAACAATAGAATTAAATCAAGTGATTAATAGATTATTTTAAGACTCCTTATTTGCAAGACAATGTGCAAATATTTGATGATTTGCATGATTATAACACAAGAGGTAGAAATAATGTATTACAACGTGTAATAACCTACTCCAGAGCTATACAGGGTGTAGCATTTGACCTTATCCAACGTTTTACGTGTGACCCACCCACTCTTCGCAAATTTAAAAATTAAGTGCACAAAAATCTCCCAGGGTCTCTCTCAAGCTCTAAGGCTCCAATCTTTTTATTTTACACAAACAGAGAGTCTTCAGCATGTTCAAAGGAAGATTGTGTCCTCGCCTCACATCTTCCAGCGGCCTATTAATCAGTGTAGA
This sequence comes from Leptura quadrifasciata, assembly GCA_963675555.1. Lineage (NCBI taxonomy): Eukaryota > Metazoa > Arthropoda > Insecta > Coleoptera > Cerambycidae > Leptura > Leptura quadrifasciata. The sequence continues at coordinate 167,637,962 of OY776674.1, read as the reverse complement.
AAGAACCGATATAAAACACCCTCTAAAAAATTTCATTGTTTCAATAAGCAATACCCCGAACTTGCCGAAACTGCAAAGCTAAAGCATGAACTCAACTTTGTCCCCTGAATATGTTAAAATAAAAAAGCTGCCCTGACAAAGCAATTCATATTTCTTGTTTTTCATGACCTAATTTGACTCCACTATTTGTTAGTGTCATACAAGGAGGTAACTATGCATTATTTAACTGCAATGTAGTATATTATCATGTTAAAGGATTATGTTCTTTTTATAAAAGAAAAGAAATATTCAGATGGCGCAGAAAGCAACATCTTGCTGTATATGAATCCTGGTCCGCTCTCACATGAGAGAGAGAGAAAATTAATTGCGAAATCCGACCAGGTTTCTTGATATTATCATTTTTAACGAAATTCTCAATTTATAAATTAATTACTGCTAGCTATTCAACAAATCAAAACAGAGCCAAATGTAATAAAATAATAATAATAATAAATTTAATATTATTATTTATATTATTGCTAATTACTTCTTAATAAACTAAGACATAACATTTTAAATTTTACAAAAAGAGGTACCTCAATTGGAAAATCTCAGGACTGAAAGATGTCTTTTTCGAACAGTGCATTGTTTTTAGTAAAATGTGCTCTGAATATCACACACGATCAATCAAAGGAATGTGCTTTGATTTATGCCGTGTTCGCACATACCGGTATGCATGAGACACATAACATATTTATCATTTCTCAAAAACTAAGCAAATTAGGATGTATGTCATAACTTAATTCTGTAATTATAACATAACCCACATAACGCAACCTGTAATATAGCACATTTCATCCTAATGTATATATCGGAAATTTAAATTTTCAGAAACTGTACATATATTCAGTTTTATATATAGTATACAGTTACAAAATTAATATTAATTTGAAACGATTATTAAGATGTCATTTGACTATAAAGCTCCAACAAGACACCAAACTTTTTTTTGTTCAACAAATAACTATTTTTTTGCTATTAATGTGTATTTTTAGCTGTTGCTGAACCACCAATTTGCATCTCATGTGCCGTTCCTCTAGCCATAAGGAACGCCGTAGGGTACGCTAGAGCAGAGGCCGATCCTACTCAACCCAAGTGGTATCCATTTGGTAAGTTTAAATATGTAATACTTTATTACAAAAAACCGAGTGATTAATATATTGTTTTTCAGCTGGTCCAAGTACGATTGAAAATACACAGCTTAATTGTTTAAATGATTATAAGCAGTATGTTTTTTAAATATAAAAAACCCACATCAATCGCAACCTAAGTTATTTTAAAACAATTTACATAGTCTTGCTTCTCTTTATTATGTTGTAAATTAATAAAACCAATCAAATAAAAATATACAATTATTACAGTCAGTTTTTTTTCCAATTGAACGAAAAATATTGTTACTGAAAAGGACCACCCTGGGTCCATTCTATTTTAAAAATAAGTCTTAAGTTTGATTTAAATTCAGGGAAACATCATTTTTATAACTACAATTAACCAGAAATTATTTAAGCATTACATTCTAAATTTCATTTCCAAAGTTAGACAAATATACAGAAATATTTTTACAAGTCCATAAAAATTGCATACACATAAGTAGGCCCGACTAAATTTCGCCAAAGCTTTTAAATGTTAGGGTAACAACGTAAGATAAATTTCAAGTGGTACTTAAAAGCATCTTAACATGAGTTGTTAGAAAGTTTACAAGACGAATGCATTTTGTAGTCAGAGATACGTCGAGTGGTTCGAGCGAATTTGAATAAAGACAACATTAGGTGCACAGGAGGAAAAGAGACAGGGTATTACTAATGGCAAGCTAGAAAACATTGGGTCACAGCATCACGGCAGAAATATGAAAATAATGCAGCGTGTGACGTCACAGAGACGCCGTAGAATCTGAATAAAAGCTCAAGGCATTCATAGCGTTTGGGTAGAAGAAAATCGACGCTGGACCAGTACGCTGGCGGCACCAAACTGCAAACTACTGTATGTTCTCTACCAGCCATCTTGGGGGAACAACGAGAAAATTACTGCACGCTCCCGACCAGCCACCTGGGGGAGACAACTAGAAAAATACTGCACGTTCTCTACCAGCCATCTTGGGGGAACAACTAGAAAAGTACTGCACGTTCTCTACCAGCCATCTTGGGGGAACAACTAGAAAAGTACTGCACGCTCCCGACCAGCCACCTGGGGGAGACAACTAGAAAAATACTGCACGTTCTCTACCAGCCATCTTAGGGGAACAACGAGGAAAGTACTGCGACACTACTTGCCAGCCCACTCCTGGAGCACACTCCAACTTGGCTATTTACACGACGACTTTTCACCAACATGACTATCTAAGTATCAAACCAATTTACTTCTCTGCGTTATTATTTAAAATTGACTTTACATTCTGGTTTGGGGGAAATAGGGGAAATTGGCTTATTTGTGGTATCAAAGATATTCATTTTATGACAGGTTCGTTGCAACTAATTTTTAATATGAATACACTTTAATTGATTACGGGTTAGTTCAGGCTTTTAATAATATTTATGCAACAAGTTTTTAGCAATACCTAACAAACTGCATTGCTGCGTGCATTTGTTTGTCTAGAGGACTCACCGAAATAGGTGCATTTCGAGGGAACCGGACCCAACACATTACTTTTACTTTTAAATCAGCTGATACTGCATTACACTTGACTCGACACTCCGTATAGTCGTCGGCTCCCCAGATGGTCGGGTGACCGGTAGTTTCTTACTACAATAAAGTCATCACAGGCACAGCTGGGGGTTCTGATTGACTCAAATGTTAAAAACACCGCAGTTGTAAATTCTTATAAGGCTGTTTGCTTTCAACTACGTATATAGTACACATCTCTTGATTTATTTTCATTGTTGTTATAACCACAAAGAGTTCCCTGGCTCTAGTTCAAACACCGCGGTCGTGGGTTTGTTCTCATCTTCGATAAGTGGTTGTTGTGACAATTAAAATCAACCCGGAGATTTTCGTGTTGATATCAACTTTAGGGAAATTTCCCTGTAGCTTATGAGCATTTACACTGAGTCTTGGCACGATGGCCACTTGCGACAGAGACGTCTGTCTTGTTTAGCCAAGTACGCACCTAGTTTGTGGAGTCTTTTACTCAAACTGAATATTTTGCTAGGAAGATTTACGTTTGCACAATAACCAGTTTATATTCTCGAACTATATACTTTCAGAGTTTATGCAATGACAAGAAACTTTAGCTTCCAGTATACTTCAGTTGTGCTCTACCAAAGGCCTGCCGTGTGCCTGGATTTCCATGTAAAGGTTTCACTAGAATACTGTCCAGTCAAACTATTGTGAGATATTTCTCACCTCCGAATGCCCAGTTTTCTATGATTGTTTAATAACGATTCATCAAATTAATAAAGAGTTCCCTGGCTCTAGTACAAACACCGTGATCGTGGGTTTGTCTTCAACTAGTTTCCTACCTTGCAGACGACACAGAGTTCCCTGGCTCTAGTACAAACACCGCGGTCGTGGGTTTGTCCTCAACTACTTTTCTACCTTGCAGACTACAAAGAGTTCCCTGGCTCTAGTACAAACACTGCGGTTGTGGGTTTGTCATCAACTACTTTTCTACCTTGCAGACTACAAAGAGTTCCCTGGCTCTAGTACAAACACCGCGGTCGTGGGATTGTCCTCAACTACTTTACATCGTCTCACCCTGTTCACGTTGTTGAACAATCATATACAATTTGGGATTTGCAGTTGTTTATTCAATTAAGGGAGCTTTCCCCCAACGTTCTATGATCTTTTACATGATGGTTTTTGTCCTCTGTTTTGCAGTAAAATTATTTTATCAGAGCGATTGCTAACATCAAAATTCCAATTACATTTTAATCAGCTATTTGCCGCATCTTTAATTACACCTACAAATAACACGGCTCACGATTGGGTTACCTTAGTACTTGTTATTGCATAATCAGCTTGGAAATATGTATAGTATGTCATTGCTATAGCGACGTAACCCTTCCTATATAATATTTAGGCAATTGTCTCAAATATTTGGATTGTTTTGATTTCATGTACGGCTATTTGCCGCATCAATTTATACAAAATAAAATGGGTTTTTTTTACTAATTTTTCCCATCAATTATTGTCTTTTCTTTCACCTTTACCTTTTTCATCACACAAGTAATAAACTAAATAAATGATTTCATTCCAATCAGATAAATTAGAAAACAAACTTCAACTATTATGTACAGTGCAATCTTAAGTAATAAAACACCACATAAATAACATATAACATTAACTAGGTTTCTCAAATAATAGCCAGTGTATCCAAAGTTACAGTGTATTTAAAATAACAGAGTGATTAATTTTCTCAGGTATAGGATCAGACAGAAACAAGTAATACCAAACTTTATATCAAAGAACCTGGGGTTATTATAAAGGGTTACTACACACACACAACGTAATTAAGGTCCTAACCACATAAAATTAGACGATCACGTTAATGGCCAATTTGTTTATTTATTTTGTCATAAAATTGAGATAATAATTATAAGACAGTGTGGGTTTACCGTTGACCAATACCTTGACTTTTGTGATGAGACCACGCCATTTGTTGTAAAATTAGCCTCATCACTGAAAATAATTTTTTTCAAAAAATTTGTATCATTTAAAAACAAACCCCGTGCCCAGAGGCAATATTTCAATCTCCTCTCTGCGTCTCCCCTTCTTCCATAGCGTGTAAAAACTTGGGTTTATATGGTTTTAAATTATGAAATTTAAGGCACCTCCAAATTTTATTTCTGTCTACATTAAAATTTAGAGATAAATCTCTGACACTAACACGTGGTTCAGCATTAACAGCATCTAATATTACTTGATTCAACAGCCTGGTTGCTAGGCAGAAGCCGGAGGACCCTGAACCCATTGGTCGGAGTCCTAACTGGTCACTGCAGGCTCAGAAGACACCTATCACTGATAGAGGTGGAAGAAGACCCCACCTGCCCAAGATGCGGAAATGATGAAGAAACATCGTTTCACTTCTTGGGACAATGTGAAGCGTTCAGGCGCCTGAGGTATGAACTCTTCGACGCCATAACGCTCCCAAAAGAGGAAATGGCCTCTCTCGTATGGAAACATATCCTGACCTTCATTGAAAGGTCAAGAAGGTTTCAAGAGGGAGTAGGAGGTCGAGTAGAAGTGAACGGTTGGGAGGACATCAGGCGGTAGGTAAAAAGGGCCCATTTGTGGCCTATTTGCCAGGCACCAAGCCTCCCCAACAATTACTACTACTACTGATCCAATGGACGATCGGCAACGTTGTACTTTTTGGCTCTAAGTTAGAATACATCTCCAGTTCTATTAAATATTATATTAATTGTACCAATCGTGGTGTAGTGAATATGTGGGTGTTCTGGATGTTTCAAATTGAAGATAATGGCTGCATTTCGATAAGAGCCCACACTGTCGCCAACAGTTCTTATTATTTCAATTTTATCAGCAATACTTAATTGTTGTGCAGCCATGTTTAAGTTTAATTTGACATTCAATACAATAATTGTCAAATCCATTCCAAAGCACTCTATATTAACAAAGATGTTGGGCTGAGTTCTAAGTATTTTAAAAAACAGCTACCAATTTTCAAATATTCATTTCATAATAGTGTTTTGGATAAAAAATGTGTCCTAATGATTAATTGGCATCATTATTACATGACTACCAAGTATAGTAAGGTCAATGAAAACATTAAGAAAGAGTATAATGACTACAGAAACAAATTAAACAGAAAACAACAACATAAAGAAAACAAAATACAAATACTTCAAAGCTGAAATACAAGAAAATAAAAACTCCTCAAAAAATCTTTGGAATACTATAAAAGATTTTACTAATAATTATAAAACGGAAAATAAAAGCATAGATAAGATTATTACGGAAAATGGAGAGGAGGTATACACCCCAAAGGAAATAACTAATAATTTTAACACATATTTCTCCAACATAGGTAATAACCTTGCAAGTAAAATAAAATCAGTAGCCATAAATAACATAAACGAAAATATCCCCCATTCTATGTACTTAGAATTAACAGATACAATAGAAGTCAGTAAAGTTATAATGGAACTAAAAAACAATAAAGCACCAGGGCCGGATAGTATAACGAATGAAATGCTTAAACAAACTGTACATTAGATTATTGAACCGTTATGCTACATATTTAATAAGTGCATAGAACCCGGCGAAAGTTTCCCAAGCAACTGAAAACAGCAACAATCATACCATTTTTCAAAGGGGGGGATAAGACTAACATATCCAACTACCGACCTATTTCTCTGACATCTACCATTGGAAAATTGCTTGAAAAAATTATAAAAATACATCTGGCTAAATACTTAAATAAACACAAACTTATTTCGGATATGCAGTATGGATTCCGAGAAAATCGTTCCACACAGGACGCAATAGCAAAACTGACATCACTTGTATACAGTGCAGTGGATAGTAAAAAGCCATGCCTGGGTGTTTTTGTCGATTTGGCAAAGGCCTTTGACACGGTGAGTCATGGGCTTTTGCTGGATAAACTTGAACACCTGGGGTCAAGAGGTAATGTACTTAACCTCTTCAAAAATTACCTATGCGACTGTACCCAAAGAGTGGAAATAAATCAAATTCTCAGTGAACAGAAAACAGTGACCTGTGGAGTACCACAAGGAACTGTACTTGGTCCTATATTATTTACCATATATCTTAATCAACTACTTACCTCAGAATCCTCTGGTACAATAATATCATTTGCAGACGACACCGTGATATTATACACAGCAAATACCTGGACAGAAGAAAGAGAAATGGTAAAAAGGGATTTTAAAAAAATAATAAATTGGTTTAACACTAATTTGTTAATATAAACAAAACAAAAATAGTTCCATTTACCTCATATGAAAAATACCTACCCGATTGTAATAATATATCCGTAGAAAGTCATGATGTTACTATAGCTACCTCAACGAAGTATCTCGGCATTTTCATTGACTCGTTTTTGAGATGGGATGCCAAACACGTGAACAATAAACTTCGGGGCATCATATTCAAATTCTATCTATGTCGACACATACTTTCACTAAACCAACTCAAGATAATGTATTATGCCCTAGTGGAGTCTATACTATAATATGGTATTGCTGGTTGGAGGGGGGGGGGGGGCTAAATAAAACTTTAATGGAATCGCTAGAAAAGATGCAAAAACGAATTTTAAAAATTATGTATATTAAACCAATGCGATATTCCTCTAATAATCAAATAATCTATACGATGAGCTAAAAGCATTAGATATCAGACAATTATACACTAAGGTGGTTCTAATATTTATAACCAATAACAAAAAATATCTAAATGAACTTAATCATACATACAATACAAGAGCAATAACAGCCGCCCATCTAATATTACCCAGAGCCCAAAAGACAGTTGGGCAAAGATCCTTTACATACATTGGGCCGAGATTATATAACTGCATGCCAGGATTCCTCAAACAGTTAAATAATAAACGTCTTTTCAAAACTAAAATAAAGAAATGGATTCTCTCAAAGAATCGATGCTTTTTCCATAACATTATCGACCCACAAAAGCTGTAACCACATTATATGCAAATACATGTAATTTGTAATTATTTTCTGTATGTATCCTAGAACTCGTCTAGTATAACACACATTTGAAATGTATATGTGTATATATGTTCATATCACAACTTTCTTCTCTACTGTACACTAAACCTATAGTTTAATTATGTTCACACCCTTGCAAGGCCTCATAGATGCAACCAATATTTCTGCTAATTTTGTATCATTATACACTGGGTTCATCCTTTATTAAGTTTATACATACATCTAAGAACTCTCCACACTCACTCATGGCACTACACTTGCATACATGATACCCAACTAGCACAAAACACTAGCCATGACTGTGTGTCACTGTCCCATCCATAGACAGGCTCTTAAATGAGCCTAAATGGATTCCTCTCTAAATTTATTTACATATGTACTTATTTGATTTTTATATTATATGTATTCTGGTTTTTTGTAAATAAATTATATTATTATTATTATTATTGAAATCTTAGATGATTTTTTTGTAAAGGAATGAATATTTTTGAACGAGATTTGGTACACAGGGGTTTTATAGGTCATGCCGAACAAGATTCTGTAAAAAAAAATCCTATCTCAATCGCTAATATAAATTCCTAATTTTTGCCAAATTCTTTTGATCATAGTAGGCGTATTTAATTTGAAAAAAAAAATTTAAATAACTTTTAATCACAATCTGAACCACAATTTGATCTAAATCGATCAACAAATGGCCGAGATATTGGGGTGTAGTCGTGAGACAGACTGTATATAAGCCGAGAAATATTCTGAGCATATTAACTTACGTATTACGTCTAACGCATCGAGCAGATGCTTGATTAAAAGAGTAAAAGTGCTGCACTTTAATAATATCTCAAAACAAACATTATATAATATGCCCAGTTTCTACAAACTCCAACTGAGGCATTTAGAGCGGGATAACATTATGCCACACTTAGTGAAAAAGAAATTCAAAGGAATATTTAAAAAATTTTAGATAAGATCTAACAACGTGTGCAATTGCAGGCTAATATTACCTAACAATAATTTATAATGAAAAATATACTTAACGAGTCTACCCAATGTGCGTTTCCTAACCATGTGGCATCATCTAATGAAAAATAGTTTTAATTATCTCCAGATGATGCAAACATGATTGGCGAAACTCGCATTGAGGAAAGTAAGCTATACCAGAGGCAGTTTCACACCAAAAGTATCAACTTGCTTCAGAACTAAGGATTGCAGGATTAAAATGTTTCTATCTATCCGGAACGGTAGGTTAGTCGGTTAAAGTGTATTATGTGGCAAATTCGCTTTGGTCAGACTCTGCTGTATTCTGGGTTCGATTCCCAGCACTGACACTAGCAATGTCGGTGGGTAATGGATGCTGTCTGCGTTTTTTTAAATATGTAACCTACTAAACAGCCCTTGGCTTTGGATTTGGGGATTGTGTAATATATGCGGTAATGTGTTTATTTATTTCTTTAAATTATGTTGTATTTTAGTTATGTATTGTTATATTTTTATCGGTACATCAAATTATAATTATCTTTTTTATCTGTCAAGTGTTTATAAATCCATAAAAATTTGTAACTTCTTATTGTGTCCAGATGTGTTAACTGGGATAATAGTAATAATTTGCAGAAACCATGAATTTGTGAGTTTATGACTAAAATTTAATTAACAGTGTTAATTTGATGTCGACTTAAAGAAATAATTCCTTTTGTTTTCAGAGCAAGTTATATAAAGTTCCGGGTTAAAGGCGAGGAGCATACAGGTAAGTAAAATTCTAACAAACAAGATCCTCCAAAATATTTGTATTGTGCTGTTTTTCCTTTAATTACTTTGAAAAAACGACAAGAGGTAATAATTCAAACAAATGTGAAATATAGCACTTGCTTCTGCCACAACCTCTAAGTACAGTTGAAACAGGCTTTAATAATAGAGTTTTATTTCTAAAGTAGATATGAAATTATTACTCATAGTAGTTGCTGAATAGATACGTCTTTATAGAAATACCACTTCAAGACTTAAAGGACCCACCCCTAAAAATTTTTTTTAAATGGGAAAGGCATCAAGTAGCACATCGTTTTACCTTATTAAATAGTTACTTTCATTACTTTGCTCAAAATGTCATATATTATGTAGCATTTGTGGAATGATTTGACGGCATTTGTTGACTATACTTTAGTGTATATCTTGTAAAGACAGGTTGAAATGCATACATTTTGAATTTTAAGTATTCCCATAAAAAGAAATCCAGTGGAGATAAATCTGGCCACAATGGAGGCCATTCAGTAGTGCCTCACCTTCCAATCATTACCGTGAAACAGACAGGGTATCAGTCCTTTTGGAATACCAATTATTGATCTTCAAGGTAACGGTCATCATTCTCGACAATATCAGTTCATATTTGATCAATATTGTCTTCTAGCAGATGCATCTCTCCAATCAAATTACCATTAAAAAAAAGGACCTAAAGATGGCCACCAAAAATGCCAGTCGAAACATTTATTTAGTTTTCTGAATGTGGGGTGTGTACCTCAAATTAAAATCTGACCAATATAAACTATGGTGATCAATCGGTATGTAAAGATAAGTTTACGGATGGAATAGTACAGAGAGTAACAGTATTTTAATGAGGTTGTAAAGTTTTTATCGCTTTTTTATCTGCCCAGACAACTATGCCATTTACGAAAAAACTGGTCGGAAAGCAGACATTAAAAGGAAATCAGGGTTATTAATTGCTATTATTACGGTAAAAATTGTTTTCAATGAGTTCCTGCTACAATCGAATTTTGTATGGATGGACAGCAACTTTGCCTAAAACTACTACTTCTACCCCTTAATTTCTTACCATATTTTTAGCATTTCGCTCCAGTCTTCATAACTCTTGCCACTATCTCCAGGATGTGCCATTGATTAATTTTCTTATTTGTATGTTATCAAGGACTGTTCTTTTCATTAATACTACAAAGCAAGACACATTGGCTGTTGATAAAGTTATTAGATCCACAATAATTTTGCTTTTTAATATGAACTAACTGTTCTACCGTTTTCCTCACCAGTGAGAAAAACAATATAAAAATATCAATATGTTAAGGCGCTAGACCCATGGGAGCTAGTCCATTAAATATTCTAAGTTTAGAATGCAATTTCTCAAAAATTGTTAGTCCAAATTTGAAAAGCGAGATATCATTAAGAAGAATTTACCATTTCAAATCTTACGAGGGGGACCTACCACCAATTGAACATTGAAGTAGCATGATAGAAAATATCCCATAAAAGTCTCCTCCTTGATAATAAAATCGACGGATGTGAGCACTTTTTGAGGAAATGATTAGTCAAGCAGAAAACACAAATGGTTGTAAATTGGTAGTCAAATATAAAGTGCTAATAATATATATTCTTATGTCATAAGGGCAACATATTGCATTTTCTTTAATTACGTAGTTTTTATCATCATTAAATATTTAATAGTTTGTTGACAAATATTTTTGCTAATCTACTTATGTAACAAAAATAAAATATTATTTTAGAAGGTATAGTGATGACAATAGTTAATTGATGATGGTTTATCAATGTTGTCGAACAGATCTTAATGACAATTTATTAAATCTATATAAATTTTTGGTGATCTACAAATCATTTTGTTGCTGATGTAAATACATCCCATTGAATATAGGTACTCATTTATTTTAAATAAGATAACATGGAAAACAAACACTTAAAAATTTTTATCAGTACTCGATACTGAATTTTAAAACTTTTTATAAATAAAGGACTATGGTAATTTATATATCTAATCTATGGTATTGTGTCAATTTAAACCTACTTGTCATCACACATTATGTAAAGGGTACAGGATGAGGTTCAATAATAACAAAATATATTTTCTTTTTTCCCATCCCATCTGCAAATATTTTATAGTCAAACTTCAAACTGATCTTAACAAACTTTGAAGTTTCACAAGGGACCACACTGAGTCCGTTTTTGTTTAGTACTGTCGTGAGCAGAAAAAGATAGGACAACTTTTTATTTCTAATGTAAATCTGTCTCTATTTGAATATGTAATGAGTAGCCGAAATAAAACAGATATCACTTTTAATTTATTTTTTATTTTACTGCTGTAGTTATTGCTATAGTAAATGATGGATGGTTAAAAAGACAAATTGCACTGCGTTATAACATTAACAAAAATTTGGTGTGTAACATTTTAAGAAGGGGCGAGCGTAGGTGCGTCTTTACTATGTACATACTTCGGTATGCGATGTAAAGCAACGACAGGCGCGGTTAGTACTTGGATTGGTGACCATTCCAACGGAAACCGCGTTCTCGCCTCACACATCTTCCAGCGGCTTGTATATCAGTGTATGCGCGGAAGCTATACAACCTTAGGCGAGGGTTGTATAGGAGATATACCATCCTTCGGAGGGGATGTAAAGCCGTCGGTCCCTTGTCTATTAAATGTTAGGCAAGTAAAAGATCTCTACTCTTCTTAAGGGAAGAGATTCGGCAAAATTCCTGGTTGGGGGTAGCTCGTCTACAGGCGTCGGTGTTAGGCCTCAGTAGCGGAAATAGACCGACGTTAAATAAATGTATAAAAAAAAAAAAAACATTTTAAGAAAGTGGGGAATAGAATAATGGTACGATTAGTAGAAATCCTGGATTAAAGGACAAAGGATATCCTACTTAACAAGAAACTAACTATTTTTTTTTTTTATACATTTATTTAACGTCGGCCTATTTCCGCTACTGAGGCCTAACACCGACGCCTGTAGACGAGCTACCCCCAACCAGGAATTTTGCCGAACCTCTTCCCTTAAGAAGAGTAGGGATCTTTTACTTGCCTAACATTTAATAGACAAGGGACCGACGGCTTTACATCCCCTCCGAAGGATGATATATCTCCTATACAACCCTCGCCTAAGGTTGTATAGCTTCCGCGCATACACTGATATACAAGCCGCTGGAAGATGTGTGAGGCGAGGACACGGTTTAAACTAACTATTAATATTTCGTTATCGCACCATTTCTATTTATAACTTCTATAAGTCTGTTTGGCATAGAATTAAATAACCCTTATACAATAATCATTAGTAATAATATTTTCCCATGCATTATTTACTATTTCCAGTAATTCTTCGGCATTCCGTGGTCTCACATTTCGTTTTTGGATACTTTATACGAGTAGTCTCCAGTCTCCATATTTCTTTCACAGGGTTAGGATCTCGACTATGACTGGGCCAGTTAAGAACATTGATGTTGTTATCTTGAAACCAGTTAGTTACGGTATGAGCAGTATGAACGGAACAATTGTCTTGTTGAAATATGAACTCATTATTGGGAAATAATTGTGACACAGAAGGAAGCATAATATTGTCTAAAATCTTAATATACGTTTCGCTATTAAATCGTCCCTGAATATGCCACAAAACACCAGGACCACATGCTGATATCCAAGCCCACATATTGACGGAAAATCTACCACTTTTATCATTGTTAGATAAATATTTCTCATCGAATCGAGTATTCGGAGGGCAGTAAATACGAATACGACCGCTGTGTGTTGACTGGAAAGTTTTTCATCTGTAAAGACTACATTGTTCCAAAAATTTACATCATGCGCTAAAAATTCAAGCGCAAATCCTACTCGAGCTTCTTTATGTTCAGCTTTAAGTAAGTATTTGTGTGCTGCTGCAATTCTCTTACTCGCCAGCGACCAGTACTACTCGATCCAGGAAAATTCGTTTCTTCTGCAGCCTGAATAACTGAGTAAAATGGATTTTCTACTAAAGCATTTACCAGTTGCAAATCTTGTTGTTGAGTTGATATCCTTCATCGTCCTGATCCAGCATTTCTACTAATCGTACCGTTTATTCTCCACTTTCTTAAAATGTTACACACCGAATTTTTGTCAATATTATAACGCAGTGCAATTTGTCTCATTGACCATCCATCTTCTGCTTTAGCAATAACTCCAGATTTAACTAAATCGCTTATATGAGGCATATTAGTTTTTTGCACACTTGCAATAAATTATGACAACTAACTGACAATGTCACAAAAATTAAAGTTAGATGTACACAACTAGATTTTAGCAAAACACCGTTATAAGACTTGTCCTATTTTTTTTTTGCTCATGACCGTACCTATGTATATGTAATAGAAATAAATATGTTTCAATCGTAGGATAAATAATAAGCATCACCAATGAAGAAGCACAAATGGTTAAGTTTGAAAAATATATAAACCAATATTAGATGTTTAAATATTAAATTATTTATCAGGCCTTATGCTCCCCAGAAAAATCTTATTATTTCAGTTGATTATGAAACTTGATTATAGTTATTATTATTTTATAGTAAAAGCAGATGATGTTACTCCTACGACTTCTCTTAACAGCTACCTTCGGGATACCTTGAACTTAACAGGTACTAAGAGACTATGTATGGAAGGAGGCTGCGGAGCTTGCGTGGTAGCTGTTGAAGAAACTGTTGGCAATGAAACACGTGTCTTTGCTGTTAATTCTGTAAGTTATAATTGTATTTTTCTCGCTTCATTGTATAAAATTCAACTTCACATGCTTTCAGTAGTATGTAAACTTCTTGGTACCTTACTACTGTTGCAGAAAAAAATGTTTTTTTAGTGCTTGGTGTCTTTATTGTCATGTCAAGGCTGGACCATTCATACTGTCGAAGAGATTGGTGGGCCACTCACTAACTACCATCCTGTTCAAACAATTTTAGCCAATGGCAATGGAACACAATGTGGATATTGCTCACCAGGAATGGTTATGAACATGTACGCCTTGTATGAATCGGGGCGGAAAACCCAACGGGAAATAGAGGATAGTTTCTCCGGAAATATCTGCAGATGTACCGGATACAGACCTATTTTAAGTGCTTTTAAATCACTTGCCTCGGATGCTGGTGAGAAATATTGGGAGATAAAACATAATATTAAATTAATTAATCAACTCAAAACTAAGTCATAACATTTGACTTCTCCATAATTATTTGATTTGATATGTCATCCATACCAACAGCATTTGTATAATATAATACAGTAGCTAGAAGTGAAAAAGATGCACAGCCTCGTGTGTGTAATGATAATATTTATTATTGGTGATTATTATAGTTAAAGATGTTTTCGTTTGTAGGCCATCTTTAAACCTTTATACCTTCAAAACTATTAATCCTACTGGTATATAAAAAACCAAATATATTTTCAATTTATAATATTTCTTTTTGATCTATAGCATTTTTTACTAAAGTTAAAATTTATTGTGATATTTACCTACAAAAAAAAATATACTTTTTTTCTAAAATATATTTTTAAAGTAAGATTCATTCTAAAGCAAGTGCTTCAAACAAACAATTTTGAGCACCTAGTTAATGCTACATATTAAAAAGAGCAGTATTTGAGAATTTTTTATTACTGGCTGAATACAGTGATAAAATTAAATTAAAATTATAAAATTAGCAAAAATTGTATGCAATAAATTTACTTTTGTTGATAAATCCATATAAGCTGTACATTATTGTCAATTTTTTATAACATTGGTCTTAATTGATATTGATAATGCAGTAAGTACCAAGACAATAATAACAATAGAAGTGATTATAATAATTTCAAGTTTAGATTTTAGATATCAATTGAAAAACGTATATTTTGTGTATATATGAACTCTTGAATATCTTTATTTAGGTCTTTTGATGGCTTTGCCCTTCATCTGTAATTTTTTATCAGCACATTAACTTATTACTATATTTCTAATCTGACATCTTAAATTACATACAGGGTGCTCCCTTTTTATAATCATCATTAAGCAAAAGTTACTTTACACTTGACAGAGTGTCAAGTGGGCCCATAAAAATGGGTCTCAGAGCCACAGTCAGTGGGCCCTGTATCATTGATATAACTGACACAGCAGTTACACCCCTGGATATCAATGCCCTCTAATAATTCACATAAAGGATCCTTCAAATTTCTTGCGGAAATCCGGCCCCCATTAATTTTACTCATTTTTTGATATGATATTCTACACATTATCCAGATCAAAAGTCTCAATGGGCAGAAAGTTCTAGGACCCCAAGGTTCTATGGTACAGACCTTCAAGGATCAGTATTTTAGCCATATGCTAACATGTGCTTGAAAGAGGACTAAATACAAACTACTAAGTAAAAACAGCGAGATAGCCTATCCAGGATTATAATTTTTACTGCGGGACATCATACGAGAATCTTCGAGGTACTTTTAAAGGTACTCTCTGCAAACTCTTAACTGTACTTTTACAATAAGTATGTAAACCTATACTTCTATAGTACTTCACCGTAAAATTTGGACACTATTTAATACTTTTTATGAGCAATGTGCCGCCGGCATCAGCATGACCCAAGGCATACAACGTGGAGGTTGCGCGGTCGGTGTTATACCTCGTTTACTATCCATCCGTTAAGTCATTTATTAGTTTAGTTTTAGTAATTCAATCAAGATTCTCGTATGACGTCCCACGGTAAAACTGATAACAGTACTGTCAAAATGGTATTGCTAAACTGCAGCAAAAGTTCTATGTAAATCCCTTCAAAGGTACTTCCAAAGTACTACTAATAGCACCACTTGGAGTACCACTAGTTAAACCACTAGAAAATACACTACAGTATTATTAGATAAAAACTTTAATTGCCGTACAATGTCCTGGATAGGCTACTTCGCTTAGTCCTGTTTCAAGCATGTATATTAGCGTATGGCTAAAATACCGATCATTGAAGGTCTGTACCACAGAACCTTGCTATCCTAGGACTTTCTGCCCATTAGGACTTTTGATGTGGATGATGTGTAGAATATTATATCAAAAAATGGGCAAAATTAACGGGAGCCGGATATCCATAAAAAGTTTGCGGGGTCCTTTGTTTTTCTGCAGATATTTTATAATAGCGACTCTGTTTATCATTTTAGCTGTTAAGTGATAATTTTCTGCTGTAGTGTTTAGAAGTCATGCTAGGGCAACCGATTATTAAGTCTGTCGCCGGGTTAATTTTTTATTTTGAAAAAATTAGAAATCTAATTTTTTTAAGATGGATTAAAATTGCATGTCAGTATAAAACGTTCAAAGAACAAATCTTGTATGAAATGTACTGCCAAATCTATCGGTTTACACATGTTGTCCAACTCAGCTTTGTCCGTTAGGAAAATTTTCATGTTGTATTCTTCAAACACATCCTTTCTACAATTTGTTGCGTAAATAGTCATCATGTTCTATTCAGATAAGACAACTATTGGGTTGTATGGAGATATTGAAGATTTGAAACCTTGCAAGAAAGGAGGCAATTGTGAGAAGATATGCAAAGAGCCATGCGATAAAGGAAGAAAACTTAGTTATTACTACCAAATAGGTGACACTCAATGGATAAAAGTCTATTATATCGCCAACATACTGCAAATCTTGAGAACTTATAATACAAGCACATACATGTTAGTTGCTGGAAATACTGCTAAAGGTAATTTTTTAACACACTTTTATTAGCTTCACCTGTATGTTTGTTTGTTTGCTTGTAATGGAATCTTTGAACATGATTGTCACTCACTCCAAAACGTCAGTTTAAACTGAAACTTTGCACACTTATCAAGGAGCGATGAAAATACAATAATTTGACAACTTTATCCTAATGCCCTCACGAGGATCATCAGGATAAAATAAAATTTAAAAAATGACCAATCAATTGTCGAGATTTTGGCGGAGGAGCCGTTGTCATTAATATATATTGTATTCTTGGTGAGAAACGTGCCGAGGGACGAATGGCAAGGGATGACTAAAAAAAAAATAGTTTAAAAAAACACGTTTTAATAGCAAACCGAACTAAAAAGTAAAAAATAATGTTTAAAAATTAAGATTCTTATTTTATTGTAGAAAGCGTGGGGTTTATAACAATTGATGCCAAGCACCCCACGCTTTTTGCAATAAAATAAGAATATTAATATTTAAACATTATTTTTTACGGTTTGCTATTAAAGCATGTTTTTTTGGTTTTTTAAACTATAATTTTTTTTACCATGTTCATTTTAAAGTGTTTTAACACATTTTTGCATTTAAATTTTATATCTGTTCGTCTGGAAATATAAATAAGGCAATGATGATTTTATTCCATACTTTACCATTGGTTTGTATATGATTAAATTTTAGATATTTTTCTTGTATGAATTACTCAATATTAATAATAATGGGTCATACAAAAAATGTTTGATTATGTTTATTTTAATTTTTTGTTTAATATTTATTGATAAGTTATTATACAGAGTTTATAAAAATAGGTAGATATGTTTTCAAGGAGTAAATTTAGGATTTTGTGGATTCTCCCCATTTAAATGACAGTACTTGCTTAGTAGACTGATCTTTTTGGAGTAGACTGTTTTTTCAATCATCATATTTTATAACACTTATTTAAATAAATATTAGGAATTTTATAAAATTGTTTAATAAAACTTAAAGAATAACCCGGTTTTGAAGATAAGTAAATTGTCCGAGTTACCAAACAACAATTAAATGTAATTTAATCAATGAAGAAATGAAATAAAATGTGTGGTAGCCTCATTTAATCCTCTGGACTTCTACATATTGTTACGGCATACTAAACCTTAAATTTCTAATAGTGTCTTGGAAAATTGTATTCTGTATTGATGACTTTTGATAGCATACCTCGTTGCTCCATTGGATTTAAGTCCGGACTGTTAACTGGCCATGTAATTTTCTCAATAATTTCATTATCTAAATATTGCATCACAATCTAAGCCTTATGAGCTGGATGATAGTCATGTGATACGATAAACTCATACGTTTCTCATGACTAATTATTCGTTTTCTACCAATAGCTGAACAAGTATCAATCACTTTATATTTCTGTGTGATGAGATATATCTACAAAATTTAAATGTTTAAAAATGCAAAAAGTGAATTTTTAGGTATTTATGGACGTCCGCCTGCTTCGGACATTTACATTGATGTCACAAGTGTAAATGAGCTCACTTCTTATTCATTAGAAGGCAATTCTCTGATATTGGGAGGAAACTTAAGCTTGACAAGAGTAATAGAAATTTTTAATACCGTTTCGCAGCAATATGAAAATTTTGCTTATTTGTCGGAGTTATCCCAACATATTGCTCTAATAGCCAATGTTCCTGTCAGAAATGTAAGTTTATTTTCTGTATATACAGTGTGCTCATTTCAAAACTAGCTGCCTAAAATGACCCTGGATCTGAATTTCAAACGGGTGTCTATCACAGATCCAGAGTTGTTTTTGGTAGCCACAGTTTTGAAATATGTAAGTAATGTACCCACATAAACATAAGTTGAAATGGAAGGAGGATTAATATATTCATTAATTATGACAACACCGCACTTTCAAAAATATTTCAGTTGGAGAAATTATCTTGGTAACCAGAATTTCAAAGCAATTGGTTGATCTGTTCTCCATATACTTTTAGTACTCCACCCATAGCAAGTTTATTAGTTAAATATTAAATTTAAGTGAATTTAAATCAAATTCACTGTCGGCATTTTTTCAATGTATAACCCCCTTCCGCACAAGCCTCTGGCTTCTGGAATTGGGGGTTGTCTAAATTCTGTGGTGTTTATATTTATTTATTTATAATAATTGTATAATGTACCTGTTTTTGTGAGTAGTCAGATAAGCCGATGATGTCACAAATTCACTACATCTATATATGCTATACTATGCTCAAGTTGAGTCACGACTTCGGTATGGTGTCTTTTACTGAGGTAATTCCACCCTATCACAAACTGTTTCTGTATCCCAAAACGAATCTTATGTACTATAGCAGGTCTGTCCAGTACACACACTTGCAAAAATGCTTTCATACAATATAGAATTCTTACCGTAACTTGTTTGTTTATATTTGATATGTGTGTTCATGTTTTTAAAAATAGACATAAATACAGGCTTGTTAAAGATATACATGACACAAATACTAGACATAAAAATGATATTCATGTGCCTTTTTTAAAATTGAAAATCACAAACAAATCACCAAACTACTTGGGACTGAAAATGTTTAATAATTTGCTTGATGCATTAAAACAAAATGTTAATTTATATCAGTTTTAAAAAAAATGAAATTGTACTTAGTGGATGAATGTTTTTATTCGGTGTCCGAGTTTTTTCTTTGGTTAAGTTAATTTAAGTCACACTTATATCTCTTTGTTTTTACCTCTGACTATTGCTATACAATTTCTAATTGTCCATAAGCAAAATAAACGAATTTGAATTTGACATTTGGTACTACATGCATTTAGACCAATTTCAAAAATTGTTTTGTGACTGGCCCTTTTGGCGGAATTCCTTTGATTTTTATTTTTAAGACGTGATATTTGCAGTATTTCAAATAAACTACTAAAAGTTTAAACATAATATTTTTAGTCGCAAACTCCTCTATAAGTCCTTATTTTACTATAAGGAACCTAACCAGACTGCAACCAACAGCTACTCTCCGGGCTATGTGCCCCGCCGAGCGCTGAATTACAAGTTACAAGCCTGGCGCGTTAAGTGTAATAATTGCATATTACCATCAAAACGCTAATGCTTCGATTGCAACAAACACCAGCCGAAAGACTGATCCTACTTAAAGGAGCTCCCTTGCCAGTCGTCACACACCACTTGCAGACTGCAGTTTCGAGCTGTTGGCTCTCGTCAGTGCAAGGTAGGTATGCGACGACCGACATGAGAATCCTTTGACTATAGTACATCCCGGTATTTTTACAATAGCGACATGTAAAACAGCCAGCAGGCGCCATCTAGCGGTCCAGTGTCTGTTGCAATCGAAAAATAAATAGCCTGACTTGGCTTAGCATAGTTCAAATGTGCTTTTAGAGGGCGGAATATTAAACATAATATTTTTAGTCGCAAACTCCTCTATAAGTCCTTATTTTACTATAAGGAACCTAACCAAACTGCAACCAACAGCTACTCTCCGGGCTATGTGCCCCGCCGAGCGCTGAATTACAAGTTACAAGCCTGGCGCGTTAAGTGTAATAATTGCATATTACCATCAAAACGCTAATGCTTCGATTGCAACAAACACCAGCCGAAAGACTGATCCTACTTAAAGGAGCTCCCTTGCCAGTCGTCACACACCACTTGCAGACTGCAGTTTCGAGCTGTTGGCTCTCGTCAGTGCAAGGTAGGTATGCGACGACCGACATGAGAATCCTTTGACTATAGTACATCCCGGTATTTTTACAATAGCGACATGTAAAACAGCCAGCAGGCGCCATCTAGCGGTCCAGTGTCGCGCTAGATGGCGCCTGCTGGCTGTTTTACATGTCGCTATTGTAAAAATACCGGGATGTACTATAGTCAAAGGATTCTCATGTCGGTCGTCGCATACCTACCTTGCACTGACGAGAGCCAACAGCTCGAAACTGCAGTCTGCAAGTGGTGTGTGACGACTGGCAAGGGAGCTCCTTTAAGTAGGATCAGTCTTTCGGCTGGTGTTTGTTGCAATCGAAGCATTAGCGTTTTGATGGTAATATGCAATTATTACACTTAACGCGCCAGGCTTGTAACTTGTAATTCAGCGCTCGGCGGGGCACATAGCCCGGAGAGTAGCTGTTGGTTGCAGTCTGGTTAGGTTCCTTATAGTAAAATAAGGACTTATAGAGGAGTTTGCGACTAAAAATATTATGTTTAATATTCCGCCCTCTAAAAGCACATTTGAACTATGCTAAGCCAAGTCAGGCTATTTATTTTTCGATTGCAACAGACACTGGACCGCTAGATGGCGCCTGCTGGCTGTTTTACATGTCGCTATTGTAAAAATACCGGGATGTACTATAGTCAAAGGATTCTCATGTCGGTCGTCGCATACCTACCTTGCACTGACGAGAGCCAACAGCTCGAAACTGCAGTCTGCAAGTGGTGTGTGACGACTGGCAAGGGAGCTCCTTTAAGTAGGATCAGTCTTTCGGCTGGTGTTTGTTGCAATCGAAGCATTAGCGTTTTGATGGTAATATGCAATTATTACACTTAACGCGCCAGGCTTGTAACTTGTAATTCAGCGCTCGGCGAGGCACATAGCCCGGAGAGTAGCTGTTGGTTGCAGTCTGGTTAGGTTCCTTATAGTAAAATAAGGACTTATAGAGGAGTTTGCGACTAAAAATATTATGTTTAATATTCCGCCCTCTAAAAGCACATTTGAACTACTAAAAGTTTGTTGTTGTTTCAGATTGGGACCCTAGCTGGAAACCTGATGATAAAATATGACCATAATGACTTCCAATCAGATATTTTTCTAATTCTAGAAGCTTTTAATGCTCAAGTAGTTATTGGTAAGGATATACCTAAATATTGTCAATGTTAATTGAAGTACCTAGGTTAATAGTAAGATCATTGTCTGTATACATATGTTACTTGTGTATTTCTCTGAAGTCTAATTAAGATCTATGTATATTATTTCAAGTGGTTTGCTAGAAAAATAACAATTTTTTTGAAAATTTTCAAGACCTTCCGTTGAAAACAGTTCCTTTTACTTATTTTCCTAGTCTATTATGCAACTATCTAATTAAATCTAACCAAAACGGAATATATGCGTCATCCTAAAAATCATCCCTTTTTAGTTGATATTGAAGAAAATGAAATAAGGACCACCCCCAGATATTTCCTCAATCTGCCCATGGATAGAAAAATAATAAAGAATATCATACTGACAGGACTGGATTCTTCCTATAAATATTCGTCATATAAGGTACACTTCATAAATCAATATTTCAGGCAACATGCTATGGTGACTGTGATAATGATTATACTGTGAAAACAATTATTATACTTTTCTGCAGATAATGGCACGAGCTCAAAATACACCTGCCACAGTGAATGCTTCTTTCTTGGTTCAACTTTCCGGCTCAACTGTTCAGTCTGCAAGAATTGTCTACCAGGCGATAAATCCTCAATTTATCCACGCAACAAATACAGAACGCTACTTAGTTGGCAAGACCTTGTTCAACAATACTGTCTTGAGTGGGGCCCTTGATGTGTTGAGTGCAGAACTTAATCCTGATTATGTTCCCCCAGACTATAAACCAGAATATAGGAAATCTCTAGCTATCTCTTTGTTTTATAAGGTTGGAATGCATTTTTAATATGTCCTATCGAAAAACTCCTTGGTTCTTTAAAATTAAAATATTAATAGTGCATTGGTACCGAATGTACCAGGGATAGCTCATATTTAGATACCATCAAGAAATTTTATGTAGAATATCTCTGCAATGACCTTGCTTGTTTCACGTAAAATCGTCTTTAAATTTGGAACATTGGAGGTGCCATCTAGTTACTATTGCTTCATTCGTCCATCCACATAGCTTAAAATACTACTATAATCAACAGATATTAAATAAGGGAAAGAACAGGAGGTTACTTGTAATGTAGTTTAGACCTAAGTACATGATGAAAATTTTTGTTTAAAAAACTGTTCTCTGATTTTTACGACCTCCCCTAACTTTCAAAGGGCGATATAAATTGTGTTTCGATGGGTTATAAACTAGGTTTTAGTAGAGCTAGCATGTGCGAAATTTCACACTTTTGTCCAAACATGAATTATCAAAACACACTATAGAAAATATTGTTTTGTTAAGATTAAAAGACACAAATGTGGCTAGATATTGCTTTATAACTTGATGAGTATGATCTACTCTACTGGTAGTTTTGTTGCCTTTGAAAAAAAATTGGGATAAATACTCCCACCAGTGCTCAGTTATGGGTAGAGTCATTTGACTTTTAGAAATTAAATTAACAGCCTTTTAAAATTGGTGTTGTTTTAGTTTGTACTGAGAGTTGCTCCAGACAATGTCGTCTCTCTTAGATATAAAAGTGGTGGATCTATACTGGAACGGCCACTATCTACAGGAATTCAACAATATACGCCAGCTAGGCAGTACAACCCTGTAGGAGAACCTGTTATCAAAGTTGAAGCCTTGGCACAAACTTCAGGTATATAGACTTAGTATTTTACATATATTTAAAATTTAAAACAAGTACAAATACATTAATGCAGTTTTGTAGACCGAGAGCAATTACGCACCTATTGTGGGTAAGATTGCTTCTATTGTAACAACATAAAGGTCTACAGCAAAAACTCTTTGTCACTATTCATTATCATTCACAGCAATAGACAAACTATTTTGCAATGAAGCAGTGTCAGAAAAATTCTATTACTGCAGTTAAATCATTGACAAACAAATTAAATGATAGAGGGCTAGTATGAGATCCTTGTGGCACTCTTGATGCTATTCTAGTCAGTGACGGCAGAGAACAACTATTTCACATAATATGATCGACCAATTAGATACAGTTATGGTTTTAATTCAACAACTTTGCTGTTAGGATTGATTTGTGTTTATTTAGATTTTTCTTCTCGATAGAAACTAATTCATTTGTTTCTTCTTATTGTAGGCCAAGCTCAATATGTTGGTGATATTCCTGACCTCCCAGGTCAGTTACATGCAGCAGTTGTAACTGCCAAGGCGGCTGCTAGTTCTGTCATTATTAGTATCGACCCTTCAAGAGCACTGGTAAGTAACACCATCTGTTTATTCAGTCACTGAATGGCTCATACATTTTTATTTAATTATTGTGAAACAGAGGTTTGTCGCTACATGTGGTGTCATCTAATTAAATGATTACGACATATGCTGCCCATGTTGGATGCTCTAGACCCAGTAAATGAAGAAGAAAAAGAATAGAATATCATTTGATGTTAATATAGTATAATAAAATAAAATCCTCCCCGGGCCTAACCCAATAGACAGTTACATCTGGATTGATTGATTACAGTCAAATTTTTTGGACGAGCCCCTACATATGTTGAGGCTAACTGCCCTTATTTTCTCTTATTGATTTAGACGACAGTTTAGACTATATTTCTTTATTATTAATGTTGATTTTTACAAAATATAATTCGATTGACAATTATGATGCTTACTATTTTTATTACTATCATGTTCTTTTTTTTTTCTCTCGAAATTGTATTAAACATGCCATCTTTGATAAAAAATATAAATTAACTTAACATTTTTTAATTTTACACTAAAACTGCACCTACAACCAATGACATAAAGTTGACTGGTTAAGTATTTTCGGTAAATTGACTATCAAAATTGACGAGCTATTGACCAAAACAATTTTAAGTTTTGAAACTTTCACGTTGTTAGAATAGTGGGGGACTATAATTCCAAATACGTAATAAATAAATTCATGTTTTACATACATTTGCACGGATTTGCTAATTTCAACATTTTTCATATTTGGATGTAGCACCATTCAAATCAAAATTAAGGTAAATTGACCCATCCAATATTATGTATTTACTGGTAGTTGACTTCAATATTAGCTGGTCAATTTATTGAATGCTTACAACACAATGTTTATTTATATCAGGAATATTTAAATTTGACGATACCGTGCACCTAGTATTATATTTCAAATAAAAAAAAGAGGAAATAGTAATATAGTGAAGTTATATTTATTTATTTACGGAATACTAATTGATGTTTTGATGTTCAAAGTACGGTCAGAAAAATTAAAATGGCAGAACGTAGAATAAAATAATACCGGATACAAGTAATAGAATTAACAAGATACAAAAGTTAATGACAAAAAACCTAGCAACTATGCATCTAAACATAACTATATACATGGTATTACAAAGGCACTAGATGAAATGGCGATGTAGGAATCTCTTAAACTTATTCATTGTTAAATGAAATAAATCAATACTGCTACACCATGTATTATAATTTTACGCTGAATTCTCTCAACTGGGTTAGTGATGCCATAATTAGTGCTGTGAAAAGAAATTGCGAACATCGACATAGGTCTGGTTCTGTTAAGACAGTTAAAATCTAGTAAGCCCAGGAGGTAAGAGGAGTCAACTAATCCATTGATTAGCTTGAACAAAAATGAGAGTCCAAGGTCACCCCAAGATCACGGATGCCCGTGACATGTAGGAGTTACTCATAGTTGACATGATATGAATAAAGCTGAGGTGAGCGAGATTTAGAAAATGTAGTGGTGTGGAACACTTTTTTATATTCAAAGGCAATCCATAGATAGAAGACCAAGTAGATCAACATCGTTTTGCAAGACCAGAGTTGCTTTTTATAACACGAAATATTTTGAGATCATCAGCAAACATCAAAAAGTTTGAATCAACAATGTACTGGTCTATATCATTAACAAATAAGTCAAAGAGAAGTGGTCCAAAATGAGAACCGTGTGGCACTCCAGAGTACAGCAAATTCATGACCGATAGTTGTTGATAAGAACACATTGATGTCATTCAGAGAGATAACTAATGATCAGTATTACTGTCGCCATCAATATTGGCCTTACACATACAATAAAACTGTCAGTATTTTAAAGTATTGACAATATTATTGATCGTGTAAGGTACCTATTATACACAACAAGCTTCGTCTTTTGCACATTTCGCGGCTCATGAGGTTTTGAAATTACTTCTTCAGTGACATTATGCCGAAAATGCCGCCCTTATAATTCTGGTGCCCTAGAGACCGCCCATCATCTGGAGCGGCCCCTGATGATTACTCACCTTCAAGCTGCAGACAGTTGAACTGTGATGAGTTTATCTAATAATTCGGATATTGAAGATCGTGTACAAATATCTTTCTTTATTGCCAGATTTAAAAATGAGAAAAGTACAAGCCCTCAAGAATAAATTAAACAGAAATTGAACAGGTTTTATGATAGTGCAAATACAAGCTTTCAACAAAAACGCGGGAATACCATCAGGTCTGAATGATAGTTTAGGTACAAAAGCAGAGATTCCATTGAAAACATCAGATACAGTGAGGGAGATAGAGTTGATAACAGCACATCTCTTACTTTCATAAATAGCTACATCGATAGAATAAACAGTTGAATAATAATCAGCAAATAGATTGACATTTTCATGACCATTTGAGCTGGTTTTTTTAAGGCAAAACATTGTTTAGGATAACTGTGGTTACTCTTTAAGTTATTAATGTGCTTCCAGAAAGATTCTTGTCACTCAGTAATTTTCACATTATTTTTGTAAATATAGGCAATGGACGGCGTGGTGGCATTCTTCGGGAAAGATGACATACCTGGTGAAAACACTTTTACTCCAGGCAGCCGGATCCGAGAAGAGTTGTTCTGCAGTGGCACCGTCTTGTACTATGATCAGATGATAGGAGTAATTGTCGCCAATGACCGCGTGCTTGCCGAAAGGGCAGCTTCACAGGTCAACGTTACTTATTCTGCTCCCACAAGAAAACCGTACTTAAAGATAAAGGATGTACTTGACGCAAATGATAGAACTCGGATTCATCCCCAGGCTACAGTAGTGCCGAGGAGAAGAGGTGGGATTTTAAAAGGATTTATCACATATGTACTTCCTGATTATTACATCATTAATTTCATCGTCTATGTTCTAGGTACTGACATCAGACATGTAATCACAGGAACCTTTGACATTGGGCTGCAGTTCCATTTTCACATGGAAGCACAGTGTTGCAATGTTGTGCCCACTGAGGATAGCTTGGACATGTATCCTTCTACGCAATGGATGGATTTTACTCAACAAGCAGCTTCTGCTGTTTTAAACATTCCTACGAATAAGTGAGTACTGAAATGTAATCATTCTATTTACCGTTGTAAACTGTCTTGAGCTGATCACTTTATTCTTCAAATCTAAATTCTTAGATCCACTTCTTTTATACTCCATGACTCTTATTCCAAACCATTATCTATTATTCTAGCCCATGATTCAAGACTAGTATAAACTTACTCTATGGTCGTAGCGCCATCTTTGGGTCGACTGGCGAACTACCATTCTATTGCTAGCTTTTTTTTCTACTAAGGAACGGTATATCAATGCAGGGTTAACTCTTAACTAGAGGATAAATAAAAACAGAACTGTTAGTCCAGTGGAATTAGCTCCGAAAGTACCCAAATGAACATGGAGTATCAAAGATATCATCTTTGATACTCCCTGTTCATGAATCTCTTCACAATTCTCCACTCAGATTTAGGTTCTGACAAAATGCTAATTCCGCTGGTCTAAGTAGAGTTAACTTCGTATTGAAAAACCAGACCTAAGTTGGACTACCTACAGATGCCTCTGTCTGTAAGGGAGTATGCACACAACAATATATCATATATTTTTTTCAGAATTAATGTGCGCGTTCGCCGATTGGGAGGTGCGTTTGGTGGTAAAATTATGCGCAGTAGTATGATCTCCTCTGCTGCTGCCCTAGCAGCCTATAAGCTTAACAAGCCGGTAAAACTTTGGATGTCTCTTGAGAAGAACATGAGCGTTATTGGAAAGAGAATACCATTATCGGCACAGTATGAGGTTGGTGTCAATGATCTAGGGGTTATTCAGTATTTGGAGGCCGATTTGTATTCCGATGTAGGCATAGGAGGAAATGAAGGAGCATCTGGACAAATAATGAACCAATTCCCGAATTGCTATGATATTAGTACATGGTCCTTTTCAACATACACAGTAAACACTGATACCGCCGCCAATTGCGCCATGAGGGCGCCTGGTAAGTAATAAACCTGTGGCATTCCCAGCTAATTTGACATCATCACTAGACATCGAAGTGCAGAGTTAAATTCTAGAGACGACAATTACATACTAATAATAATAATATAATATAAACATGTGTGAACCCAGTCACAAACAATATAAACAACATTTATTTTTTCTTTATTAAAGTCTAAACAAAAAAAATTAAAGGATTTTACAGTATAACCAAACAGCATGCAGCTATAAATCAAAGAAGTTCTTGCAAGTGGGTATAATTATTTATTTATTTGTTTATTAGTTTTC
The DNA here is from genome assembly GCA_963675555.1 of Leptura quadrifasciata. NCBI lineage: Eukaryota > Metazoa > Arthropoda > Insecta > Coleoptera > Cerambycidae > Leptura > Leptura quadrifasciata. Next base: position 167,609,433 of record OY776674.1, on the reverse strand, counting down.
TTAACGTCGATAAATGTTGAGACCCTGTAAATCTGTGTTCATATTTTATAAAATAAGAGCTGCTGAAACTTGCTACTTTTATGGCAATCTTGAAATCATCTGCTTTGTGTTATTTATAAAAAAAAAATGTCACCAATATGGTCGATAGCCGCGTGGGTTAAGGAGCGAGGTGGCAATCGCGATTAATCACACGGACATCGCACCACCGGGTTCGAATTCTGGCTCCGGCACTGACACTGACTGAGGAAATGGTTGTATGTCCACGTTTTTTCAATGTGTAACCCTCTTTCGCACAAGCCCCTGGCTTCTGGAATTGGGGGTTGTCTAATTCCTGTGGTGTTTATTTATTTAATATGAATCAGTTATTGTGCCATCGAGTAATATGCCTATTCTGAATGTGAAATTAGAAAAGAACAATAAAGTAATTAATATAATTGAAATCTAGAAATCACCTACAATTAAATGCAATGATTTCAATGAACAACCAGGGAATTTTGGTTTTAAGGCTTTCGCGGAGCTGATGATGATCCATAGCTAGGTTTCTGGGTTCTCTTCCGCATTGATAGTTTTGAATACTTGACGTTTCGACCATCTTGTCGTGGTCTTCTTCTGAAACAAAGTGAGCTCTGTTGGACTGAGTCTGAGCTCCTCTATTTATATGTATTGTCAGGAGGCGTTGCTTGGTTCCGGTGATGTCACATGGTCTGTAGACCGGAACATTTATTTACATGTCAATGGTAGCTGTAGTTCGGCATCACGGTTGAAATTATTTGAATTTTTGTGTATTTCTATGGCTTCGATCTCTGTATCTTCTAGGCCAGTAGTGTCTCGTGCTCGCTAATCTTTTGGTCTCGTCAAATTTTATCCAGTGGCCGGTTCCCTTAGACTGCCTTAGAGTGTTCCGCAACTGCAGACTTAGTGAGGTTGGTTTCAAATCAGAAATTAATGATTTAAAGGATTTTATCTCAAAATCGTTATGCCATTAAAGTCAATAAGTACAGGTATATTTCCAAAACTGTTGAAGAATGTCTAGAATGTGGCAAGAGCACACTAATTTATGCTTAAATGTATTGAAAATAATCAAAAACTACTCCAAGAAAATCATATTACCCTCTTTATATTAACTTTGGATGTTACTGAACTTGCCAAAATAACCACATTAAGATATTGTGTCATTGAGCTCTGACCTGCTACCTAGAGCCAGCCATGATTCTGACATCATTTAACTCTGCGCTCCGATGTCAAATCATCATGAAATGAGTAGAACTTTAAGGATGATTCTAACTGGCCAATGACAGTGATGGCTAGACTGATGGATAATATTTTATTTTATGAGATTGTAAAACGATTTATTAATTATTATTTTTATATTTTAGGTACTGTAGAAGGTTTAGGATCCATAGAAAGTATAATGGAACATATAGCAGCCACTCTCAATTTGGATGCAGGTGCTGTGAAACAAGCCAACGTAGATAAAGTGAAATTTCCCAGAGTAGGAGACTTTTGGGATGATTTGCAAAGTTGGGGAGATATACCCGCAAGAAAAGCGGCTATAGAAACTTTTAATCGGGTAAAAATGTATTGCATCAATATTAGAAAATTTACTTAGCCATAAGATATAAAGAGGTATTTTTTTTATGTATCAGTAGTTAAGAAAGCAGTTGAATATCCATACCTGGCAGCCACATCAGTAGTGCATTTCTCATATCCAGCTCTCCTTCATCCTATAACAATAACCTTTATAGCTGTACTTCATTTGGGACACTAAATGTCTACTAGTGACTTTAGTAAACAAAATAAAACCCTTTTAGGATTAATTATAATGATTCTCAAGGTAATTTAGTCTGCTGCAGGTATATTTTAAATGCAAAACGTCAGTTAATAAGTTTTAATACATAAATTTAAAGATGCCTTGAAGAATTCTTTAAGAATATAAAATTAAAACTAAATGGTTTTAATATAGTTTTAAAATTTAGTCTTGAAGACCCTTTTTGGCTAGAAGCTGCTTTATGGTGGTCCTAAGGTTGTCTTGAAGATCGTTTGGTTTTATTCGAAGTTTTATTGTATAGTTTTAAAGCGACCTTGAAGATCGCAATAAGAGAATTAGTGTTACTTGGGCTACCATTATCTATAATACGCCACTCTACACCAGGGCCATGCATGCTTATCTATGCACAAATATTAACAGAAAATCGCCCAGACCTGTTCCACGGAGACACGTAACGTTCGTGAAACCTAGTATTTGCAGGACGGTACACCCGAATATGTCCGTCATTACAAAACTGAAAAACTTTTTCATCGGTAAACACAACATTGTTCCAAAACTCCAACCGGCGATAGATATAATTTAAACAAAACAGAACGCGGGCTTGCTTTTGTTCTTCTGTTAATATGGTCTTCTTGGCACTTGTACAGTTTTTTAATTCCGATTTTCTTATCCTTCGGCTAGCTGTTGACCTCGATGCTGGGAAATTTGTCATGAACACAGCATATTCTGCTGTTTGAAACGGATTTTTCCTCAAGTAGCTAAGGAGCACTTCATCTTGAATGAGATTTGAACTTCTCAATCGGCCTGAACCGTTTTTCTTTTTATGCTACCTTCTTCCTCCCATAGTCCTACATTAGTTTTACTCTTCATTCCTCAACATCATTAACTACTTTAAGTCCTTTTAAAAGTTCCATGCATTTCATAAAACTGCCTTCTTCGCACGACGGCAAGATCATCATTAAACAAACATTACGAATAGGAATGGCCTAAGATTGGAACCTTAGGGAACACTTGTACTAATGATCCCAAATAGCAACTTTGTATTATATTAAACCCAAGAGAAGTGCCACATAACAAATTTTACGAAACCTTCTGATTCCAGTATTTATCATTAGAACTACTTGACCCGTATTTCACTAACGTATTTTCATTTTTAATCATCTCCCGACAATGCTAACATTCATTGTTTTAGGAAAACCGATGGAAAAAGAGAGGCATGTCTTTAGTGCCGATGTCATGGGATTTCGAAATTCTCTCCATTTATCCAGTGTTAATATCGATTTACCATGGAGATGGTGGAGTTGTAATATCCCATGGAGGCATTGAAATGGGACAAGGTGTTAATACCAAGGTAGAGTTTGAATTAACAGTTTGTCCTTACCACATTCTTGCTTCATTTAATATAAAAAAGGCAACGTAAAGAGAGATCTTTTTATATATGCTTGGATGATCAATAAAAGCCACGGTATAATGTGTTGTTTTTATTTTCACAGGCAGTTCAGGTGTGTGCATATAAATTAGGAATAGATATAGATCAGATATCAGTTAAACCTAGCTACAACTTTATATCCCCAAATGCGATTGCATCAGGAGGAAGTGCTACTAGCGAAGGAATATGTTATGTAAGTAATCTTTACTTTTGTGACAGGCGTAGCAAGAAACACTATTTCCTGTTTTAATTATTAAATACATTTCTGGACAAAGCTGTCATAGAATTAGAAGTCAACTTGCTTCTTATTGTCACTTGCTACCAACAACAAATAAGTAAAAATCCCTATTTTCTGAATGGTCACTTTTACAGTATAACAGTTACGTATTGTCTTTGGAGCAATTTAAAACAAATATTCTTTATTTTTTAGGCCGTCATCAAAGCCTGTGACATACTCTTAGAAAAAATGCAACCAATTAGAGACCAAATGGTTAATCCAACATGGCCGGATTTAGTGAATAGATGTTTCGGTGCTCAAATTCATCTAAGCGCAACAGGAGTGTGAGTATATATTATATGATTTAAAAAACGAATGATATGTCAATCAATCAATCAACCGAAATATACTTTATTTTCCAGAAGAATAGTCTTGGCTGACAGCATAAAAATAGAAATAAACATATATAACTTGTAATACAAATATTTGTTGCATGAGGAATTTACTACGTACACCCCAAAAAGCAATCCCATAGCTCAAGTGTGATTCGATTAATGAGTATCCTAATTCCTTGGAAACCACTCACACTGCATAGCATCCAGATACTAGTTTACTATTTAAACCAGTAATATGTTCTCTAAACTTTAATTTTCAGTTAATATCCAATCCTACAAATGTTATAACTCAGTTTAAAAACAGTGTACATAAGAGCGTGGTCGTTTATCAGTTGGACGGCATTAATTTGTTGTTTATAAATTACGTATTTGTGGTATCATAGTGCCTTAAAGTTTTATTTGTGTGAAATATTTATTGTGTGAATTGTTTATGAATTGGGCGGCATTAATTTTTGTTTATAAAGTACGTACTTGTTGTATCACAGTGCCTTAAAGTTTTATTTTGTTAGTGCTTTAGTGAAAATAAGTGTAATTGTGGGATATCGTAATATTTTTAAATGTGCAAAATTGGAAGCTGTTCCCGGTTGTTCAAAAGAAGCAAGAGAAGATTATCATGAGGACATGAATGCAGACGTTTTCGAGGAATGGTTTGCAAAAATTCTCGCTAAGATTGAACCCGGATCTGTCGTTATTATGGATAACGCCCCATACCACATTCGATTACTGGAAAAATTACCAACCAGTACATGGAGAAAAGCGCAAATTCAAGAATGGTTAGATGGTAAAGGTATCCTATTCGATTGTGCTTCATTGAAAGCCGAACTACTAACCCTAACGAAACAGCATTCGCCGATATATAAGAAATATATTGTGGATGAAATGGCTAAAGCTAGAGGTATCACGGCTGCCGCCTTACCACTGTGAACTCAATCGCATTGAGCTTATTTGGGCTGAAATAAGGAGGATGTTGCAAGAGAAAATAGAACTTTTAAATTAGAACATGTAAAAGGCCTACTATCCAGCGCATTAAAATGAGTTACAGCTGATTATTGGCAAAAATGCATAGGGCACATTAAAAAAGTTGAAGAAAAAATGTGGAATATGGATATTCGGATTGATGCAGTGATTGAGCCAATAATAATAAATGTAGGAGCCAGCAGTGATAGTGACAGTGGTGAGTGAGTGATAATCTGTGATAGTGTCATGTAGTGATTGTGATATTATGAATTATTTATTGTGGAAAATTTTTGTTGATAAGTTTTGTTTTTTATTATATTATTTTAACAAGAACGTTTATTATTTATGTTGTTATAGAACAGTTATTTATTTTTAACTTTGGTATGTTTTGTTTTTAATTATTCTATTTTAACAAGAAAGTTTATTTATGTTGTTAGAACAATTAATAATTTTTAAGTTGTAAGTCTATTTATTTATTTTCTTTTTCAACCTGTTACTGCCTAATTAACAACCTTCTCGGCAAGAAATATGCTCATGCCTGCACGTTGGTCCTTACTGGGCAATAAGAACAATTGGCATGGTAAAATTTTATATAAACATCAACCATTCTATAGTTTTAATGTCGGATTATGTAAATATTCCACTCCTAATAAAATTATGTCTGCCATTAAAAATTTTCTTAAAAGAACTCCAGTTTTTCTTTTTGGCTGAGTTGAGTGTGAAAACAAATTTAATTATATTTATTTTTTATTTTATGAAATATTATATTATTATTTTATATATACCTACATAAATACGTATGTGGCGCCACTGAGTGTCCAGGATATACGATTTCTTTCTTTCTTTCCAAGTTTGTTTATGACTGAATAGTTAGTCGAGCAAATTATTAGGTATAAAGGCGGCACGTTAAATCATTGACTCTATGCAGTCGACTAGGTCATTAAAATTGTTTGTGGTAGTCGTTGTTTCCATTTCTATTAGGCAGATAAAACTTAATATATTTTTCTCGATTAAATGGGATTATCTAGAGCTACTATCCTTTGACGAGAGTGCCGAAGTATAATAATCTTCTTTTGCTGCTTTAATTATTTTTTTATAGATGTTACGGTATTTTGCATAATAATTAAAGAAGAATGCCTCATTTGTGTATTTTCGTATGTAGTGTAAAATTCGTATATTTTTTTATGCTTTTAGTTATCCAAGATTTCTTTATTTTAATTTTTTGAATTAAACACTCAAAAAACGCATTAAAAGGTTCATCTCTAATAAAGACTTTTCTCCAATCAGACTGTAAGCAGTATTGAAAAAACCTATGTCGCCCCCTCCTCCTGTTGTAATTAAGACAAGATCCATATTTTGGGTGATAATGTAAGGTTAAAAAATTGCTGCAATACTATATTGAAGAGAGATAATTTTATAATTGGGAATATTTTTCGATCAAAGAATTTTTCAAATTATACACTTTTTTTACATTTATTTAACGTCGGTCTATTTCCGCTACTGAGACCTATCACCGACGCCTGTAGATGAGTTACCCCCAACCAAGAATTTTGCCGAACCTCTTCTCTTTCGAAGAGTAGAGATCTTTTACTTCCTAATATTTAATAGACAAGGGACCGACGGTTTTACATCCTTTCCGTAGGATAGTATATCTCCTACACAATACTCGCCTATGATTGCATAGCTTCCATGCATACATTGATATATAAGCCGCTGGAAGATGTGAAGCGAGGACGCAGTCTTCCTTGAATTGGTCACCCATCTAAGTAAGAACCGCGCCTAACGTTGCTTTACATCGCATATCGAAGTATTAAAGACGCATCTACGGTATAGCTACAAAATAATCGAATTATAAATAAAATTGAAACTGAACACACATAAAATTGATATTAGTTAAAGTGCTCAAAGTGTAACCCACCATTTTATGCTTGAGCTTTTTTTAGCATATAGAATGACACACTTTTCTTTTTTGCTGGCACAGCTTTTGAATTAAGCATTTTAATAATTGTTACGGTCAAAGATCCCGGCCTGATATGATCTAGCAACTGTAGATTATTATCATGTGATATATATAAAAATTACCAAATTATGAAAAAACGAGAACAATAATTATATCAATCGTAGACAATTTAGTTCACAAAATATAATACGCTTGTGAAATTATCTTAAACATGAGGACTCGTATTTGCTCAGAGTTGCCCTGATACTCCTTTTGCTTTTGATATATTTGCAAGAATACTTTTATACTATTTTATCTTATTTATGCTAAATATGCTTGCTTCCCTATTGAATGTTTCTCAGTGGACAGAGTAAATAATCATTTTATATTGACACCCGAATTAACTGAATTTAAAAACAATGTGACTCTATATAGTGCATTAGCTCGACATAATGTAAATTATGCAGAACATATAAATATATGGAACATAATAAATCACTTACAAAAAAAGAAAAGCAAAAAAGTGGCATATGTATGAAAATGTTCACATGTGTGAACAGGATGTTGCAAATAATATTAGTTTATATTTTACATCATACAACGATAATAATGATCACAATTTTGATTTTCTACACGATAATGTGCTATTTTTTAAGCAAACAATTAATATGTCTAAGAAATGTTGAATTATAGCCAACAAATATATTTATAAAATAAAAACTTATTTGTTACTTTGTCACTTTTTAATGGTTTTCATGAGCAAATAGCAACCAAACAACCAAAATAAAATCTTGAGTTAACCAAATTTAGTTTGCTATTCTATAGTTGTAATAACCAATCGATCGCCAAATCACCGCAACGTTCTAATTCATCATAACAAGATGTCGGTGTAGCTATTATGTAATGAATATAACAATCACCACCGTATTGCTATGGTTACCACGTTTCACTACTACTATTATTATTAATATTCCTTCACAGTTATTCTCGCACTGATCCGGATGTTCGACCATATGAGATATATGGAGCATGTGCAACGGAAGTGGAGGTGGATATTTTAACAGGCCAACATCAAATTATAAGAGTTGATATCGTTGAAGATATTGGAGAAAGTCTGAGTCCTCTTGTAGACATCGGTCAAGTAGAAGGAGCCTTTGTGATGGGTAAGGATTTTATATCCCGGATCGTGCCTCTCGTCAACAAATTATATTTTTTAATAAAAGACTGTTTTTTGGGTGTTACCGTGCTGTTGTATGAATGTTTGCTTTTGAAAATGTAGCCCCACTTTTCACTGATTCGATTTTTAAACTGAAGCTTAAATGTGTGTTTAGATACCAGTGCAGAGAAATGTGTTTGTATGAAAAATTAACAGTATGCATATAGTCATCAAATTTGGCCACGCTATATTTTTCTATTGCAAGTAACTTTTGTTCATAAAGGCAGTTTACTTGGTGTAAAGTTTATTATAGAGAATAGGAGTACACTTTGTATCTGGTTGAAGGCACTAAAAATAAGTTTTGGAGTGGCATACAGAAACTCATGTATTGTTATCCTCTTCAAAACAAATCACCGAATCTACAAAATAATAGAATTATTGGAAAAAAAAGCCTCTGCGCCCGTGACCTTTACGCCAAAGGAAAAGTCAGAGGTTATATGTTTTGCAAATAATATAAATCGGAATATACACAGAAATAATGTATTTTGCTGACGTTTCGGAAAGTAATCTCTTTCCGTTTTCAAAGCTTTTTTTTTTTTGGAAGAACTCTTATTTTGCTGTGTATGTCAAATACGCAGCTTTAAGATTCTGTTTATGTTATTTCCATAGATACTACTTACACAGAACATAGAACTGATGATATTTTCTTTTAGATAATTTTGAGTTTGTTAAGTTCTTCTTTTAACATTTTGGTAGCCAGGTTGTACAAATATCTACAGAACAATTCGATACGCACTTATCTTCATTTTATAAGATTATTGCTGATTCTTTAATTTTTCTTTCTTTGGTATCTGTTTCTTTTGTTAAAATTTTTGCTGAGTCCCAGTTTATTCTATGTCCGTTTTCCCAAGCATGTTCACAAATCTTTGATTTCTGAGTTTAATTCTTTCTAATGTAATTCTTGTGCTCATCCAACCTCACACTGAAAGGTCTGGATGACTCACCCACATAACATTTATCCCGTGCGAATGTGATAAAGAATATTCGTAGAATGCCACAAATAACGTTCAGACAAAACTCATGATACACTTTCACCACTGTTTATTTTCTTTAAATACTTTTTTGTTTTAAAGGTATTGGTTATTACACCACCGAGGAAATTGTTCTTAGTAGCGAAGGTGAACTTTTGACCAACAGAACATTGAACTACCGGCCACCGGGAGCCAAAGACATCCCTATCAACTTTAACATAAAGTTTCCTGCAAATAACCCAAATCCAGTGGGTGTACTTAAATCAAAAGGTAAGGTGTATTACATTTCAAATTAAATTAAATAGAAATGAAAAAATTTTGTAAATACCAGTTACGACACATCCAACATTTTTTGTATGCACATCTCTATGGCTATTTGTAACCATGTTCGATTTATATAAGTACAAAATTCAAGAATAAACTTAAATTAGAGGGTTTTTGAAATAATTGAACAGACAAAATTATAATAAGTGCCTCCACATGTTGTTCATTTTGATTAACACACATAGCTATACATCTTTGAAAGTTTCTACTGTTCTGAAAGATAGCATAATAATTGCTTTTCGATCAATCACACTCGAAATGTTGAAGAGAGAAAATGGTGTGAAAGGGAGAAAGTGTAAATGCATCTCACTCAACAGATCTGAAGAATATAAGAGGGTCAAAAAATAGAATATTACATGCTGAAGGATTCCAAAGTTATGAATTTATAAATTTATATTATCTATGCTATTATATCCTTCCCTCTGTCCGCATAACTCTCAGGGTCATGTAGTTATTGGGAGTCTGGAGTGTTGTTGGGGGTGTTACAAGTAAAGTTTTTACAAATATCGACTCTTTTCCATTCAGATCCTAAAACCTACAACTATGTCATCTGAAAATGGTATGGATTTTTGGATACAGACATATTCAATTTTGCATATTATAGTATAATCACAAAATTAGTATAAATTTTAAACAAAGGAAAAAACATTACTTAACTTACAGTCTTGGCTATGAAATTCAGAGGCAGTGAACTTTTTTGCTAAATGAATTTAAAAAATTGGCTCTAATGTCTTATTGTATATTTTTAGCTATTGCTGAACCACCGATTTGCATTTCATGTGCAGTTCCTCTAGCTATAAGAAATGCTGTAGGGTACGCTAGAGCAGAGGCTGATTCTACTCAACCCAAGTGGTATCCATTTGGTACGTTTCGATATCATATTTTATTACAACCGATTAATTAATGTCTTGTTTTTCAGCTGGTCCAAGTACGATAGAAAATACACAGCTTAATTGTTTAAATGACTACAGACAATATGTTCTATAAATATATAAATATTCACATCAATTGGAACCTGTTATTTTAAAGTGGTTTACATATTCTTACTTCATTTTATTATATTGTACATTAACCAACAAATAAAAATATACAATTATTACTATCAGTTCTTTCTTTAATTCAACAAAACAAATTTAAAAAATGTCAAATTTGGCGTGAGATTAGAAATGCATTAGCATCTGACCAATATAGTGACTGGTGGTCGTGTTAAGTGAAATATGGTGGTTATTTCAATCTCCTACAACAATAAATTGTTCTTGAAATTTGACAAATAGTCTATCAGATTTCAGCAGCATGGTTATCCACCACATAATTGTGTTAAGTTACGATTACTACAAGAACGATACGTTCCCAAATCGATCATATACAGGACAAGGGACTATCTGGTGGATAGCTAGATTTCCTGATTTAGCTCCAACTGATTTTTTTTCTCTGAGGATATGTAAACTCTCCAATTTATGGATTCCAGGAAGCCAAGGTCAATAATCGAGCAATTTCGTTTTAAGATTGAAAATGACTTCCAAATTTTTAGTCAAAATATGCTAGACAACGTGAGACTGTTTTTTAACAATTAGAAAGGGTTCTCCTTACCTAGATGGTGGCCTAAATCAGCATATCTTATGACTTAATTTAAATTTTAAAATACCTTTCTACGGTGACAACACAGAATAGTTAGTCAATGAATTAGTAGACAGCAGACTCGTGCTAGCCCACCGTAAAACGGGAGTTCTCAGTGGGGTGTCACAAAATGGTTTGAAATGGCCCTAGAACCTAGCTGAATTTAAAATAAAAATGTAATGTGAGGTCCTTTTTAGGTTACTTTCCCGGGCCATAAAATCATCCCAGCCCAGCATGCGCCTGGTGGATAGTGGATGAACTATGGACTACTATTTTGCTTAGGCTCCATTGCGCCTAGGGATCCACAGTTTAACTTGGACCCCAATATTAGTATTGTAGAATTGAACGCTAAGCGTCAAAAGATGGCGCTGTTGATGTTTTGCTATCATTAATATTGTTTCTGTTGCATTCTACTCGTTAACAGATGACCCTGCCAGCGTCGAAATTGGAATTAATTCGAAGAAAAATTGAATTGAAACGATTTTTTGCAAATTACTTCTCAATGCATCAAAAAAAGGCTTCAGGGTGGGCCCAAAAACAATTCGTCGTCATTCGATTACATTCCCATGTCGTATTGTAATATGATAGGTACGATACTCACATCGTAAATAACTATTTTCAAGTTTCTCATCAGGGTATCCAGGGGCGGCTCCAGGGAAAGTTATAGTACCTTCCATGCATCTGAAAAAATAAAAATTGTGATAATCAGTACAAAAATTCACTTTTCCACTCACCTGTGGCAAAAATGAGGCCTGTCACAAAAATGACGTTTATCGGATCTGACAGCATTCCTAAAGTGTCATCTCTCTGTAGTCATTTGTCAATCTTATTTTTTTGGTCGGTTTTACTTCACGGCTGCAATTCACTGCATCATGTATTACTTGATCATCATTAATATTTGAAATATGTCACGGCTTGTCAATAAACTATCTAGTGACTTTTCATTTGTTTTCGTTGAAAACGAATTAACTGTCAGCTTAGTAGCCTGCTTGCAAAATTTTGTCCATGTCTCCAGTAATTTATGTGAAACAATTTTTAAAATATTTTTATTTTACTTTTTGAGACAGTTGCCTAAAAAATGTTGTGTGCACCTCGGCCAAATGATCTTTCTCGGTATTATCCTAAGCTTGCTTAACCTCGGCCGCAAACTTCGAATTCGATCGAGAAAGATCAACTTACGGCCTTGATACACCAGATAACTGAATGAATGAATGAATGAATAGACAACCATATTTAACGTTTTAGAAATAAGCCCCTTTTATCATACAATTTCGTTTTAAATTTTATTGAGTAGACCGTTGAGTCAAAAGAATATCTTGTCATAAATTAAATCTAAACGTCAACGTTGTTTACGTGCTACACATTGCTGAAAGAAGTTCAGTTTCATGTCCTCAAAATAGAACTTATAAATTTCTTCAGTAAAAATTGTTCCCACAATTGTAACTGGCCATAAATTCTAGTAAAAAGTTACGAAATTGCATTCAAATTGAAGATGTATTTGCCAGTAGCGATTAAAGATTAATCACTGCTAGTAGTGAAACACCCCCACCCCCGTCTATTAATTACTAAAATCGTTGATCGTGAAGCAATCAAGAACACATCTAATCCCACCCAGTAATTATTTATTTTATTTTTTTTAAAGATAAATATTCAAATTGGCCATTTACGTGATCGCCTAGTTTTACATAGTTAGGACGCAAATCACGTTATGTTTGTAGTAACCTTTTAATATAAAAGGTAAATAAATATATTTACACAAGTTCTTGACGCAAAGTTTGATATTACGGTTTCCTATCTGATGTTATTTACCTTAGAGAACTAATCATTCTTTTAATTTAAATAGCTTGTAGGTTTGAGTTAATAGTTGACCTTCTTTATTTTCTATTTTGTTATTCAAGATTGCACTGTGAATTCTATAGTTAAAGTTTGTTGTCAGATTTCATTAATTGAAATTAAATCATTATCATTTATTTACTTGGTATTTTCAGAAAGTTAAAGTTGAAAGAAAAGGCAGAAATCGTTTTAATACATATATTGTCGTTGGGACAATAGTCAAAAAAACCCACTTTATTTTATAGCAACAATCCAAATATTTAAGACTATCGTCTAAATATTATATAGGAAAGTTTATGCTGCTATAATATGTTATGGAATTGGTAATGCGAATAACAAAAACTATATTATGCAATAGCATTTCTGAGTTACGTTGATAGAAATTTGCGTCGGGCAATTGCCGGAAAAATGGTTGTTATTGCTTAAGATTAGAGTAGGAGCAATCGCTCAGATAATCATATTAATTGTGCTGTAGATGAGAGTTTACACTCACGTAAAATCTTTTAGAATACTGGGGAAATCTCCCTAAAGTAATTGAATAGAAGAGCAACCAGAAAGTTGCGTATGATTGTCAACCATACGAAAACGCGAATCTGTGGAAGGTCGAAGTTTGCGTTGCATCACTCTTCAATCGAACAAGTGAACAGACAACAGTCTGAAATATTAAACGTCCCACGTTGTAACGGACCTCAATCGAGAACCGAACGGCCAATGGACCGTTGTCAATGTTTTCAAACCTTTGTTAGAGCATAGTATGGCGAATTCATGTAATTATAATATTTTATTGTAGTTAAAATTGGCGACAATCAGACAACCTTGTGGTTACCAGTAGGAGAATCTTCCTAGTGTACTTTGAACATATTCTTGCAAAACCTTACGTGAGATGTGGTGGACACGAGGGTCACCTATTATTTTATAAAACTGCAGAATAATGATTGATATAAAGTTTGACTAGTCTCTAATAAAGTGTCTTGTCTTTGCATAACTCTAAATATATTCATTTAGTGATAGTAAATCGTAATTCAGCAAACGTAAACTTTCCCAATCAAGTATTTAGAATGTGAACTTTTATCTAGTCGCATTATTATTATTATAATTAATAACTGAGTAAATGTAACATAATTTTATCTTACTTGCTTGTTAAAAATCAAAACTAATACTTCATAAAATCTAATGTTTCTTTAGTACTACAATACGCGAAATAGATACTCATTTCCCACCCGAACCAGAATGTAAATTCAATTTTTTAGATAATAACGCCGAAACAAATTTACCTGAGGCAAAATAAACTTCTACGTTATTATCCGGGACTCTATCGGCGCCCTCGTCGATGCTTGCGTATGTTGTCGTTGTACAGTGCACATACAGCAGTCAACTTGAATAGTGAAATAATGGAGTCGAAGTAAATACGTTCGTTGTCGATGGCTACGAAGGCAATTTTGGTGTTAATAGTATTCCCGAAGAGGATTCTCTAATATGCGAAAATTATAGATTATTGTTAATTTGTGTAGAGATTCGTTATGTAGAAACAACTTGTACAGCAAATAGTTTCGTAAATTTGTCCGGAGAGAAATCGCTCTAATCGACGGACAATTAGTTTCTTCCTCGTAATGCCACTATCCCATTCTTTTCTATGGTTCGCGGCAACTAGATGCAGGGAGGGGATAATATTTTTTTACCTCTTTTAACACGCTGGTTATATGTACATTCCAACTAGTCAGATTTCCTTTTGCGCACGGCCATACACCATGCTGACAGATACAACATAGGTATCACCCCTATTTTGTATATAGTGGGTTGATCTTGTTGATTTTAGCACAATTTAGATAAGAATTAACACCTTATGCTGAAGGCAATTTTTTGAACGTTATTTTTTATTTATCTAAATGTATGCCTCGAGATTTTCAAACATTCGAAAAGCTGCTGTAATTTGTAATTTTGTATTGAAATTAATTTCTTAATCACTGTTTAATTGTTGTTTTAAAATTATTTGCACAAATTTGGAACGAAAATAAGAATTATATTTAAATATTAAATATCCCAGATGCGGGACGTTTCAATAGTGAATAATGTATACATAATTTTTTTTTTTATACATTTATTTAACGTCGGCCTATTTCCGCTACTGAGGCCTAACACCGACGCCTGTAGACGAGCTACCCCCAACCAGGAATTTTGCCGAACCTCTTCCCTTAAGAAGAGTAGGGATCTTTTACTTGCCTAACATTTAATAGACAAGGGACCGACGGCTTTACATCCCCTCCGAAGGATGGTATATCTCCTATACAACCCTCGCCTAAGGTTGTATAGCTTCCGCGCATACACTGATATACAAGCCGCTGGAAGATGGGTGAGGCGAGGACGTGGTCTTCGTTGTGAACACGAATGAGACTCTAGGTTTAATATTTAAGGTCCACGACGGGCGTCGTGAACACGGATAAGTCACTGGTTGACCCTCAAGGTCAGGAAGATAAAAGAATTGGGCTGGCTAGCTTGGTCTGAGACTACTAGAATCCACTCGTGCACTTAATTTGTTTGAAAGTAGGTTGGGGTGGTATGTCCTTAAACGGAAGGATCCGGCCGATATGTACACCCTGTATGAGAGCAGAGCGTAAATTTGCTTTTTTATTTCTTGGTGAGGGTCTAAAGCTTCACCCTGTATAAGCTTTCTTAGCTAAAATTCCCTTTCTGGGATTCTGGAGTAGGGCCTACTTGAGCACCCTGTATATTCGTTGGTTGAATAAACACACTTGGTTTTAAAACGAATTTACAATATTTTATTTAGATGAAAAAACAGAGTTGTTGATTTGGTTTTATAAAATTAACAAAATTTCTTTTCTGTAACTTGTCGACACGTAGAATTTTGCCTTTAATCGTAGCGTGGGTTGTTATATTTTTTTAATCAGATCGAAGTATTTGATTTACTATAAACTAATGTCGCGAAGACGGATTTTATTCACTTAAAACTAGGGCCGCGTAGGCGTTGAACAAAAATTAGCACTTGGCTTTTATTCACTAACACTAAAACACCGATTTTTTACTAGGGGAGTCCTAGGAAGAGGCACGGGTACACTTTGGGTTTCGTTACTTAGCCGGAAAACACTACTTTGGGTTTAGGCTCTGTGGCGACCAAAGGGCAACGCGGGAAGTAAGAACTTAATCGTAGATACCGGAAACACAACTTGACGGAGCCTCGGCACGCTTCTCCTTTTATACAGAGTACGGGGCACGACGTAGCCGAGAGCTGGATGAAAGCTGGATGGGAATTAAAACGGAACCGGCCATTCATTTGGGCGAGGATTGCGAAATATTGCGTAATGTTGTGCAATACTTTTTGAAATTTATGAATTTTGAAATAAAAGTTATATGATTGAATGGGCCGTGAAAAATGTGATTTATTAATATAAGAATGTCATGGGAATCTATTTTAATTTAGGAATTATTGAATATAACTGTGAATATGACCGCGGTCTGGAAATTGCCCCGTAAGGTAGCGTTGATAGTTCGATTTTAACATTTATTTATGGCTATATTTTAAGCGTTACGCTTGAGGCTGGGTGTGGTCATAATAATTTATTTAGGGTAACGGAGTGAAGTCGGCGACGGGTTGCCAGCATGAAAAGGGAAATAGTAAATTTGACTTAGGGTTTTGAATGAAGGGAAAGTTAAATGTATAATAATAAAATGAAGATAGGAACGAGTGACAAGCAACTCACGGGAACATGTAAACTGGTCTGGATGTAAAAAGGTTAACTCATGGGCGGTTCGTAAAGGTGATTAAAAGGGGTTTTGAGATAATGTGGGGAAATTGAAGTTGACGTTGAAATTAGTATACGGGGGCTTGTAAAAAGTGTGACGAATGAAATTAAATTTGGATAAATAGAGATTGGGAGAGTAAATGGTTAATGTTTAAAGATGTTGAGGGGGCTGTATTTTTAAAGTGACTCTTTTGTAATATTTTGTTGATAAATAGATTGAATGAGGTGTTTTAGCTAAGTTTATGATAGAATTTGGATTATTGTGAATTATCGAATGTGTCTTAATTTTATTAGATTTTTCTGTTGCCAAATGTAGTTTTTCAGTGTGCAGGGTGTCTTAGGGACTTTTTTTATGGTATTTGCCAGGTGGGCCTGGGCAAATGATTTATTTAACTAATTTTAGTAATTTTTTGGGCGGCCATATTGGCGGTAAGGGGAATATACTACAACAGTTGGAACGGTCACCAATCCAACTACTAACCACGCCTAACGTTGCTTTACATCGCATATCGAAGTATGTACATAGTAAAGACGCACCTACGCTCGCCCCTATATACATAATTATAATTGAAGAAACACAAGTATAATTGGTACGTTATAACAGAGTCGTGGACAAAGACTATTTATTGTTAATACGCAAAAAAACTGAAATTGATTTTAAGTTTTCGATAATTTATGCATTATTGCTGTTTCTTCGCAATTAATTATCGTAGCAGCAGAAAGTTACTAAAATAGAGATTTAATTATTACTATTACTTTTATTATTATTTACTTATGAACCGTTGATTTTGATTTTTCTTGTTTATAAACATGTTTAATGAGTTTATCACTGCCGTCTGAATATTATCAGTGATTTATTTACAATTTTATGAATTCATATAAATAAACTTCGACTCGAACCAAATCAAATAGTGCGGTGCTTTTCACAGACGTCGGATACGTTTCAAAAGAAGTACCATTGAAAAAATGGATCGGTATGTTTGAGCAATAATATAAATTAAGAAATTATTAAACGTTTTTGTTAAATTTTTAGACCGTCGCATATAAAATTTCACGTTAGTGGTGTCGAATATACTGGTAAGTTTTATTATGAATGTAATGAAAATTTAAAAAAAAGTTGCATGGTAGTTGTTGGTTCTAAAACGCCTGATGCAAGTTATGACGCGTACCGTATAGTTTCAGAATTTTTTATATTGAATCTCAATATTTATTTATTTAAGTAAAAATACTTGTTCTGTAATCTAATACACTACCTATTCAAAAATAGAATTAGACCAGCACTAAAATTAAGGCAACTTCAAACGTTGATAACTTATTGGCTAGAAAGTTAATGTATCTTGGGAAAAATATAATACACAAGATGTTAAATGAAAGTTTACCCTCGGTAGAATCACTTGTACGGTCGCGAGCAAAAAAAAAATAAAAAATAGGACAAGTCTTATTAACGGTATTTTGCTAAAATATAGTTGTGTACTGTCGTGAGCAAAAAGAATAGGACAACTTTTTTTTCTAATGTAAATCTGTCTTTATTTGAATATGTAATGTGTAGCCGAAATAAAACAGATATCACTTTTAATTTATTTTTTATTTTAATGGTGTAGTTATTGCTATAGTAAATGATGGATGGTTAATGAGACAAATTGTACTGCGTTATAACATTAACAAAAATTTGGCGTGTAACATTTTAAGAAAGTGGAGAATACACGGTACGATTAGTAAAAATCCTGGATCAAAGGACACTTAATAACATTCTACTTAACAAGAAACTAACTATTAGGTAATATTTCGTTACTGCACCATTTATATTTATAACTCCTATAAGTCTGTTTGGCATAGAATTAAATAACCTTATACAATAATCATTAGTAATAATATTTTCCTATCCATTATTTACTATTTCAGTAATTCTTCGGCATTCCGTGGTCTCACATTTCGTTTTTGGATACTTCTTATAGATAGATAGATCTTTATTGGTCATATATACACAGATGTGCTTTGACATGTCAGTATAATACAAAATAAAAGAAGAAAAAAAAAATATATATCTATATAAATATAAGTATAGAGGTTTAAAAAAAAACAGAGGTATATAAGTATATATGGACAAAATACGAAAACATATTTGTCATTACAAAATTCAAGAGTTGAGTAAAAACACATAAATAGTAGAATAACATATCACAGAAAAAAAAAATACACAAACAACAGATAATAATGGATTTATAAAGTTAATTTAGAAAAATCGGTTGACAAGAATTCTTCAAAATCATAGAACGCATGATCAATCAGTAATCGCTTAATTACTGATTTAAAACGTTCACGCTCAAGTACTTGTACAACAGATGGTAATGCATTAAAAAATTTAGTAGCATAATAGCTTGTCCCGTTTCTCGTCCTCGAAAGCCGCAAATAATCTGGATGAATTTTATCTTTGTTACGTGTTGAGTAGGAATGCAAACTTTCATTTGTAATGTATTTATCTATATTTACTTTTATATGCATAAGGCATTGGAATATATAGGCACAGGGCAGGGTAAGTATATTAAAATTTTTGAAAACAGCCCTACAATCATCTCTGTATTGTAATCCAGCGAGGAGTAGGAGTAGTCCCCATACTTCTTCCACAGGGTTAAGATCTAGACTATGACTAGGCCAGTTAAGAACATTGATGTTGTTATCGTGAAACCAGTTAGTTAGGGTATAAGTAGTATGAACGGAACAATTGTCTTGTTGAAATATGAACTAATTATTAGGAAATAATTGTGACACAGAAGGGAGCATAATATTGTCTAAAATCCTAATATACGTTTAACTATTAAATCGTTCCTCAATATGCCACAAAACACCAGGACCACGTGCCGATATCCAAGCCCACTTATTGACGGAAAATCTACCACTTTTATCATTGTTAGATATATCTTTCTCATCGAATCGAATATTCAGAGGGCGGTAAACACGAATACGACCGCTGTCTGTTGACTGGAAAGTTTTTTCGTCTGTAAAGATTACATTGTACCAAAAATTTACATCATGCGCTAAAAATTCCTTACTCGCCGGCGACAAGTACTACTGGATCCAGGAAAATTCGTTTCTTCAGCAGCCTGAATAACTGAGGAAAATGGATTTTCTATTAACGCATTTACCAATTGCAAATCTTGTTGTTGAGTTGATATCCTTCGTCGCCCTGATCCAGGATTTCTACTAATCGTACCGTTTATTCCCCACTTTCTTAAAATGTAACACACCGAATTTTTGTCAATATTATAACGCAGTGCAATTTGTCTCATTGACTATCCATCTTCTGTTTTAGCAATACCTCCAGATTTAACTAAATCGCTTATATGAGGCATATTAATTTTTTGCACACTTGCAATAAATTATGACATCTAACTGACAATATTACAAAAATTAAAGTTAGATGTACACAATTAGATTTTAGGAAAATACCGTTATAAGATTTGTCCTATTTTTTTGCTCACGACCGTACATCTTGAAATCACTTGATAACAAAATGTAAGAAGGCTGGATTGGCTGAGTATCGTGAATGATATCCAATAATTTCTCCATTAATGTATAATGTGTTCCATTAAGTTAACAAGCTAATATAGTGTGCCAAAATTAGAACAATATACATTAAAAGCTAATAGCGCAGTAAAAATAGCACAAAAACTCAATAAAAAGGGACTTTTTCCATAAGCAATTTTATGGTTGGATTCTGTTGGGGAGGTGCTCAGGAATGCCCAAAAAATGTTTGTACTTCAAAGACTCTGTGCTCCAATTGTTATTAACAATTTAATTTTTTTAACCGCGTTTTTCAACCTAAAAATGTGACTAACTCGAAATATATAGGTCCGATCGGGAAAACATAAAAGAAACAAAATCTTTGTAATTAAATTTTCTACAAATCTGTAGGTCTTAGGAGCGCTACTATAACCTACAAAAGTGACAAAACTGGCCAAAAATCGTTTTTTTCTTCATTTTTTTTTTCATTTGTTTAAAACCCAATAAACAAAAAATGAATTTTTTCGGCTATTCTGAAAAAAATTGAATTTTTTTTTCAGATCATAAAGAAAATATTAATACTTTTACTTTAAGAAAAAAAAGAGTTTATTTTGGTAAAAAAAAAATTTCAAAATGGCCGATAAAATTCATTTTTTGTTAATTGGGTTTTTTAAACAAAAGCAAAAATATGGCCAAAATACAGGTTAAATATTTCTTTTTCTTACGGTATCAAAAAGCTGGCGTCAAGATCTAATTTCTCAAAAAAATTATCCGTTTTGGACTTAATGGCATAAAATGGCGGCCAATTCAAATTTTAAATAACAAATTCAATATTATTTCCTATTATTTGGGTTTTCTACCACATGTATTATTATCCTCTTCAAAAACAAATCGCCGAATCTACAAGATAATAGAATTATTGGAAAAAAGCCTCTGCGCCCGTGACTTTACGTCAAAGGAACAGTCAGAGGTTATGTTTTGCAAATAATATAAATCGGGATAAACACAGAAATAATGTATTTTGCTGACGTTTCGGAAAGTAGTCTCTTTCCATTTTCAAAGCTTTTTTTGGAAGATCTCTTATTTTGCTGTATATGTCAAATACACAGCTTAAAGATTCTGTTTATCTTATTTCCGTAGATACTTACTACTTACACAGAACTGATGATATTTTCTTTTAGATAATGTTGAGTTTGTTAAGTTCTTCTTTTAACATTGGTAGCCAGGTTGTACAAATATCTACAGAATAATTCGATACGCACTTATCTTCATCTAATAAGATTATTGCTTATTCTTTATTTTTTCTTTTTTTGTTATCTGCTTCTTTTGTTAAAATTTTTGCCGAGTCCCAGTTTTGTCCGTTTTCCGTTTTTCCCAAGCATGTTCACAACATAGAATAAAATTATCTAAAAGAAAATATCATCAGTTCTGTGTAAGTAGTAAGTATCTATGGAAATAACATAAACAGAATCTTAAAGCTGTGTATTTGACATACACAGCAAATAAGAGTTCTCCCAAAAAAAAGCTTTGAAAACGGGAAGAGACTACTTTCCGAAACGTCAGCAAAATACATTATTTCTGTGTTTATTCCGATTTATATTATTTGCAAAACATAACCTCTGACCGTTCCTTTGACGTAAACGTCACGGGCGCAGAGGCTTTTTTCCAATAATTCTATTATTTTGTAGATTCGGTGATTTGTTCTTGAAGAGGATAATAATATATGTGGTAGAAAACCCAAATAATAGGAAAGAATATTCGTAGAATGCCACAAATAACTTTCAGACAATAACCAATTCAATTGTGCACATTGGGTTTAATATTTTTGCACCAAATTTTCAGGGTGTTTTTGTTAGAGCAAAAGGTAGATTTTCTGAAAGTTTGAAGCTGATCGGTTCGCCCAGCGGCTCTGGACAGCAAAATGAAGAAAAAACGATTTTGACCAGTTTTTTCATTTTTGTAGGTTATGGTTGCGTTCCTATTCCTAAGACCTACACTAAACGTAGGTTTGTAGAAAATTTAATTACAAAGATTTTGTCTCTTTTATGTTGTCCCAATCAGACCTATATACCTCGAGTTATTCACATTTTTAGGTTAAAAAACGCGGTTAAAAAAATTAAACTGTTAATAACAGTTGAAGCACAGGGTCTTTGAAGTACGAAAATTTTTTGAGTACACGTTAGCACTCCCCAACAGGATCCAACTATAAAATTGCTTATGGAAAAAGTTCCACTTCAAATATTATTTTGACTGCATTATAAGTCACTTTTGATATGATGTCTAATAGTTGTAAAAGGTTGCATTTTAGTTTAATACCCAGATCTTTAAAATGTTGTTCCTTTACCTACTGTGTATTTTCTTATAACTTTTAGTAAAAACTGAAGATGTAACGCCTGAAACTACCCTTAATACTTACTTGAGGGAGAAAATACACTTAACAGGAACCAAGAGAATGTGTTTAGAAGGAGGCTGCGGTACTTGCGTCGTAGCTGTCGAAGAAATGGTCGATAATAAGAAAAACGTGTTTGCTGTTAATTCTGTAAGTACTGTAAAATTATACCCTACGATATACTGTTATGCAAAGTTCTCTTAAATCACCTTTGTTCAATTTTCCTCCCGGGGGGGGGGGGGAAGCTGGTTCGTTTTATCTATCATCTATTTAGGTATATTTTGAAATAATTTTACTCAATAATCTTTTAATACTCCCACAATCTGTGGTTAAGTCATAGTCTTCTGTTCCATATCCAAGCGTTTGTCCACCATTTGTACCATACAAAAGTAGTTTTTCATGATAAATGCAATAAGGAGGGATTTTAATATTAATAAAAATAATAATAATAAAATAGTATATTTTAAGTGTTTAGTGTCCATATTCTCCTGCCATGGGTGGAAAATTCACACAATCGAAGGAATCGGAGGGCCAACCACCCAGTATCACCCCATCCAAAAACTTTTAGCAGACAATAACGGAACGCAATGTGGGTTTTGTTCACCCGGAATGGTTATGAACATGTATGCCTTGAACGAATCAGGTCCGAGAACTAAGGCGGAAATAGAGGATTCTTTCAGTGGGAATATTTGTAGATGTACTGGATACAGGCCTATATTAACTGCATTTAAACAGCTTGCCTCGGATGTAGGTAGGATATACTTTACGTCTCAAATTATGTGAAATTAATTAATAGTATTCGGCAAAAAGTTATATGGATAGCTATAGGGTATATGAAAGGAAATTCTGTTAATATTGACTTTCTGAAAAATTAGAATTTTAGTGAAAGCTAGAGCGTGGTTTGAAACGAAAAGGGGGCTGCATACATTTGTGTTAGTCTTGGTGCTTAGATCGAAAAAATAATTTTTTAAAAATTTGTTGAATAGTAAATTGTCTTTATTTTTAAAGATATAAATAAGAGAAGTAGTGGAACAGATCTGGAGGAAAACCTCTCGAATAAGGAAACGTCCAATTGTGATTTGCCGTCCTCTATCTTCCCAACTATACGTTTAAAATAATTGAATAATTTTACTTTATTACTATTACATTACTGTTCTGCAAAAGCTATTTTGTTTTATTAAAACCGCCAAAGTGATTATTTAGTTTTCACAACTAAATTATCATATAAATAAGTGCTAAGAATGTTCTTACGGCTAAATTATAAAACATTTTGTAGAATTTGTTTTTCGCTGTTTTTTAAACGTTTATACAATATTTATTATTAGATGTTTTAGCTCATGGAACAAAATTGATTTATATTAATGACCCCTAGCTCTTTTATTGCTAAGCTAAGCAATAATAAAACAATTTTATTAGGATTCTTCATAACACAAATTATTTCAGGGAACATTTCATATTCTGCTGTAACTACTAAACCATTGTTATATAAAGGAGGCATATATTGCTGTCATAAAACACTTGTAAAATAATTGGTAAACTAAAATTGTCTTTAAAGACTATCATATGTTCGTTACCATTTTTCTAAAACATGGGTAGGTGTTTATGTGCCCATCAACGGATGTCTCACATCTAAAGTGAGAACTATATATGTAGGTACACAATATTACATACTAACCTGGATTGAAGACAAACACAAAATTATTATATTTATTTCCACTGTTAAGAAACAAGTGAATAAATGATCTCTAAGATACAAATTTGCCGTTTATTTAGCTCGACTAAGAAGCGCTTCAGAATGTATTGCTCTATAAGTATTGCAAATAGAGTTTTTGTAAAATATTAAAATATGTTGCTGTATATATGTTTTATAAAATGGCTCTTTCGGAGCAAATATATTTCTTTAAATTTCCATATGCACTGCGTCGGCGACTGTCAGTCTATTGATATATAACAGTTCTTCGGAAACTATCTTTGTTCTATAAGTGTTCTCATAAATATAAATATGTTTTATACGATGGACGCCATAATGTTACTATGTTTGAACTATTTGTATAGCGACCATTTTGGACTTTAAAATAAAAATTATTGTGATATAAGCATTTTAGCAATAATCTATTATTGTGAAATATGTTGCGAAACACAATTGGTGCAACGCCACAAAAAGATAAAATACTATAAAAAAATTTCATTTTATTTTTTTAAATTTTGATAAATATTCGTTATTTTTAGGGCGTTCAAAAATTTCATTGTATATATACCACATATTTCACAGAAAAATTTCCTTCGTAGTCCAAAATCGCTTTGCTGTTGGCGAAACGAAGTCTTAATCAGTTAACTTTTATCTCATGTTCCACTAAATATGTTGTTAGTTACGCCGCCATATATAGTTACATAGAGTCATAGAATTTAGCTACCTTTGTAATATTTTAAAACTATTTTGAGAATAATTATTGTCTGCAAAAACATTTAAAAAATAAATAACCTCTGTTGTTGTTGCTGCTCATAACAAAAAATTAGTAATGAAGATAATAACACAATGCTTATGAAATTTTATAATTGATATACTACAAAAACAAGTTTAAGTTTTATAACTGTTTGCTATAAAACTATTTTATAATTATCGTCTACCATTTCGTTTTATTTTATGCAAACGTTTATACAATTATTTTATAACACCTGTGAGAGCCATAATAAAATAAATTAAAGAACTACATCGTTTTATAAACTGTGCCCATTTCGTGCCTATAAGCGTTGTATAAACGTTTTAAAAATGTTTATATCAACAATCTTATTTTATAAAAGATGTTCCATAAATATTCTTTTAGCTTCTACAAAACATCAAATTGCTAGTTGGGTTCCTTCCTAATCATTTTATCGCGATCTGGCCGGGCGGAAATTAAACGTTAATAAACAAGTGGCGAAAAGGATTTTCCCCCTCCCTTTTCCTTCGTGCCAAGAAAACTGTTTGAAAAAAACGTGCAATTCTTATTTCGCGAACCAAGCCTTTGTTTGCGAAAAAAATCATTTTATGCGAGTGATATCTTGTAGCAAATAAAAAAAATAAAAAAATGTACGTCAGTCTGATCACGATAGGTCAATTACACGGGGAGTTATCAGAATGTGAAATATTTACGTTTTCCCCCTCTTGCTCCCCGCCTACTTATCTCACCGCCCCCAGCCTCCGGCCCAACAAAATGTCTGCCAATACCCTATTTTTATTTTAAAAAATTGAGTCCTCAACTCCACTCCTTCATGATAAAAAATGAATTCAGTATTTTTAATCTTTGCACCTTTGATCAATGATCAATCAATGGTATGACGTCGATGAGGTTGGAAACAGAATTTGCTTATTCTCATGAGCCCTTCATTTTTGGTCTGAAGATATTTTTCGACAGATCATAAGCCGCCGAGTTATCTTCGAAAAACCATTTTCCCATACATTTAATATGTCGTTTCCCCCTCCCCCCTTTGACATCCGCGGCACAAATGTGTCGTAATGTTGCGGGGACCCAACCCTTTTTATTGGCAAAAAAAATCAGAATCGGACATTTCCTTATTCCAAAGTCAGATCTGGTCCACTATAGGGCAAATGTCACACCAAATTTTCGCAGAGCAATCCGATTCCGAACTTTGACATTGAGGGGTTGTTATACACTTAAACTTAGTCCATGTGTATAAGGAAATGTTGATATCTACAGGCATAATTTGATATAAATATTAAGACAGTATTTTGTTTGATACACCTTGATATCGCATTTGCCGACCCTGGAAATAAGAATTGTCAAATCAATAAATATATATTTATAGACATGCACTTATATTAAATTGTATGTAATTGTTGGACAATTAAAATGCAGTTGCAGTTATCTTTCGATAAATAAAGTTTTGTACGCAATATTTATTTAACATAGTGTTTTTAGGTGCAAAAATACGAGAAATGTTATCATTGGAAATAAAGCACTTTGGAAATAAATAATTTATACCTCTTGACATCTCAGATAATTTTATATTAAATAAATAAGACTTTTCTAAAATGCATTAACATATAATTTGTGTTTATTAAACTAAAAAGAATCTATCCTGGAATTTTTTAAATAAGAGACTATTCAAAATTTTTTAAATTATGTCTGAAAAGAAAAGTTTTCAAAATTGTTCTCCATATATTTAATCATGATCAAAAACTATTAATTTTTTAATACAATTCATATTTATAGACAATTCTATTCAGAATCTAGATTGACTTCGGTATTTTTCATATAAAACAAAACTGTTTTGATAAATGATGTATAATAAATAACCTGTATATAATAGTGTACTCTGAGGAACACCAAAATTTATTTTTTTATAAATTACCTTATTTATTGGTGGTTCTTGTTAAATTCATTATTTACTAGAAACGAAATATCGAAATAAAATACAATCAACAAGAAAGAAGACACATACCTAAC
Source organism: Leptura quadrifasciata (assembly GCA_963675555.1). Classification (NCBI taxonomy): domain Eukaryota; kingdom Metazoa; phylum Arthropoda; class Insecta; order Coleoptera; family Cerambycidae; genus Leptura; species Leptura quadrifasciata. The sequence continues at coordinate 167,582,671 of OY776674.1, read as the reverse complement.
TTTTAATTTGTTGAAATAAAAGATTGATAAGTGATAATAAGAAGAATAATTTAGAAAAACTATTTTTAATTTACATTTAGATGAAAATATTGCTGAGAAATATGGGGACATCGAGGATCTTAAACCTTGCCAAAATGGAGTATGTGTTCAAAAGTGCAAAGATGACTGCGAGAAAAGGAAACAACTAAGTTATTGCTTTGACCTAAACGAATCGAAATGGATGAAGGTATACTACCTCAAAGATTTATTGGAAATATTGAGGACCATAGGCTCAAGTACATATATGTTAGTTGGTGGAAATACTGCTAGAGGTAGGTAGATTTTCCCTGATTCGATGCAATATGTTTAATTGGTTCATAAAATTGTTAAATTGACAAAACAATTTAAAGGTATTACACTTTCAAGTTGCACATTCTTCAGTATTTAAGTATTTCAAATACATTGCCATCGAGGTTAAAAACATCAGGGTTGCAGATAAGCTGGTGAGTAGGTACATATATTTATTTTTTAATATTATAGGTGTGTATAGAAATCCGCCCATTCCGGACGTCTACATTGATGTTACCAGTGTAGTCGAATTAACCACTTACACGTTGATTGATGATTCATTGGTCTTGGGAGGAAATATAAGCTTAACAAGAGCAATACAACTTTTTTCTGCGATCTCCAAAGGTAATGAGAAGTTCGCTTACTTGTCAGACATGGCCGAACATATTGATTTGGTAGCGAATGTGCCAGTGAGAAATGTAAGTTTGTTTTTTTCAATTTCTGCTGACAATGCAGTCATTTTACGTTAAAAAAATGAATCAAGTTTTATTACCCTTAATGGTATAAATACACCTCTAACAATTAAATTAGATAAATAATATTTGAATTCTTTTCAGATTGGAACCCTTGCTGGAAATCTGATGATAAAATATATCCATAATGAGTTTCCCTCTGATATTTTCCTGATTCTGGAAACCTATGATGCCGTCCTCGTTATCGGTAACGTATTTTGCAACTTATTCTATATAAATTTGTGCAATTTATTTTCCTGATTTATTTCATATTAACAAATATGACTCTTTTTAGTGGATCCGGATGAAAATGTAGTAATGACCAGCCCAAAAGATTTTCTAAGGGTGGATATGACGAAAAGAGTAATAAAAAGCATCATACTCCGCGGATATGATTGCTCCTACAAATACGTGTCATATAAGGTAAGTAGGTATATGGTACCAGATGTATATAAGGAATTTTAGTTGTTTGCCATGATCGCATGTTGCCGTATCTTTTAAATTGAGTTTAAAAAAGAAAAGAATCGATACGCTAAAATGCCTTAAGTTATTCGCGTTAGATATTCAAAATTTATGTTTTGAATATCTAACGAGAATAATTAGATATTCACAACATAAAGAAAAAGGTATTTCATTTGATATTCTACATATTACTGAAACATCCCAACCCCATCCCTTTTATTTTTTTTTATACATTTATTTAACGTCTGCCTATTTCCGCTACTGAGGCCTAACACCGACGAGCTACCCTCAACCAGGAATTTTGCCGAACCTCTTCCCTTAAGAAGAGTAGGGATCTTTTATTTGCCTAACATTTAATAGACAAGGGACCGACGGCTTTACATCCCCTCCGAAGGATGGTATATCCCCTATACAACCCTCGCCTAAGGTTGTATAGCTTCCGCGCATACACTGATATACAAGCCGTTGGAAGATGTTTGAGGCCAGGACGCGGTCTTCGTTGGAACGGTCACCCATCCAACTACTAACTGCGCCTGGCGTTGCTTTACATCGCATATCGAAGTATGTACATAGTAAAGACGCACCCACGCTCGCCCCCATCCCTTTTAATTAATAAAAATCCTAAAAATCCTTGATCGTTAGGCAACCAAGAACACATTGAATCCCACCCTGTAATCATTTATCTCGATTTATAACAAGATAAATCGACAAATTGTCATTTACGTGATCATCTAGTTTTATAAAGTTAAGACCCAAAAATTCCGTAGTGTTTGTAGTAACCCTTTATATTTACCCAAGTTCTTAATGCAAAGTTTGACATTACGGTCTCCTACCTGATATTATTTACCTTAGAAAATTAATCACTCCTTTAATTTAATTACTTTGTAAATTTGAACACACTGCTTATTAATTGGGAAACCTAGTTAATAATTTATTCTGTTTCCTTGCTGTTTTAATACTAAAGGTTGCCCTGTGAATTCATTTCGGAATTCATGGTTAATGTTTGTTTAGATTTTCTTTGATTGTGATTAAGTCATTATCATTTATTTAGTTTGTTACTGGTATTTTCAGAAAGTTAAAGTTGAAAGAAAATGAAGAAATTGTTTGAATACATATACCAGGTGACACAGGAGACATTTAACACTCTGTAACTTTGCTATTTAAGAAGTTAAAATAGGAAACCCATTTTTAAATTATTACTGTGCAATAATTTTCGATACTAATTTGAATGAAGAAAGCAGAATAGGATAGGTACAGCAATTGTACTGGACAAAAATAAAAAATAAATGAGTATCTTTTAAGTAGGGCAAATAAAAAAATGGGTTTCCTACCTTGGCTTTTATGATATCCTGGGTTGTTTACAGATTTTTTAAAAATAAGAAAAACTTAGTTAATCTGTTCAGCTACTGATTATGCCCAAAAAAATATGAGACGCATAGCTGCGTGCCGGAGGTCTTTCGATATCATGGGCACACTAAGCTTCAATATCTGCCAAAATTCATATCATGGCTACCTAGACTTAATAAAATAAAATGGCTATTAACTGTCATTTTAAAAACAATTACTATGTTGCGATACATGGTTGAAAAGAGAATTTAAAGACAAATCAGATAGATAAAAAAATATATAGAGTACCATTTAAAATAACAAAGTTTGGATCACTTCCGCTTAAACCGGAAGTCGAAGAATATGTTTGATAAGCTCAAGACAAGGACAATTATGTAATATACAATTCTTCCGAAATTCAAAATTTTAACTTCTTAAATAGCAAAGTCACAAAGTGTTACATGTCTCCTGTGTCACCCGGTATTATCGTTGGAACAATAGTCATAGACACCATTTTATTTTATAACAATTGTTGCAGTAAATAGCTAAACATGAAGTTAAACAATCCAAATATTTAAGACAATTGTCTAAATATTATATAGGGAAGTTTACGTCGCTACAGTAATGACCATACTGTATATGTTTTAGAGTTGGTTATGCAAATATCAAGAACAATGTTATGCAATAGAATATCCGTGTTATTTTGATTGAGTTGCGGCAATTGCCGGTAAAATAATTGTTGTTGCTTGAGATTAGTGTTGAAGCAATCGTTCATATAATCATATTAATTGTGCTGTAGGTGAGAGTTTACACTCACATAAAATCTTTTAGAATGCTGGGGAAATCTCCCTAAAGTAATTAAATATAAGCGCAGCCAGAAGGTTGCGTATGATTGTCAACCATACGAAGACGCGAATCCGCGAAGGTCGAAGGTCGCGTTGCATCATCTTTCAATCGAACAAGTGAACAGACATAGTCTGAAATATTTAACATCCCATGTTGTAACGGAACCCAAATCGAAAACCGAACAGCCAATTGACCGTTGTTAATGTTTCAAACGTTTGTTGGCGCATGATACGTCGAATTCATGTAATTATAATACTTTATTTTAGGCAAAACTGGCAACAATTAAACAAACTTGTGGTTACAGTAGGAAAATCTTCCTAGTGTACCTTGAATATAAAGTATTCTTGCAAAACCTTACGTGAGGTATGGTAGACACGGGAAACATCTATAAGTGTTACTAAATAGTAGAATAATGATTGACGTAAATGTTGACTGGTCGTTTATAAAGTATCTTGTCTTTGCATAACTCTAAATATATTTATTTAGTGATAGTAAAGCGTAATTCAACAAACGTAAACTTCCCTAATAAAATATTTAGCGATATTTATGTAGTTCAAATATACTGCTGAAAAGATTGAAATATAAATTTATCTTACTTCCTCATTAAAATCAAATCAAAATATTTTAAAAAAATCTAATGTTTCTTTTGGTACCACAAACACGCAAAACACCCATATTCCCCCCTCCCCCCGAAACCAGAATGTAAATTCAATTTTAAATAATAACGCAGAGTCCCGAAATAAACAACTTATTAACTGTATAAGATATTAGCGAAATTACCTGGCGCCGTGTAAATCGCCAGATTATGCTCTCCATCAGATATAGGGCCCTCCGCCGCAGGGTCGGCGGTACCTCCAGCGAAGTTTTGGAACGAGTACGGTGATACCAGACGTCAGAAACTTTAAAAGCTGAGCTGGAATAGCCATCGAAGTGTAATTGGTAGAGAAATCAGAGGGCTCGAAGTAGGTCGTAGGCGAGCTCCCATCAATCACTTCTCTCGAATCCATGAGTTTCCTAGCTTTCTATGTAATTTGCCTGTGAGGGAGGGCGAGCGTAGATGCATCTTTACTATGTGCATACTTCGATATGCGATGTAAAGCAACGTTAGGCGCGGTTAGTACTTGGATGGGCGACCGTTTCAAAGAAGACTGTGTGTCCTCGCCTCACATATCATCCAGCGGCTTGTATATCAATGTATGCGCGGAAGCTATGTAACCTTAGGCGAGGGTTGTGTAGGTGATATACCATCCTTCGGAGGGGATGTAAAGCCGTCGGTCCCTTGTCTATTAAATATTAGGCAAGTAAAAGGTCCCTACTCTCGAAAAAATTCCTGGTTGGGGCTAGTTCGTCTACAGGCGTCGATGACTGATCTAATTTCGTTGAAGGGCTCGGGAGTAAATGGGGTAAATAGGTAAAGCAAGCAGGTAAGAGTCCATAAAATTGCAATTTAGGGCATGTACGAAAAGTCAAGGTCTTAAGAATTTTTTTGGCATCAGCCAACCCCCATACGAAAACACGTGTTATTAAACTTATGCCTTTATTACTATTTCAGATAATGGCAAGAGCACAAAACACCCATGCGTTGGTTAATGCCGGTTTCTTGCTAAAATTCGACGACACAACTGTCGTATCAGCAAGGATCGTCTATGGTGCGATAAATCCTGATTTTGTCCACGCAACAAAGACGGAAGATTTTTTAAAAGGCAAGAAATTATTCGATAACTCAGTTCTAAGAGCAGCTTTTGAATCGTTGGATAGCGAATTGGTTCCCGATTACGTTTTGCCTGAGAGCAGACCGCAGTTTCGGAAATTATTAGCCATAGATTTGTTTTACAAGGTAACAGTCAATTTTATTTAAGAACCCTTCCTTTACATTGCAAATACCACTCTTATTGCAGTACGTGCTATTAATTGCTCCAGAAAACGTTGTTTCTCAAAGAAATAAAAGCGGCGGATCACTACTTGCACGACCTGTTTCCACAGGGATACAAGAATTTGGGACCAATAAAAGTGATTATCCTTTAGGACAACCGATTAATAAAGTCGAGGCTTTGGCCCAAACATCAGGTATGCGTGGCATTTTTCTATAATTAAGCTAAAATGTAATCTGATAAATTATGAGGGAATTTGTTATCAACACGTAGCTGAAATATGGTACTGGGGTATGATCCGAAATGGTGTCAAAGTCGCGTATAACTTTGTATACGGTATCGCAAATATCATATAACATATATGGTTGGTATGTCTTATTGAACCTTCTTCATCTTTCAGGTCAAGCAGAATACATTGCAGATATTCCCGCACGCCCACATCAGCTGTATGCAGCATTTGTAACTGCTCAAGCAAGTGCCAATTCTGTCATTACCTCGATTGATACCTCGAAGGCATTGGTGAGGAGCTTTTCAATAGATACATTTATTTTTAATCTCTCCACAATAAAATTGTGAAAGGTTACTAAAATTGGTTCAAAAACGAAAATTGAGATAACATCAAATCTTTACGTTTTGAGGTCCTAGGAACCCAAAAAAGTGGTTTTTGAAAAATGTCTCTGTGTGTGTGTGTGTGTTAAGCACGTTAGCGCCGAAACCACTGAACGGATATGAATGAAACTTTGCATGTGCGTTTCTTTAGTGCCCCAGAAGATCTGAAAAGCTTTTGGTTGAGATCGGATTACGTTTAGTGCCATTTTGATGCAACAAGTTGTTTATTTTATAATTACTTTCAATTTCCAATGGAAAGCAGTTAAAATTCTGATTTCAACGATATATGACACTTCCAACTATCCGATTTGGTTTCCGTGAAAAAAATTAAAAACAAAGCAAATATGAAGCATAGATCGCATTTCGCATGACATGATCGATGCGCGTAGCCGTTACGTCGTGAAACTCGTCACATCACGTGTCAATTCACGTGTAAGGGTTTCTTCACTGCTCTAGGAGTGCAGCGGATTACGTTTAGTGCCGTTTTTAAATATATATATATACAGACAAATCGTAGAATTAAACTACAAATATTCCTCTAAAATCTAGTTTGTTTCATTTAACAAAGACAGTCGCGAGCGATCGGATTGCAATGAGCAAATTTTGACGATTGTCATTGTCATCGTTTGCCATCCGATAACGTTGGTGTCATGTCATGTTAATAAGATTTCGGCATATTTGTAACTTTTAATGGATTGTCACAAATTTTAAAGGTAGATGTAACAATACCAATATCACATGCTTTCTGTACCTTTGTCGGTGAATTTATTATTGATTATCACTTTACCAATTTTCAGTTTGTTGCTTTACAAATCTGTAGTATTTAGGATAACTAGACTTTCTTAGTCGTTCAAGTGACGTTAAAGTTGTTAATATCCTAATAGTATATTATTCAACGAGCGATAATGTAGGTAATAACTCGCATAGATGATTGTAAATTCATTAAGTTAAAGGTTTTTTTAGTGCCCCAGAAGATCTGAAAAGGTTTTGGATGAGATCGGATTACGTTTAGTGCCGTTTTGTCACACAATTTAATGCACTTTTCGGCTTCAAAGATCCACCGAATGGTGAGGTTCCAGCCGCTTCCAGTAGCTGCCGATGTTTTTTTTTATATAATTTTTTTTTAAAACGTGTTTCTTTCCATGCATATACCAGGGATTTTTTCGAAAAAGCAATCAAAAAGATATTTCTTTCTCAGAATTATAGTGTTCTATTTAATCTTTCTTTTAATTTTCTCGGCTCGCGAGATAAATATTTTAAAGTGTATGTGCAATTGTGCAATGTGTGACAAATGGTAATGTTTGCTGATGTAATTTTTATTTTATACAAATATCTATGGTAAGCCGTTCTAGATTTTATTCTATATTGAGGCCAGAGTATAATTTTAATCAGTACTTAGACTAGGCGGTATGGGCGCTGTCGCTTCGAATTAAATTCGGATTTGATTTTTTTGCTGGAATTAGTTCAGGAGTTAGTACCCATTATGAAAATCCATGTTACCAGATGGTAACCTGGGTCGTTATTTTTTAAAACAATTTTATTTATGACAAATAGAAAAATAGTATATTTATACGCTATTTTTTATTATACGTGCACTGCAAAGTAAAAATTCATTTTACAAGGTAATCTCTGAATTTTATTTTTAATCGGTAACATATACGCGGTTACAATTTTTTTGTTTGGTTGCTATGTACATGTATTTATCATTGTTTAAAATTGGTTGTTACCTAAGCAACTTTAAAGCTCTAGTGCTTTAAAGACCCGATTTTGCACGCTTTTTAGTTTCAAAAACAAAGATTATAATTCAGGTATAATAAAAAAAACTTTTTTTATTAAACCAATTTTTAAATATTTTTTTATCCATTTCCAATAAAAAAGGTTCAATAACTTTTTTTCATAAAGTTGATATTTTCAGTGTTATTAGTTTTAAAAAATTAAAAATCGCCAATTTCCCATTTTTTGACGCTTTAAAAGTGTAATAAAAAGATGTCTTTTTTACAATACATATTTTTTATAATATCTTTAGACTTTGTATATTAACTTAAATAAAGAAAATTGTTGGTTTTTAATTTGTTATAGGTAGGGGTGTAACAGGATCATGGTATACCCCCCTTTTTCTCCTTTAGTTTTGAAGATAATTGATTAAAATTTAGGATATACTACATACATAATAAGCGGCACTTTTTGACATACAATTGATTTTTTTCACTTCCAGCGACACTAACTTTCGATTTTTAAACGGAACACCCTGTATATTATTGCATTTTTGAATTCTGCAAAATACCTACTGTGTTGCTGTTTTATGCATATCGTGCGATTTTTGTTGTTTATGTACCTATCGTGATCATTAATTTATTATAAATTCTATTATTATTATTATTGTTAATGAACTATTATAAATTTATTTAATAAATGTAGTATTTAATTTAATACAGGTTTTTCATTAAATTAATACTCTCTTCTTGAAATTCTTAAAAAACATTTATTGATATAAATTATTTACGTTTAATGCATAAATTTCTGTGAATAGATGCAATAGTAGTTTTTTCTTTTTAAATATTTTTTTACACTCTAAAACAAAGTCAGGTAATGTACATAGTGATGCAGTCTTGTGAATTATAGGTGCATAAAGGAATGTAATTGACATTATTCTTCTTAGAAAAACATTCTTTTGTCTTACAAGCTTTCTGGCAATTATATGGCTTTAGCAAGTTTTCAGGCAATGCAGATTTAGTCAGGAATAAAGGTAATAATACAACTATTTCGATTTTGTAACCAAAGAAAATCTAAAAATAAAATCTAGGATTTGACAGTGGGGATATAATGCATTTTTCCGAATGTATGTTTGTGCAAAAGCAGTGGCGGCCGGTGCCAGAGGGCTCTGGGGCGCCGCTCTCCCTGCCAAATTTAAAACAATAAATAACAATAGACAATAACCTATCTCCCGATAACTTGCTTTACGACTATTTTTTAAAAATAACAAAAAACAAACGGCATACTCCCCTCACTTGCCACCAATTCCATGTAAAAACGCTGAAATGGGCTTGGCTTCAGATATTCCGCTTAAAATATGTACGGCGGTCGTCGTCATGGCAACAAGTGAAAGAATGGGAGGGGGTTACGCGTGGTTTCGTTATCTATTGGGGCTCTGGTCAGTCCGCCCACGGCTGTGTAGGAGTTAATTGCTTCGTCGTTTCTGTTTTCTTTGCTTTTTTACGTCTGAAATTATTTGAGGTTATCGCGCTTTTTTAAAAAGTTTATCGATTTGTTGCATATATAATGTAATGTAATTTACATTACAGATTTTTTTTAGTTTTATTAAACATTAGATTAGACGGCAAAAGTGCAAAAGACATAATTAATTATGAAAGGGAGTGAAATTAAAAAACTTATATTTAGCCGCTTGAGCTTAAATGAAGAACTTGAAATAAAACAAAACGGCCGTCCAACGCCAGTTTTAAATACAGTGCAAAAGCAGCGACAGTGCAAAAATAAAAATGCTTTTATGCGTAAGTTTGACAAAAAGATATACATTAAAACTGTTTGAATTTGTGGTTGCGAGGAAATAAATTCGTTCTTTTGTTTTGTATGTCTGCTTTTTGGGGGCGATGATACGTGGACAAAAAATGGAGTAAACGATTTAAAACACATTTCTACAAAAATACACTAAAATAGTACGAAACATCTAGATAATGTCGTCAGTTTTCAACTTTTAGGAAAGACTAATATTGCTACATTTCTAAGTAGGGCTTATGCGGATCAAATTCGTAAGCATAATGAGACTGTGATCAAAAATCGACATGTACTCTCAAAAATAATAGACATATTAAAACTGTGCGGAACGCGTAATCTTGCCCTTCGCGGTTACGACGAGAGAAAAGTCTCTTCAAATAGAGGGGTATTTCTAGAATTGGTTGATTTTTTAGCAAACGCTGATAGTGCCTTTAATAGCCATATTCAAGAAGCAACAGTGTTCAAGGGCACATCAAAATCTATTCAGAATGAAATTTGCAATGTATGTTCGAGGTTTGTCGTGAACATAGTCTTGGAGAAATTCAAGAATCTACGTATCTCGCACTTATGGCTGATGAAACTACAGATGTATCAACTCAAACTGTAGTTACACTACGTTAAGAACTAAATGGAAAAATATTTGAGCGGTTTTGGGGATTTGCAAATCCGAAAAGTCAAGATGCAGATGGACTGTCTCAATGCATTTTACAACAGATTTCGCCGATTTTGCCAGATTGCCCAGAAAAACTGATTTGTCAAACATATGACGGAGCTGCTGTTATGCGTGGTCCTTTAGGTGGTGTTAACGTGAAAATTCGCCAACAGTACAAAAATGCACATTTTGTATATTGGCTACGCTCATCAGCGTAATAAAATACTAGAACAAGCAGCTTCAAGCATCAGTAGTGTACGAATATTTTTTTCAAATTTGAATGGCATATCAACTTTTTTTTCTCAATCGCCAGACAGAATGGCAGCTTTGCAATATGTTTGTGATAAACGCATTCCAAGAACTTCTCAAATACGATGGAATTTTAACTCTCGTATAGTACAGAGTGTGTACAACAATAAAGACAACCTTACTGAATGCTTTGAAAATATAATGTCAGGAATTCCAAAACAATACAACTCTGAAACAGTGACTCAAGCGGCTGGATTTATTAAATGGCTAGAAGATGATTCATTTTTATTTTGGTTAATTTTTTTTCAAAAGTCATGCCGCATGTTGATATTATATTTAGCCAGCTGCAAAAAATTGAAACAGACGTTATAAAAGTCCAGAAATGCGTAGATAATTTTGAAAAAGAAATTGTACAAATTAGAAATAATTTACCTCCCTTAACAAATGAACCAGTGAATACAGAAGTTCCAAAAAAGCGACGTGGACTGAATCGAGAAAATGTTAACATGTCTGTAAGAGAGGTATGTGATATAATTACTTCAGAAGTGAGAATTCTTTTAAAAATCATTTATGTGGTGCAAAATTATTTTTAAAGGATAAGTATAAGGAATATGAAAAAACACCACCTTTGGAAGATATCAACTAATATTGTGAAGCATATCCTATGATAGATAGGTAAGGAAATTCTGAAAATGCGACTAAGTACAATTTTACTCCAGGAAAGAAATAACAGGACAAGATTCAGAAAATTCCAGTGAAATTCAAAGTTTTCTGGGTGCTTGCAAACATTAAACTTTCTCATATCTTTCGGTTTAGACGTTGTTTTCGGGAAAGTTGTTAAAGTTTTGAAAAATTTGGTTACTATTCCGATGAGACATCTGAAACGGAAAGATGTTTCTCGACATTAAAATTAATTAAAGACGTATGTAAGAAATACTATGAGTGAAGACAGACTAACATCACTTGCAATGCTTTAAATTGAAAAGTCAATGGTACGAGAAATACCAAATTTTAATAAAAAAGTTATTGAAAAGTTTATCTCCAACAAAAATAGAAGGATGGAATTTCACTTCAAAAATTAATGGTGAGTACGTATCGGTTTAATTTATATTTGCGAACTTTTTAATGATTTAATTAGAACCTCAAAAATGTTTCGCCTGCGGTGCTTTTGTTTATTGACACTACTATTTTGATACCCGCGAGTCGCCACTACGCCCTCCCAAGTACATAAGACACGAGCCGCCACTGTGCAGAAGCCCGTAATGCATGCAGACGCAACGCATTAGAATTGCGTGGAATTTTTGATAAATTCATCTCCATCCCAAAAGATCGAGACAAAATAATAGCTTCATTACCTTTATTACCTTGTTTTTCTAGTATTTGTAAATAAAGTTTTTCCACTTTTTCCAGCTGTTCTGAATTCAATTCGAAACCAGTACCTAGACATGCTAAGAGCTTCCTGATTTTCTACATTTCTTATAAAGTCTAACGCCTTCTTTTTGGTACCTATCTTACTGGTTGAATCGCACCCTGCAAAAGGCAAAATTTTGCAAATAAAGTAGTAAGTAAGTAAGTAAGTTCTTTATTCATCATGTTAAGTTACACAATAGTGAAACTTATAAGACTAGTCAAAAACAAATAAATACAGCTAAAAAATAATAACAGTTACAAAGAGTAGTGAATAATACCAATAATAAAGTCATAAATACTAAGATTGTAGATACTCGTCTAAGGAATAAAAAGCATTGTTAAGTAAGTACTTTAACAAAGTATTTTTAAAAGTATTAAAATTGTTAAAATGACCAAAGCGTCGGGTAAATTTATTAAAACAGTAGATTCCCTGAAAAACATGTGAATTTTGGCCCACACTTAATCTAGAAAATGGCATCCTAAGTTCAGTGTGGCTGCGTGTGTGGTAATTGTGAACATCATTATTTCTTAAAAACAGAGTCTCTTGCTTTTTTATATTTGTAACAATTAGATATATATAAAGTGAAGGTAGAGTTAAGATAGATAGTGCAATAAATGCCTCTTTACAGTGTGCCTGATAAGAAAGACCAACCATACACCGGATGATTTTCTTTTGTGCGATGAATACTTTATAAATGTGTGAAGAGTTTCCCCAAAAAATTAAACCATAGGACAATATAAATTGAACTAATCCAAAGTATGCTAATCTTAACACATTAAGGGAGACGGAGGATTTCAGGTATCTAATAACAAAACAAGATTTACTCAATTTCTTCGATAGATTTTCAGTATGAGTTTCCCACGTCATTTTACAATCCAAAGTTACTCCTAGGAATTTTGTTACTTCTGTATGCACAATCGATTTATGATCTGCCTTGATTAAAATGGTTGAACTATGAACAATTTTGGCAAAAATGACATAAAAACGGCTTTGTCAACATTCAGTGCAAGACCTTTGTTTGAACACCATTTGGAAGAGCCCTGTGGCACGCCAGTGGTCACATGCCTGAAATCTGATTTAAAGCGATCAATTATTACGGCTTGCTTTCTGTTAGTGAGATAGGAGTTGATCCAGTCGTGAGTAGGTCCACGTACACCCAATCTAGATAGTTTCTCTAAAAGCAGATTGTGATCGACAGTGTCGAAAGCTCTACTGAGATCGAAAAATAGAGCTATTGGTTGTTCTTTATTATTTAATGAATTATAAACATAGTCACATAATATTTCAATAGCGTTTATTGTTGATTTTTTCCTTCTAAATCCGTATTGGCTAGAGATTAACAATTTATGGAATTCTAAATAGTTTAATAACTTATTATTAAAACAAAGTTCAAAAACTTTTGCAAACTGATTTTGTACACTTATATTTCTATAATTACAGCTTCCATTTTCGATCCCTTATTTTTATATATTGGTATAGATTTTGAAATTTTCAGTGAATCCGGATACTGGCAACTAGCAAAAGATTCATTAATTAAGTAAGACAGCGGAACACAAATTTCATCAACCACTGCTCTCAGTACTTGACCTCTTATCTCGTCAATCCCTGCAGCTGATTTACTTGTTGTTTTAAGCAACAGTTCACTAACTTCAGCTGGAGTGGTAGGGGTTAGGTAAAAGTTGTGTATAACATTGTCAAATAAAATTAATTTGCTAAAATCAGGTTTAGGGCTCTTAAAATTCAAGAAGAAATTATTGAAACCGTTACAAATATCATAAGTATTAGTAAATATTTCATCATTAATAACAATTTCTGTAACTGATTGCTTTGGATTGTTTTTTGCTTCATTTATAATCAGCCAACTCTCTTTCATTATATTTTGGGCACCCTTTATACGCCCGTCATTGTAATTTGCCCTAGCAAGTTTAATTTTCTCAGAGTATATTTGTTTAAATCTTAAATACCTATTTTTAATTACTTCGTTGTTTGGGTAATTTTTATTAATTTTATGCAACTCGCACAAAAGATGGTGCAGCTGTTTTAATTCATCATTGAACCATTTTTCCTTATGCACTTTTTTATAAGTTATGGCAGAATTGAAGTGAAATAGAAATGATGAGTAAAATGAATTAAATTTCTCAGTAAAATTTGTGCCCCTGTACATTTCAAGCCACTTCTCATTTATGAGTAAATTTTTTAAAGTATTCAAATTACTCTCTGATACGTCGCGTTTTAATGTCGGACTATTATTCACATAATTAATTTCTGAAGGAATTTTAAATCTACACATTTGATAAGTGTGGTCAGATAAATGGGTGTCATTAACAAGAACATCACTAACTGATAAATTTGAACATATTATATCTATTGTACTTTTACTAGTATTAGTTAAACGTGTTGGTTGGTCTATATGACTTATTAGGTTGAATTCATTGAATAAATTCAGAACATGTGTTGTCTCCCAATTACTTGTAGCTATGTTAACATTTATATCACCGCACACTATAAAATGATCCTTATTATCATATAAATTACTTAGCAAGCCATACATATTATCCAGAAACAACCTCAAGTCGCTATCCGGGGTCCTATACACTACAATAATTATTAATTTTGATTTAGTGTTTACAAGTTCCATTGCAGCCACAGAGACCTCAAAATGCTTTTCTATGCCAAATTCATGAGTGATAGGTTTCAAATGTAAATTTTTATTAGCAAATATGCATACCCCCCCACCTCTGGTCATAGTTTTGCGACAAAAATGATTTACTAAAATATAATTCTCTATCATAACTAGTGGAAGCTCATTAGAGTTCATCCAGTGTTCACTAAAACACACTATATCTGGTTGACATGAATCAAATAAAATTTCCAATTTCCTTATTTTACTAACAATTCCCTGAATATTAAAATGTAACAGGTTAATATAACATTGATCAGTTGTGTTCATTTCCCTAACATCAATATTATTACTATCTATACCACATTTATATTGTGGACTGTCCTTAGTTCTAAAAAATGCTCTTCCCTCGTTCCCGCTTCTATAATTTCCCTAGCTATGGATTTCTCTCCTTCCAAAATGACTTCGGTGTCTACCTCAACATGGTTAGGACTATCCACAATCGAGGTTATGTCATCGCATGCCATTTCCATTTTTTCATTAACTCTCACAAATATAAGTGTTTTGTTGTGATCCTCAGGTTTCTTAATCAGGTAGACTATTTTATTAGCTATTTCCTTTTTATTTAATCGAACATCAAATTTGGCATTAATATCAACTAAACTTATATTTCCTTGGGCATATTTATTTAACTTAAATAAATAGTCACTCAGCTTATTGTTAAATTTATTAATATATCTGTTGTTTTTTCTATTGAAACTAAAAGGCACTGTTGCAAAAATTATGTTTGTATGTGTGCAGTTTTTTATCTTATTGTGTATATTATTAAATAAAGGGTATTTACCATTTAGAAAATCGTTGGCTCCTGCCAATATAATAATGTAGTCAGCTAGTGAGTAATTGCTTGCCAGTACCTCGATATTTTCTATGACACCACTAAAGCTGGCACCAGGTTTTTTAATTGACTCGATTTTAAATAGATCTTTGTTTAATAGCTGTTTTAATAGCATGTTCAGATTGCTACCATATTCGTCACATAAAATCATTAACTTGTGCGATTCATTAATATTACTAACATTATTAACTTCCTGAATGATTCTAGGCCTGTCCACATTTTTGTTACTTATTGGACCTTTATCCATATTCACACTTTCTTCGCCAGTGTTCCTGTTTATGTTTATGACTATGTCTTCCTTGAATTTATTTAATTCTAAAAGAATACGTCCATTTTCTGCAGTCAATTTTTTAATTTCCTCACACATTTTTTTGTTAGTATTAAGTAAATCATCCATGTCTCTTTTATGTATTTCTAATTTTATATTGTCATTGAAAATGGTGGTTTCCATTTCTTTATTATTTTGAGCCAATTTGTTTAGTTTTGTTGTTAAGCTATTAATAAGCACTTTTTGTTCATTACAATCAGCCATGTAATTTTGTTCAAAATCTAGTACATCATTTTCAAAATCCTGTGTTCTTCTCCTCATTTTCTTCATTGTCTTTACTTAGCTTATTTATTTCTAAATAGAGTTCAGCAATTGATTTCTCTTCATTAATCTTTTTTTCAGCACATATATTAGAACAACATATAAGTATGTCAAGAACATTGCTGCTCTATGACATAACAATTTTAGAGACTACCAAGTGAAGAAGAAACAATGTTACGCGTCTGTTTACCGTAGTTTTTTAAATTATAGTGGTTTTTTTATTAGAGTGTTCGAATTAGGCTTGTTTTCTGTATCAAAAAATTTTCTAAGAATAACTACAATATTTCGTTCGGTGATGAGTATTTTTGCTTGAATTTGAAGAAATATTTCCAATATTATCAAACTATAATGACAAATTTAAAAAAAGTTTTTATTGCAATTTATGCAAAGAAAGTGTCAGGCGTGGGAGGTTTTCCACGGGGGAGAAGTGAAAGGGTTAAATAATGTAGTTACCAAAATGGTGTATTCTTATGCAAAATGGCAATCTAAACATTTTTTTACTCTACATATGTTTAAGTAAAATCAGTAGAAACGGCGTAAATCAGGAATTAATTCTTAAAGTCAGCCATTTTAGATCCGTCATTTTGAATTTTCTAATTTTCACTACGGATTCGTAATTAGCGACCCCAAAAACCCCCATGATATGAATTATATCCGATTTCGTTGAAACTTTGCGAGTTATTGAATTGGGGGCGTAAATTGGAGGCTGCAACCCTCCCGGGGTGAGTGCACTAATTTTCAAAGATATACGTTTCATATATTGCCGAAACATAACATAATGCAAAAGGTTTCAAGTCTTTACATTGAAGTAGTAACGATTGAGACCCAAATATAGATCTACAAGTCATTTTTCTTAATATGCAGGGCAGCTGAGGAACATTGAATTTTCATTATTTATGATCATGTACTTTTTTATACATTTTTACTTTATCTAACTCTTTTTCAAATTCAGAGCAAAAAGGGCGTAGTAGCATTTTTTGGAAAAGACGATATACCAGGTGAAAATAGTTTCAGTCCAAAGTTGGGAGGGTTCACAGTTCAAGAAGAACTGTTCTGTAGTGGCAGAGTCCAGTATTATAATCAACCAATAGGAATAATCGTCGCGGATGACCACGATGTGGCCGAACAAGCCGCTGGATTGGTCGAAGTCAGTTATTCTGCACCCACAAAGAAGCCCTATTTGTACCTAAGCGATGTTCTTAAAGCTAACGACAAAACTAGAATTCATCATCAATCAACTGTAGTGCCTAAAAGTAAAGGTGAGGACAAAGAAACTTTTCCTGGAGCTAAAGTATAACCAGTCAATATGCTTATGTGAGAATTATGATCCGCTCATGTATAATTCCAGACAAAGAGCGAATATTGTAAACAATAATAATAATGTTGAGTGTAATCATAGCCTTGTTATTGTATATAGGGTGTGTTAACGGCAATAGGCCAATAAATTATGGAAAACCAATTTCTGATGATTGTCGACGTGTTTGGATTTATTATTAAATCATCCTCAGGAGTAATCAGGAAGGTTTTCCGTGTTATGATTGAATAAATAAATAAATTTACCAACAAACATTTAGGTGGTGAGTAGAAAAAAATAGGACAATTTCTTTTTTCTAATGTAAATCTATCTCTATTTGAATATGCAATGAGTAACCGAAATAAAACAGATATCACTTTTAATTTATTTTTTATTTTAATGTTGTAGTTATTGCTATAGTAAATGATGGATGGTTAATGAGACAAATTGCACTGCGTGATAACATTAACAAAAATTTGGTGTGTAACATTTTAAGAAAGTGGAGAATAAACGGTACGATTAGTAGAAATCCTGGATCAAAGGACAAAGGATATCCTACTTAACAAGAAACTAACTATTAATATTTCGTTATTGCACCGTTTCTATTTATAACTTCTATAAGTCTGTTTCGCATAGAATTAAATAACCTTATACAATAATCATTAGTAATAATATTTCCCCATGCATTATTTACTATTTCCAGTAATTCTTCGGCATTCCGTGGTCTCACATTTCGTTTTTGGATACTTCTTACGAGTAGTCCCCATACTTCTTCCACAGGGCTAAGATTTGGACTACGACTGGGCCAGTTAAGAACATTGAAACTAGTTACGGTATGAGCAGTATGAACAATTGTCTTGTTGAAATATGAACTCATTATTAGGAAATAATTATGACACAGAAGGGAGCATAATATTGTCTAAAATCCTAATATACGTTTCACTATTTAATTGTTCCTCAATATGCCACAAAACATCAGGACCGATATCCAAGCCCACATATTGACGGAAAATAGATATGCATTTCTCATCGAATCGAGTATTCGGAGGGGGGTAAACACGAATACGACCGCTGTGTGTTGACTGGAAAGTTTTTTCGTCTGTAAAGATTACATTGTTCCAAAAATGTACATTATGCGCTAAAAACTCAAGCGCAAATCCTACTCGAGCTTCTTTATGTTCAGCTTTAAGTAAGTATTTCTGTGCTGCTGCATGACAGCGTAGCTCCGATTCTCTTACTCGCCGGCGACCAGTACTACTCGATCCAGGAAAATTCGTTTCTTCAGCAGCCTGAATAACTGAGTAAACTGGATTTTCTACTAAAGCATTTACCAATTGCAGATCTTGTTGTTGAGTTGATATCCTTCGTCTTGATCCAAGATTTCTACTAATCGTACCGTATATTCTCCACTTTCTTAAAATGTTACACACCGTATTTTTGTCAATATTATAACGCAGTGCAATTTGTCTCATTGACCATCCATCTTCTGCTTTAGCAATAAATAACTCCAGATTTAACTAAATCGCTTATATGAGGCATATTAGTTTTTTGCACACTTGCAATAAATTATGACAACTAACTGAAAATGTCACAAAAATTAACAACTAGATTTTAGCAAAATACCATTAAGACCTGTCCTATTTTTTTTTGCTCACGACCATAAAACAAAACAAATAAACGGATAAGGGATAACAGTAGAATATTCTACTGTTATCCGTTTATTTGTTTTGGTGAACCTTGTTTTTAAATTTATTTATTTATTCAATCATAACACGGAAAACATCGACAATAATCAGAAATTGGTTTTCCACAATTTATCGGCCTATTCCCATCAACACAACCTATAAATAATAATAATAATAATAATAACCTGTAACTTTTGACACACATATAATATTTTAGGTAACGATATTAAACACGTTGTTAAAGGAACTTTTAGCATAGGATTACAGTATCATTTTCATATGGAAGTGCAGTGTTGTAGCATTGTACCTACAGAAGATAGCTTGGACATATATCCTTCCAGTCAATGGATGGACTTAGCTCAGATTGCGGCGTCTGCTGCTCTAAAAATTCCTATGAATAGGTGGGTGTAGTAGATTTGATAAAGTTATGATGCGTAAGATATTACACTATCACTGCATCGGCTATAATTTTGGAAAAATTAGCTTCCCTAATCTATCCATGTTTGCCCAGCAATATTTTTTCCTGAAATAGCATTACAAGAAAAAAATGTTGGGGTTATTAAATCTTGGTGATTGAACATTTTCTTTACACCCCGATCGGCTATAAAAGCACGAATAACCCTTATTGTTATTTTTGCCGCATGAGTAAATGTTTCTAATTTTCTTAAATTAAATCCACTTTTGTACCATTACTGATAACTTTTTTTTTCAGAAAAAACTAAGTTAATGAAATTAAAATGAACTCTATTCATAGCTTTTGCATATTTAATTTACTTAAAAAGCATTTACCACAAGAAAAGTAACTAAGTAAAGTTTTATAAATGTGGCGCCTAAAGTGGGGCTCGAATCTGCACCTGACTTGATTTCAACAAAAATAATAACAGGGCTATAAAAAGACACCTGTAAAATTTTATAAGTATTCTCCAATCCAGTGATATTTAAGATTATTGGGCAACTAAAAACTACATTCGACTTCTGTAGTAAACATCAGTGAATAAATAATACTACAGGACTACATTATGAGGTTCAAACGATGTTGATAATTACGGCATGAGCGTCGCGACGCCTAGACGTTTATTCAAGAAGCAGTCTTCAGGCGTCACTATTCACTGGTGTTTAGAGGGATTGAATTTCGTGTTTAGTTTCCCAATAATCGATCTGGGACGTATTAGCTGAAAGACCCTGTATATGTTATGGTTTTAGTTAAGTTTAAAAGAATTTAGTGCTCAATATGTAACGTTTTTCCGACCGATGCCGCTTACTAAAAAATAACTAAACAAATTTTCTTAAAATCGTGGCGCCTAATGTGGGGCTTGAATCTGTGTTTGGCTTCAAAGACTAATTTTAATGGCAAAACTATTCTCCAATTCAGTAAACTGTAAATGATTAGGTTATATGTCGTTTCATTTCGAATTACCATTAAAATCGTGCTTAGTATGATTCGCAAAGTACGAAGTATGAAGTGAAATAAATTATTTTGCTTTTAGAATCAACGTACACGTTCGCCGGCTGGGAGGCGCCTTTGGAGCGAAGATAATGCGAAACTCCCTCGTTTCGACTGCCACAGCGTTAGCAGCTTTCAAGCTTGATAAGCCAGTGAAAATGTGGATGCCTTTCGAAAAGAACATGAATGTAATTGGAAAGAGATATCCCTTCACGGCTGAATATGAGGTTGGAGTGAATGACAAAGGTGTCATTCAATATTTGAAAGCGGATTTGTATTCCGATTTTGGTGTAGGAGGAAATGAGCCTATCGATTCTCTCATACTAGATTTGTTTGAGAATGTTTATGATATTAGTACGTGGTCGTTTTCCACTTACCTAGTAAACACCGACACTCCGGCTAATTGCTTTACAAGAGCCCCAGGTAAGTATCTTAAGTATTTTCAGTATTCAGTACTGCAATTCTGCAAATAAATATAAATATGCTTCCACGTTAAGAATAATTCACTTCAAAACCATTTCTATACGTTTTCAGGGACTCTGGAAGGTCTGGGTTGTATAGAAAGCATAATGGAACATATAGCCTACACCTTAAATGTAGATGCAGCAGAAGTGAAATTTAATAATATTAATAAAGTAAAATATCCAAAAATATTGCCGTTTTGGGACGATATGCAAACCTGGGGAAATATCCCGCAGAGGAAGGCAGAAATAAAAGCTTACAATGAGGTCATAACCAAAATCAAATACGCAATACAATAAAAGGTGGTCCAAAATTGTCCCCTCCTGCAGCTGACAGTACATCCAAAAATAATGGTTGTCTTTTATATAAAGTTATTTCCGAAAGTTAATAATAAAAAAATTATTTTAGCTGAAACATCCTGTATATGCCATGATTTTAGTTAAGTTTATTATTTAGCACTATTAGTACTCAATATGTAACGTTTTTCCGACCGATGCCGCTTACTGAAAATGTTCACATCAAAATTAACAAATTTTCTTAAAATCGTGGCGCCTAATGTGGGGCTTGAATCTGTGTTTGACAAAGACTACTTTAAAAGGGAGGATAATAAATTTCAACTTTTCTGCAATATCATTTAATACTAAAATGTTGTAAATGCACGTTGTTTTTCAAACATACATTACTCGAGAACGAACTGCTTGGTTTATCGAAATGCAATAAGAAGAAATTTTATTGATCTGAAAATTAGTTTTTTATAATAATTTTTGGAAATATGAAAAAAATTAAAAAGTTATGAGGAAAATACTGACAGTCACCCCCTAAAACTACCCCTTAAGCAGAAGAGAAGGTTTAACTGATACCATGTAAACTAGTGCCCGGATGGCTTAAGACTAAGTTTAAAATATGAATTTGGGGGTGAGCGTAGATGCGTCTTTACTATGTAAATACTTCGATATGCGATGTAAAGCAACGTTAGGCGTGGTTAGTACTTGGATGGGCGACCGTTTCAAAGAAGACCGTATCCTCGCCTCACATATCTTCCAGCGGCTTGTATATCAGTGTATGCGTGGAAGCTATGCAACCTTAGGCGAGAGTTGTGTAGGTGATATACCATCCTTTGGAAGGGATGTAAAGCCGTCGGGCCCTTGTCTATTAAATGTTAGGCAAGTAAAAGATCCCTACCTTTCTTAAAGGAAGAGGTTCGGCAAAATTCCTGGTTGGGGGAAGCTCGTCTACAGGCGTCGGTGATAGGCTTCAGTAGCGAAAATAGACCGACGTTAAATAAATGTTAAAAAATATATATGAATTTGATATAATATAGTGGTGTCTAATTTCTGTGGTGTTTATTTATTTATTTTATTTATTTATATTTATTATTTTAAGTCAGTCGGAAGATATTGCAGAAAAACTGAAATTTATTGTCAACCTTTTAAGGAGTATATCTCCCTTATTACTCATTTTTGGAAATAAGTTTATATAAAAGGCTACCATTATCTTTGGATGTACTATCAGCCTCAGAAATATCGAGAAATAATTATGGACCACCTTGTATATCATGGTCAATTATTATCAGACCAACTTGTCATTTTCATTTATAAAACTGGCGATTCTGTGGAATGTGACGGAATCAAATCATACTCGATTGATCCGGTCTATCTGAGTATAACAACAGTCATTCCGCGACAGCAAAAAAATTGCTCCCGTGCACTAGGCGACCACGACAATTGTCGGATAGTCGCGTGACCAGTAAACATTCAGGGTGAGGCTATACGAGCGAATTTATGTCCAAAACATCGATCGTCCGTTTTGGTTTTGCACCAGCACATATTGAACTGGGTATATGAGTAACTAGATCTTTTGTGAATAATCCTACAACTAGCTATTGACCAGGATTCCAAGAGTTTCTACAAAGCTTGTGATTTTCCTGGGTGCTAGTTTCCCTATATCTTCAGGTGTTAATTCCACCTGCTCTAGGAACTTTAGGCTAGTGCGGATTAATACCTTGCATTCACAAAGTATATGTTCCGCAGCTTCAGTTGCAGTATCACAGTATCTGCATTTGTCGTCTAGTAGACGATGTTCTTAAGTTGATATCTCAAGGGGCCAGTTAGAACGCCTGTTATCAGCCTTAATTCGAACTTTTCAAATTCGAGAATCCTTGAGGCATTCTTTGTCGAATAAGTTATAAACTTTTTCCATTGTCTTTGGCCTGGAGTATTCCTCCAGTAGGACTTTTTTGTTCCTTTTTCCATTTTTGGATCTCCTCCTCTGTCCCTTGACCAGGCCACAAAACGGTTCAGGTCCAATGAATTGTGCTTCAGCTCCTTTTTTCGCAAGGCTCTCAGCAAGTTCATTACCTTGTGCTCCCTCATGCCCTGGTACCCACATCAAGGTGACCTTGTTGTTGGCTAGTTACTTCAGGGATTGTTTACATTCCCAGGCAGTTTTAGATTCAAAGGTATAGGGCCTTAGAGCTTTTAATGCTGCCTGACTATCTGATAGCATATATATATCTTTGCCCTTCGAATGCCTTTATTTAGGCATTCCTGGACACAGATCTGCGGCATGAATTTCTGCCTGGAAGATGGTTGGGGTGTTACCAAGAGCTTTTGATAGTCTATATTTGGGCCCTGCTACACTCACTCCTACCCCTTCAGCCATCTTAGATCCATTTGTATACCAGATGAGTGACCCTTGTTCCAATCGGAGTGCCTCCATCTTACTCGTCTGATGGCTTTCGATCAGCACGTCAAATGGACAATCAAAGTCCTGTTTGATTGGCATTGAGTCAGTAGGTTTGGTCATGGACTCAAAATGGATTAGCTCCAAAATCCTTAAGTGACCAACCAGATCGGCTGGTTTAAATTTGAGTGCCTGATGCAGTCTTAAGGCATTAAGTGCTGCCTCCGTCCTCACATGCATATGCATATAGACTGGTACATATTGAACTGGCGGGTATCAACCATTTTATTGATTTACCAACATTTCATTTGAGTTTCTTTTGAACAATCGTCATGGTTAAGTAAACAAATACTGCTCTTTCGTCGCCATCCTGATTTGATAACTGACATATCCGTTCATATAGCCACTTACCTCTGTCCCGTATGGCTAAAAAATGGCGCGATGTTCGTACGACAAACGATAGCGATTAATTGGTCGCCCCAGCAGTAGCTGTGTTCGTATAGAGAGGATCCATAGTTTCTTTATTATTCAATGAGGAATCGCTATTGTAATCGGAAATACATTCAATATAGTTTACGTCTATCTGTAGACTGCTTGCTGTTGGTACAATTTGTTGGGTGCCGATGTTAAGGTAACACAGAAGTCACTTAATTGAAATACTTTTCTTCATAATCTTGCAAAATATTTTATAAATATGTCCCCAACGTAAACATACTAAAACTTGTTTTTATAGCTACCTCTTTCTTCTCTACTGTAGAGATATACAACAGCTATAATTTCTTCAATCTCCGACTTGGACATGAACAAACCTGTCGCGTGACTGGTCGCGGCAATAGTGGTTTCCTCAGCAACCAAGTTACCTTTCTTGGTACCGTCGTGATCGCCTAGTAATGACTGGAACTTAGAACGGCAACGAAGAATATCACATTCCATAGACTCACGCAATAAAATTACCGTCCATTTATAATAATCCAGGACAATTAGTAATCGTCTTCCAAAAATCGACCTCCTCGCAATTTTGTTTTTTTAAACTTTGTATTATGATATATAGCCCAGTTGTCAGAGACTAATTTTGAGAAAAGTTAGAATTAATTGTTACCTCGCTAATTTTTTCATGAAGGGCCAGTTTTTTGCTAGTAGAAAGTAGCTCAAAAAAGTTTACCAAAACCTACCCTCGCAAACCCTTATAAACAACCCTCTGAAACGGAAAAATTCAGTTACAGTTCGATTAATATTTCAAGCGCGTCGCACAGGAAAATGAAGCATTTCTCGATCGCCGCTACATAATAAAGAAAATTTGTACCTATTAAAAACGAATAAAAAAAAACAGACGTAGCATTTTGAAGAGGAAGAATTCAGCTTTCCAATGGTATACTTACTATTAATTTGGCACATGAAAGTTAAGCTTTATCATTTTTTCCACTCTATATTAAAACATAAATATTAAATAAAATATTAATTAAATTTAGTGATCCAAATTTTTTATTGTTTGACCAATTTGGTGGGTATTGGGATCAACGTTTTGTCAAAAAACATAATTTTTAATTTGTCTACGTTTCGTTTATTATTATAATGAATACTTGAGTATTCAAGTTGTATGTATAGGACTTCGATAGGACTACTGTTATAATTTTCGTTTTTTTGCAATATTGAATATTTTTAAGAACTATTATCTAATTGTCCCAGAAGATATGTATTTTATACGACGCGCCAATATCCATTGGCTGGATGTCGGTCTCGATAACTAGGGCCGAGTAGGACTATTACTCTTTGCACCTAGATTATCTCTGTAGACCTGGACCGGCCTTCGTGATAGGTGGGCCCGCGTACTTCTACCAGACCCAGCTCACAAATGTGAGATGTGTCGTGGTATTTTCTGCGGACTTCCCCTGGTCCTGGCTGTTGAACCTCGCTGGCTGAGGTCTCTTCTGGCGCTCTTCTTGTCTTGATGTTTTCTTTCTTCGCCAGCTTGTCACCCCCGGGGGTAGTCATCGGTCGAGTTGGGTTTAGGAAGTTTTGGCTGGGACTGACTGCCGGTACGTAGGACATCAATTGATATCCTACCCCGGATCGTCGGAAAGGTAAGGATGAGCTGTGTAGCTCGGGAGTGTGGAGACCTAAGTGCTTCTTTTAGCACTTTCGGTCTCCACGGAGCAGGTAGGACAACGGGCGTTGGACGGTATGTTGTCCGACGCCCGCAAGGAGGTTGGGTTAGGGTTGAAAACGTCATGTCTCTGGTAGTGGTGGTCCGTCCTGGCGTATCTGAAACAGATCTGTTAGCGGGAAATAAAGGTTATACTTACCCGTTGTCCAGTAGCTGAACCCTCGGTCGCTTGTGCCTCGGGGCGTCGGCGGGGTCGTAATCAGTGGCCTGTCTGATCAGCGGGTTCCCATGCTCCTCGGCTTGGGCGTACAGCTTCTTCGCTCGTTCCCGGATGACTTCAGTGACCGTGGTGTACTCCAGGTCTCTGACGATGTCTGCGGTTCTCACGTACCATGGGGCGTCAACTACCGTCCTGAGGGCGATGTTCTCCACTGCCTGGATTCTCTTCATGTAGGACTTCGCCTGGTAGCCCCACGCTACCGAGGCGTACGTCAGCTGCGGCCTGATGAGGGTCTTGATAAGCGTGAGCTTGTTCCTCAAGTTAAGTCGGCTCCCATTTCCCGTCATTGGGTAGATTAGGGCTCTCGTACGTCGGGCCTTAGCTGTGATGGCGTCCGTGTTTTGTCTCCATGTTAGGCTTCTGTCCATGACCACGCCAAGGTATTTGACGGTGTCGTGCCATTGGATGTCCTCGCCGTTCATGGAGACGTGTCCTGTGGGAATTTCTTTCCGCACTCGTCTGAAGAGGATGGCTTGGCTCTTGTCGGCGTTGACTGCGACTTTCCACATCGTGCACCATTCTTCCAGGAGTGTGGCCGCTTCCTGGAGTTTTCTGGTTGCGTTTCTGGCCTTCCAGGATCTGGCAATCAGGGCGGTATCGTCTGCATACAGGGCTAGGGCTGTATGGTCGGTCCGGGGGAGGTCCGAGGTATAGATGGCGAACAGGTGCGGTGACAGCACCGATCCCTGTGGAACTCCCGCCTCCACGGTCCTGTAGGTGGAGAGTTGGTCCGAGATTTTCACCCTTAGCTGTCTGCAGTGTAGGTAGGATCTCACTAGTTTGACGAGTTCGATGGGGTAACCCATACTCATCATTTTAGCTAAGAGACCGTCGTGCCAGACCGTGTCGAATGCTTTGGCGACGTCTAGGAATAGCGCCGCGGTGACTTGACGCTGGTTGAACCCCTTGGTGATCTCCTCAGTGAGGCGAAGCACTTGGAGTTCCGTGGAATGTCCTGTTCGGTATGCGAACTGTTCATCCGGGATGATGTTCAGCTCTTCTGTCTTCTCTGTTAGCCTCTTCAAGATGACCCGTTCTGCAACCTTGCTCATGGCTGGGAGGAGGCTGATGGGCCTGTAAGAAGACGGGAAAATTAGATCTTTCCCTGGTTTAGGGATCATAATGACGTCGGCCTTTTTCCACCTGGCTGGAAAGTGCCGTAACCTTAACATCGCGTTTACGATGTTGACTAGCGCCGCTACTCCTTTCCTGGGCAGCTTTTTGAGAGCGATGTTTCCTATCTTGTCACATCCCGGAGCTTTTCTCGGCTTTAGGCTCCTCAGGATTTCCTTGACTTCCTCGGGGGTAGTCGGACGGATGTGGTTGTCATCTGGTAGGCGACGGATCCTTCGTACTCTGCGTTCGACGTCGTCCACCCAGTCCTCGTCCTCGTCATCGAGCTCGTTCTCTCTGCACTGCAGTTCTAAGCTGTCGGCGAACGCCTCGGCTTTTTCCTGGTTAGTGTAGACGATCCCTCGCTCTCCGTGAATCGGGCGCATAGGCTTCCTTCGGTTTCGCAGGGCACGTTGTGTGTTCCACATGGTTCTGTCCTGTGGATCCAGTGACTCAAGGTGGCGTTGCCACCCCTCCTGACGGTGTTCCTGGAGGGCGGCTTTCACTCTTCGGCTGAGGACATTGTACTCCCTTCTGTCGGCGGGGAGCCTGGTCCTCTGAGCCCGTCTCTTGGCGCTCCTTCTGTCCCTTATCAGCTGTCTGGTGACCTCTGGGAGGTTTGCCATCGGTGCTGGGTGCCTTCTTACTTCTATTTCCGTCGTGCTGGCCCTTATCGCTTCCAGGATCTGCTCCTCTAGGGTAATGATGGCCCTCTCAACGTCCTCCACGGTTTCTAGCCTGGGAATTTGTGCGATGTACTGCTGCAGGTGCTGCCGGTACGATTCCCAGTCCGTTCGTCTCTTCGTGAAGGTGGCGTTGTCCTCACTCGCCTGTCCTCCTAGGGTTAGGAAGATCGGGTTGTGCTCGGTAGATCCCTCCGTTCTGGTGGTGATCTCTGCCTCGAAGGTCATCTCCTTTAGGATCGCGATGTCCAGTACGTCTGGCCTGTGTCTGCCGTTGTCGAAGGTGGGCTGGTCCGGTCCTACCACCATCAGTTCGCCGGCGTGCTGTCCCAGGAACCTCAGCAGCTCTCGTCCTCGAGTGTTCGTTATGCCGTTGTTCCATTCCTGGGATTTGGCGTTGAAATCGCCAATTGCGACGACCTGTGTCCTGGCGGGCAAGATTGCGTCCAGATCCCCCTCGGTAAGCGTGCTGCGGGGTGGCTGGTAGCATGAGACCACTTGTATGTCGCCATTTCGTGCTGTGGACACTACTACGGCGGTGGCGTTCATGTTTTCTAGCTCAGGCAGTACTGTCGGATGGTGGGCTATGGTTTTCTTCACCAATAGGGCCACTCCTCTCGCGGGTCGCTGAGGGTTGTTTACCCAGTCCATCCTGTAGGTGTGGTATCCTGGGAAGTTGATCTCCTTGGCCGGGGTCATCTTGGTTTCCTGCAGTGCCATGACGTCTATGTCGTACCTGGTCAGGAGCTCTTCGACTTCAAGTCTCCTTTCTCGCAGGCCATTGACATTCCAGGCCGCCATCTGCAGGACTTCCGGTTTAACCTGTAAAGGCATTACAGATTAGTTAAATTTGGCATTTGTGCAAAAAATGCGCTCATCGCTGAGCACATTTGTTGCATCTGTGCGAGCACCGCTGTGAGGTTTTTGGCCTCTGGCGATGCTTGTTGTTTTGCGGCAGGGACGGTGTTCTGTCCTGCCTTGCCCTGGGCTACTCTGGCGTAGCTTGTGCCTGGCGCTACGCCGCCCTTCTGTGTTGAGGTCATCGTTGGCCTCTGTACCGGCCTTTGGGTGGCGCTGGCTGATTGTTTGGGGTACTTTGGACATCCCCTATAGCTGGCCGGGTGGGCCCCCTGGCAGTTCGCGCACTTGGCCGGTTCGTCTGCCTTCTTTTTGCACTCCGTCGTCCGGTGTGCCTCGCCGCACTTCACGCATTTCGGCTGCGCGGTGCACCTGGATTGGCCGTGGCCGAAACGCTGGCAGCGGTGGCATTGGGATGCCGCTAACTTGGCTCGCTGTCTCTCAGTCCTTACAACTAGAGAACAGTACCTCGTTACTTGGAGTATCTTGTCCTGGTCCTGTGGGACTAGGACAAGCATGAGGGGCACCTCCTGTTTTGTCCGTCTTGACATCATTCGCTGGACCGCGGTAGGTGCGAATCCTTGGTCCTGGAGGTCTTCTGCCACCTCTTTGCAGGTAACGCCGCTCGGGATCCCTCGGATGACCACACGTAGCTGCCGTTCCTCTGGCAGGGCATACGTGTGGTACTCCCTCTTTTCATTTGCGAACATCCTTGTCATCCTCCGATAGTCCTCGGACGTCGCGGGCTCGATGGAGATTCCCTCCCCGGTAACTTTGGCCTTGTTGAAGTTTATACCGGTTTCGGTTAAACGACGGCTCACCGTTGTCCACGTCTCTTTGTTTCGCAGCACTACCGGGGGTACACGCTGGCTTCTTGTCCTTGTTTGAGGGGCCTCGGTCTCCTCTTTCCGGGTTTCTTGTTGGGGGACGCTAGCCTCCTGCTGGGGGGCTCTGGATCCCGTTCTGCTCTGTCTAGGTGACTCGGACTCGGGGGGGCACTTGAGGGGCTCTTCAGCCACCTTCTTTGCCGCCTTAGGGGCCTCTTCGTCTGAGTCCGTGTTGGCAGCGGGCGGATTTTTTCTTTTCCGTGTTTGCGATTCTCCCCGAATCGCACGCAGAAGCTCTTCATGCTGGGACTTCTGTTCCCTCTGCATCTGCTCCAACCTTTCGGTGAGCTCGTCTATTTTCTTCTTGAGAGCATTGTTCTCCTCTGTGAGACGTTTTATCGTCTCCTTGTCGTCCCTTGGGGTTGGGGGGCCCCCTCGGAAGCTACCGCTCTGGGATGTTTCGTCTTCACTGTACTCCATGTTACCGTCCTCCACGGTAACGTCGTTGTCGGTTTCCTGTAAGGGAATACCTATATTATTATGGGAAAAAGTTATGATTAATAACAGAAAATGGTGTCTTGAAAAAGACGTGTGAACTTCCTCTTCAACACTATCGACGTCACTGTCTGTGGGGCTTCCACTTCACTGTGCACTCTGATGGCTCGGTGTACGTCCGTACGCTTTCACTTCTCGATGCACACTGATGTTTTATACGACATCAAAACACAAATTAAATTGTCCTGAGGATGTTTATAATAATAAACGAAACGTCGACAAATTAAAAATTGTGTTTTTTGACGAAACATTGATCCCAACACCCACCAAACAATTAAATAAAATACTATTGTTATGAGCATGACTACGCCACTGGAACCATAGAAAGTTCGAGAACGGCGCCAGAAAAGTCGCGAATATTATGCCGGAACATTCTGGAATATTCTACTACTTTCGACGCGGGTATATATAGGGGCTGGATCGGCGGACTGGAA
This sequence comes from Leptura quadrifasciata, assembly GCA_963675555.1. Lineage (NCBI taxonomy): Eukaryota > Metazoa > Arthropoda > Insecta > Coleoptera > Cerambycidae > Leptura > Leptura quadrifasciata. The sequence goes on along the minus strand of OY776674.1, from coordinate 167,552,428 downwards.
CAGTTTTTAGATAGACAAGCAAGTGATAACATAACATAAATAAGAGACAGTAGCAAGTTGTAAATTATAGTAGTGAGACTACAGTAGATGGAACTTGTAATTAGTGTGTACTAATGTGTGTAAGGACTTAATTGTTGTAATTAAGTGATTAATAAATCGGTGGTTTGTGAAGATTCTTATTGTAATTATTGAACCTACATACGGAGTGTTTACTAGAGTTTGTAAACACGTAACACTATTTAAAAAAGAATCCTTAGCTTGTTTATACCTTAAACTTCAATCTAAGATTAATTTTTATGCTCTGGTATTTTTCCATTTTTTAGGGTTAGGAAATTTTCACTTGAATTGTCGAAAACGGTCAAAAAGGCTTGTAATTAGAAAAAACATTTTTTTTACCTTTTTTTTTTATTATGTAGCGACAGTCGAGAAATGAGCGAACTGTAATAATTTCTCATGACAAGGGAAAAATTTATTTAAAAAGAACATATCTCGAAACCGGTAAGGTGTAAAGTGTAAACGAACTTAATTGAAACCGTATAAAAACTAAAAGCCGGCAAAAACAGTCGGCATCTCTTTATTTACATGGGCGGAGGTAAATAGAAATGCTTGTCATAAGAAAATGATAAGATTTTCGGGCGTTATTATATTATCCTCTGTTTCAAATGGTCTCCAGAAAGCCATGGAAAATTAGTAAATAATTAAAATATGTTACCTTTTATATATTAGTAAATATTTATAAATATGAACAATAACTAACTAAACTATTACGCTTGATATTATAATAGGTATTTATGCACTGCACTGGCACATTGACAGCACATCTCATAAGTCCACCGTTGACTACTGAGAAACGATTTACAAGTTTTTTTATGCTAGTATGCCTGTCCGTTTTATTATCTTTAAAGTCTCGGACTCGCCTGCACAGTTTCAACTACCATTCGAATATCGATACCATTGCTAAATATATAGGACAAAATATCAAGTTCAGTGCGCATGGTCCTGTGCTTTAACACTGACCAGTTTCAATTGTCCTCGTATAAAGTATATGTAAAAAGTGTTGGGGCCTTTTAGTCAGATAATTTCATGATCTAACAGCAATAACTTGTTTCATTTTTGTGTGAGCCACAGAGAGCGAGATAATAGCGTTCAAACAGATGTGGTATTTTTTGACCAAAACTTATTTTTCGTGTCTCATATCTCGAGAACAGGTAGGTGTACGAAAACCAAACTGGGCTTTTTAGAAAGGGCGTTTATTTATAAAAACATAATTATATACAGCAGTGGTGTAGCAATAGGAAGAGAGAAAAATGCGGCGATACACGTTGCATACTCGAATTTGGCTATTTTTGCATTTTTACCCATATTCAGATTCATATCACGAGAACGGTTAGGCGTATTTACGTCAAATATTTTTTTTAGGCATTAAAAATTGAGATCTTCAACTTTTGTAATAAGTGTTTTTCACGTTGGACCGATAGGAAGCGAGATAACAAAATCCGCGTCCTTTGACCTCTTATATGTCACGAAGCTCCAGTGCGCTGGTGGCGTAACTTTCAGGTGTATATTGATACATCATAATAAGCAGTTTAAAAAAACAAAATTGCGAGAAGATCGATTTTTGAAAGATTGCATGATTTTCAAGCTTGTCTTGGACTACTTAAATTTTTTAGGCAAATCGATGGAAAAAGAGGGGCATGTCTCTAGTACCAATGGCGTGGACTTTAGAAGTAGTGTCCAACTTTGGTGTGCTAGTATCGATTTTCCATGGAGATGGTGGAGTAGTGGTGTCCCATGGCGGTATAGAAATGGGTCAAGGAATTAATACCAAGGTACAGAGAATGGAATATATCTACTTATTTTGATCAAAGAAAAAATGTGTTACCCCGTTTTATTTCAAGAATTTAAGCTATAGTATGATTGTTTTAGTCACCAGGAACTAAGATATAATTATATATAGAAGGGCGTTTCTTTTTTATCAATGCTTTGTTTATGCCGCAGGTCGTCCAGGTTTGTGCTTATAAATTTGGAATACCGATTGAAAAAGTAGCAGTTAAACCAAGTTATAACATTATATCTCCAAATTCTACCACCTCGGGGGGAAGCTTGACCAGCGAAGCTGTATGCTACGTAAGTGCATCATAATTTTAATAATATTAAGCTTATTTCTAATGACAATAATGAAGTAGATTCGCTAATTCAGCGGGAGCTCTTAACTGATTTAAGCTGTTGGGGTCAGTTTGAAATACCGTCTAACATCAAATTTGTCACCTATACGGCGTAGTTTCTCCGATAGTCCGTATACATAAGGAATTATTGCTGTATAATGACGTTCAGGTTTTTGTCGTATCTGATTGTCCCTATTTTCAACATTTATGAAAACTCTATCAACAAAGGCTTCAGGGTATTGATTTTGCACTACAACCTCTTTGATAATTTTTTTTTCGTTATTTAATATTTCATTATTAGATGAAATTATTTTGGCCCTATCGTATAAACATTTTACAACACCCCTTTTAACATTTATTGACTGATTTGAGTTAAAATTTAGATATCTATTAGTATGTGTTGGTTTTCTATAAACGCTTGTTTCAATTGTATTATTTACCCTTCTAATTAAAACATCTAAAAGCGGTAGTTCATTCCTACTTTCTACTTCTAATGTGAATTTAATAGACGGTTCCTTACTATTTATATTTTCTAAAAAAACTATCTAGTAAATCGACACCATGTGGCCAAATTGCAAAGATGTCATCAACATATCTCCACCAGCCAACCGGTTTGTTTATACAATTTTGAACATATGCGTTCTCAACTCAACTTTGGTGTGGCTCTCGTAAAAGAGACAGACGGTATATGGTTACATCAAATTAAAATCTTCACATTTAAATTAATATACCATAGATGTATCTGGCGGCCACAAGATCTGGCTCAGGCTTGCAGCTTCTGCGTTTATAAATCAATTCTATTGAAATTTGGAAAAATATACAGGGCAATTCTCATAAAACTACCCAGTCAGTTTGTTTATAAAACTCAAATATGCTGACATTCAACTGCTGTGACTATGATGAAATAAAATAAGTTTAAGTTAGTTGACTTTTGACTTGTAACCAGAGCCAACTAAGGAAATATAGTTCTTTAAATAATATTATATAATTAACTGCTTGTGCCCTAAAACCCTATATAGTGACTTTATACTGTTTTTTAAATTTTACCATTGACAGTGGCATAGATGGACATTATTTGAAATAATGGTCATCTATATATTGGCTTGGAGCATGGGAATTTTGTCAGTTTACTATAAATAAGAATTTCTCTTATAGGCTCTTCTACGCGCATGTGATATTCTCTTGGAAAGAATGAAACCGATCAGAGACAAAATGGTTAATCCAACATGGACGGATTTAGTGAATCGATGTTTTGCCGCTAACGTCCATCTAAATGCAACAGCGCTGTAAGTAAACATTTTTAATGGTATGTAATGTGTAACGTCAAATGAAAAACTTTCCTGGTGAACAGTGATCAAAAGTCTCTCACTTAAAAGTATTCAGCGTCATGCAAAAACAACGACTTTCTTTTAGGTATTCCGAGGATGAGCCCGGCGTACAATCATATTTAATTTACGGAGTATGTGCAACAGAAGTAGAAGTAGATATCTTAACAGGGCAAAAACAAATTTTAAGAGTAGATATCATTGAAGATGTAGGAGATAGTATGAGTCCTTTAATAGATATTGGCCAAATCGAGGGAGCTTTTGTAATGGGTAAGTTGTTGTTCACTGTTAAGATTGGAGTGTGTCGTTAGCCTCAAAAGTGGAAAACATCGAAACTTTGAAATACGCCGTTTATATTATATACAAAAAAGCTTACAACTTAAAAATAGCCGCTTTTTTCTTACAAAGCGGCTATTTTCCACCCTTGCTGTGGGGAATGTTAATTTTATTCATCACAGAGTACCCTACAGTGGAAGATTTTCATCTACTATGACGTTTCAAAGACATAATAATCTCATCCCCAGCATTGGCTAACAAGGTCCCAGAGGAACGCCTTAAACTTTGACCAGCGTAAGATTGTACCTCTGGAAGATTGACATAAGACGCTATCTTAGCAGATATTTTTGACAGTGTTAATGCCAAGTGGTTTTATTGTGCACTTTTCTTTTTTATAATTAAAAACAACCTGCTGAGTGGCATTTTTTTGGACACAGAGCAACATACTTCCTCGATATCGTATCTCAAGGGTCAGTGGCCTGTTAGAAGGCCTGTAATCAGCCTTAATTCCGACTTTTCGAGTTAGAGAAGCCTTGTTGCAATTTTTGACGAATAAGTTATAAATTTATTCGCGTGTCTTTGGTAGTAGGGAGTATTCCTTCAGTAGAACTTCCTCTGTCCTTTTTCCCATTTTTGGATTTCTTCCGTTATGTATCTTCAGCTCCCTTTTTTGCAAGGTGGCCAGTTAATTAATTTCCTTCTATTCTCTCATAGGCCAATCGTCAGGGAGTTGAGAATGCGTAAATACCGTTTTAAATCGGACAAAAGATTTTACTGTTGGAACCAGTTCATTATAGGCCTCTTTTAGACATACTAATTTTTCGAACTACTAGGTACTAGGTACGAAGTGGATTAGGCCTATTGGGGACATCACTTAGAAAAAAAATACGTCAAATGTTCTACCGCAAGGCGATGTGGAAACGAGCGCAAAATGGTAGTAACCACCGATAGTTGTAGACATTTGTAATTTCAAAATTGAAATAAATATATTTACTTAAACTTCAAAAGTGACAATTAAACGTAATAGCAAACAGAAAGCGTGATAGCGTATAGGAAAGTGTCGATACAGAGTGAATGCTATAAGGTGCTTGACTTCGCCCGCCTATAACTTCAAGAATATTAATACTACGTAAAATTGTATCCGAACCATTATCTGGTCCGAACCGAACCAGATTGATAACCATTTTTTTTTTCATAGGACCATTCAGAACAGGATATTTGCAAAGAAATGATTTTTAAGCAATACTACTCAAAATTGGGGACGTTCCGGGGGGCGGGCGAGGGGGAAAAATTAGTATGTCTAAAAGAGGCTAGTTCCAACAGTAAAATCTTTTGTCTGATTTGAAACGATGTTAATCTATCTGACGACTGGCCTATCATGCCCTGGCACTCACATCAAGGTAACCTTTTTATTTTCCATTGGCCGTGAAATAAAATTTTAAAAAATAATATATATCTTACTAGTATATACGTCCGCAACATTCAGAAAATGTTGATATAATTTTTTTTGTGTTGAAGGAATTGGTTATTACACCACAGAGGAACTTATTTTTAATGAGGTCGGTGAACTCTTGACCAACAGAACTTGGAATTACAGACCACCAGGAGCTAAAGATATTCCTATCGATTTTAGAATAAGAATTCCTACGAATAATCCAAATCCAGTTGGGGTACTTAGGTCAAAGGGTAAGGAATTGTTATTATACTTGAATCGCATATTCAAATATTTAAAGTGTTTATTTTATTTTTTTCTTAAAATCATGTGCTATATATTTGTAGCCGTTGCCGAACCACCAATTTGCATATCATGTGCCGTTCCTCTTGCAATAAGAAATGCTGTAGCATCTGCTAGAACTGAGGCTGATCCTACCCAACCAAAATGGTATCCATTCGGTATGTTTCAATTAGTAACTGCAAAAGCCAATTATATAAAGTTTATTTTTCAGAGGGCACAAGCACGGTAGAAAATACACTACTTAATTGTTTGAATGATTATAAACAATACGTTTTGTAACGAAGAATAACAGTGAAAATGATGAGAAAATTTTAATTATCCTAACAACAAATGTTTAATGTTTCTTTGTGGTATCTTGGAGATTAACATGCAATAAAATAAACACCTACAACATCAAACTTGAGTTTGTCTAAAAATAATGTATTTTAATGCAAAACGGATTTTTTTATGGGGATGAAGACAGCCTGACCAGTTCAACTGACATCAAGTATAAACCCCAGGAACTTCATTTTATCATTTCTATTAAACAGAGCAGTTGATGGAGTGACAGGGAAGTTAAACAGTTGTATCTTTGCCCCGTTAAGTTTTAAATAACTCGCCAAGAACAAATTCTCTGTTGTTGTCTTTAATTACTTGGGAGTTGATTAAGATTCTCAATATCTTCATCATGTTAATTAGCGTATCGTCTGCAAATAACACACACATTAGGAAAGAAAAATATTATTAATATAGATAATAAAATGTAGGGTCACAGGACGGATCCCTGAGACACACCGTGACTGAGTAACTTTAAAAAATACCATATTGATGCAACATTTATAATTACAAATTGTGAATGACAAGGTGAGATGGCACAATTTAAGATCAGGTTGCTTTCTCTTCTCAAGAATTTGACATTATTTGCTTTATCAACTTACATTTTGAACGCCATTTGGAAAAAACGGGTATTTTTCTTTTAAAAACCCAGACCCGGAAATGTTGTAAAAGGAGAAGTTCAAAGTATAGTAATTACAAAACAAGCACGGAAATTGAAACTTAACAAACAGGTGGAAATGATGATCCTTGACAAGGCTCTTCTAGAGCCTTCCAGGATAAAGGGGGTCGTTGATGCAACATTTATAATGACAAATTGTGAATGACACGGTGAGATGGCACAGTTTAAGATCAGGTTGTTTTCTCTTTTCAAAAATTTGACATTACTTGCTTTATCAACTTACTTTTTGAACGCCATTTGGAAAAAGCGGGTATTTTTCTTTTAAAACCCAGACCTGGAAATGTTGTAAAAGAAGTTCAAAGTATAGTAATTACAAAACAAGCACGGAAATTGAAACTTAACAAACAGGTGGAAATGATGATCCTTGACAAGGCTCTTCTAGAGCCTACCGGGATAAAGGGGGTCGTAATTACCTGTGGTGTTATTTATTTTGATTGATTATTTAATAATTTAAAATATGACATGACGTTCATTACGACAGTTTTTTGACAGTTCACGTTTTACTCACTCACGTGTATGACAGCAAAATAACGCACAGGCCGTGATATATACGACGTCCACTATTAACATTCTCGTAACATACGTGTATATGTTAAAAGACCATTCAGCTCACTTCCCGCGCCGTTCTCTCTTAGCTTGTCTACTGAACTACACTCGTTGTTAGAAATTATTATTTATTTGTGTTCAAAGTCGTCTCATATTGAAATTGAATTCGTTTTTATATGAAATATTTAAATTATTTTCAGTATTAAATAATAGATATTCATCCGCCAAACTGACATTGACAAACCACTAGTACTTACATATTACATGTTTTATGCCAGAATTGTTGTCCTCTTGTAGCTCAGTGTGTGAAGATAAAGAAATAAATACAATATCAGCCAAATGAAATGTATACCGGGTGTAACAGGATATTGGCATGCCCCCCTTTTCTCCTTTAATTAATGTTTTGGCTCGAATAGAAGTTGATAAGACTGTTTATTTAAGGCAAGTTGGGTGTGAATTTGACATCAGTCACCAAAACCGAATTTTGCACAAATATACCAGCATTTGTATGAAAGTGATTACGAACGTAGGATGGAATATTGCAATTGGATTTTGTATAACAACGTGCAGCCAAACAATAATTTTTTGGGACTGATTTTATTTTCAGACGAGTCTAGGTTTACAAATTTTAACCGACAAAATACAAAATATTGGTCACAAGGAAACCAAAATTTATTACGGGAGGGTAACTTTCAAGTGCGGTTCGGTTTCAATGCTTGGCTTGGAATAATCTGTAGTAGAATCATTGGTCCAATAATATTTGAAGGGTCTCTGACTGGTGCCAGCCAGATACTTGAGATTCCTGGAAAATGAGATTGAGGACATTTAAATGAGTTACCTTTAGATTTAGGACAGGGAATGTATTTCCAATAAGATGGCGCTCCTCCCCATAATTCAAGGATAGTAATTGATTACCTTCAACGAAGATTCGGAGAAAACGTAATTTTGACGAATGGTCCTGTGAGGTGGCCTCCAAGGTCACCCGATTTAACGCCCCTTGATTTATTTGTTTGAGGTCATTTAAAAAATATTGTCTATGCAACCGCTGTTACAACCCGTGAAGACTTGGAGCTACGAGTAAGACTATTTTACTATTTAGACTTTATCAAATAAGTTTTAACGATCGGCAACTCCCGACTACTACTTTTACTTTTACAATTCTAGTAACATTTCTCATGATGCATTAGCTTTGCTATTTATTAGCCTGAGGGCAAAAATTCAACATTATATTGTATTTGCATTAAAAGACAGTTGAAATATAATATGGGGAACCATCCTCTGCTGCAAACTGCCTACTTGATCTAGGAATATATTAGCAACTCGGCTATACCGCGTGATTTAGTAGGAGACTTGAAGAGAGTGGTGATTGTGGCCATGCGAGGATGGCATCTATACCTCGGTCCTCGAGCTCTTCGCAATTACATTCAGTGTCAAATAAGCCGAAGATCATATTCACGTGTTTGGGTAACTGTACATTATTTGATGAATTGTAAATGAAACAATACAAGTGAAAACCATGTATTGATGAATTTAGGACATCTTGAAAACATTATTGTGGTAATTCCGCACTTTAACTGTCAGTGTTAAGGTGAAGTTCAATGAGTATCGAAGTCTCGTTTCGAATTTACGGCGATAAGTGACGAAGACGGCGACGCTAACAAGACAATAAGTTAATGTACAGGTGTGTATTTAGTTTTTAGGGGTAATTGCATTGACGGTAGGTCATATATAGTGATCGTGGTCTATTTAGAAAGTTTAAAATATGGTTAATAAGGCGTTAAATGGGAAATATAATGATTTAAGATATACTTGCTTACATGCAATTCAGATTTATAATGTACTAATGTATTAGAGAAACAACAGCACAACAGTTTCATTTAAAAAATATAGTGCCCGGCATTACTTCTTTAACCGCAGTGTCATAATAGAAAACGTTTAGTAAATATTGACAATAAAAAAGTATGTGTATATTTTTGGTAGATTACTTCAAGGAGCTTTATAAATAAAGCATTATTATATTTATTTACGGCAAATTTTAAAAGTATGGTATATATACAAATTCAAACATTGTAACCAGAAAACTATCATATATAAAAAAACTGGAAATACACTTTTAAACTTTTATTAAAACTTAAACTCTACATGTGTTTCGGCTTCTTAAGGCCTTTTTCAAATTGTTGTACAACAGAGTACAACAATACAATTGTCGTACTTTTGAAAAAGACCTAAAGAAGCCGAAACATGTGCAGAGTTCAAGTTTTAACTTTACATGTGTTTCGGCTTCTTTAGGCCTTTTTGAAATTGTTGTACAACAGAGTACAACAATACAATAGTCGTACCCTTGAAAAAGGCCTAAGGAAGCCGAAACATGTATAGAGTTTAAGTTTTAATAAAACTTTCTGAAATATTAAAAAGTGTATTCCCAGTTTTTTTTTATATATTTCAAAATGTTTAACTTGGCGCCAACCGCAAAATCTATTGAATTTATTAGAAAACTATCATGTAAAATTGTTTAGGTAAATGTTTTGGCATTCCTTTATTTTTCGATTTTCTACTCCATATGATTTTTTTTTTTAAAGTAAAATCCAGAAAATCTACAGTATTCCTGGGAAATAACTTCTACGTTTGTGGTTTTACATCCGGTTTAACGTAATGGAACAGTTAGAGGGTGATTTTTGAAAATATAAGAATAAATATAAATATATAAATAAAAGAATAAAATAAATATAATGTATTTCGCACGTTTTGGAAACTTATTCTGTCCTCCTTTTAAAAGCGTTAATAATGGTTATTTATGCAATAAGTGGATAAAATAGTATTTTTTTCACGAATGAAAGTTTGACCCATCCCATGAGAGTTCTGAATGTTTACCGCTGTTTACTGTACCCCGTGTGGAGTACCTACCCGCACTATTCATACCCCATTCGGAAACATATTGGATTTATTTCGATAAAATGTGCATAAATGGATAAACAAATCTTGAAGTAAAATAAACCCTGACGTGTTTAACGTTTACATTTAAAGGTTCAAGAACTACCATATAAATTTCACCATAAATTATGACCCGAGAAATATGAGACCATAAATAGTTTAAAACAGTATTCGCAGTAAAAGTCTCTCTCTGTCACTATTGAATATTAATTAAACCCGAACAAATCAATTGGAGTAATGATGAACAAACAAGAAAGACAAAAAAGAAAAATAAAAAATACGAGGAAGCATATTTTTCTGTCATCTATCAATCTGTGATATAAAAAAATCATGCAACTTCCTGTACATGTACATCAAATTTTAGCTTCTCATCAATATATAACCTTTCAAAAAATCTGCTAGGCTTCAATTTCTCTGGACTCTCAAAATGCCTAGGATCATGGTGGATACCAAAAATTAAAGCTAAAACAAAAGTCCCTTTTGGAAATTTCAGATTAAATTCAGGGACTCGATGCTTCATGCTTTAAAGCACTCTAGCTTAGTGCTTGGTATTTGAAGCACTTTTCAGAGTACTTTACCCAGCTCTGGTTACGCTGCCTATGGATGGCACGCATTAGAGGTTGGATTACAAAGGAATGCCTCGCTCTTGTTTTTTACAGATCGTTCTAAACTGACATTGGATAAAGTATACCCAAAATGGGCATAAAACATATTTTACGAGTTACTGACCTTTTCCTACTAATTAATTCAATCAATAGAAGATGATTTTAAAAAATCCACGTTAATCTGCTATCGATTTAATGCTTTCTATCAAATCTGTTAAATTCACTAATTAAATGTTGGTAGTGTGGTCTAGTAGACTTTTCTGCCGTGGGAATTCGGACTACAATATCTAAAAAGATAAATGCCATAGGACGCCAAAGCTCTAAAGGGTTTAGAAAGCTGTACTTTAAAAATGATAGATGAGATTCAAAATACTGAGAAGATGCAGTAAATATAACATAGATAATATTTATCCCATCATGGGCGACTACAAATTCCCTTTTCACCAGACATCATCGAATGCGTGTTTGGGCACATGTAATAATTTTTTTGTTTTTTTTTAACTTGTTTAGTTTCGCTTCTAAAATCTGAATGACATTTTGAAAATTCCCGTACGAATAGTTTACTTATGAGGTATCAAAAAAGTAGGTGATATATGATATTTCGTAATTCTAGTTGGCCCCAAATATTTTGTATTGCCTCATCTTTTAGTTGAAAGTTGACGCAGTTGCAATGTGAGAATTTCATTAACTTATTTTATTAATGCGCTTATTTGCATCTAATTTCATAAATTGAAATAACCATATGCTGTAATTAATTAGATTTACCTTCCATTTTAATTTAATATTGAACATCCTACCGAACTTTATAGGCTTGCCACCACATTCCCAAGAGATAATCATGATTTATAGTATTTCAGAAAGTAATTAAAATAGAAATGAGGTAACAAAATAACAAATTTTACTGTAATTCGAAAGTACTAAGGAAAATATTATCTTTCACTTTTTATCTAGATCCGCATCCCATGATTTAATTTTCTAGTTTATATTCTAATCGTTCCAAAGACTGATCACGCTGGCATACTCCCAAATAAAATAAATAATACTTTTTACTTACAATTTATGATTGATATTGCGAATATTTAAAACAAGAATGTGGGGTACCACTTTTCTATCGTAAGCCATTTGGAGAAGAGTGTATATGCACGTTTGTAATTAAATGATAATATTATTAATAATTGGAAGAAAATCTTAATTTATAATAAAAAAGAAATTTTTGCTCATAGTTTTAAACAGCTGTAACTCGTGAACCATTCATCATATGAAGGTCACTTGGAGCTCATTTTACAGAAAATTTAATTATCTTTAAAAAACCTTTAATATCATTATTGCCTAAGGCCAATAAAAAAATAGCTATATGTCAAAATGCACTTGAAAATAACAATTTCTCATGTTTTTTCCTTTTATCTCCATTCACTCGTTATCAAAACAATTTTGTACGTTTATTCAAGTATTTGATTCTCTTTAACTTTCATTAGATACACTAGATGCGTACAATCTATCGTTTTTGAGTTTTTATCGATTTTATCATAAAAAAAATGTTCTGATAGCGCGCTATAAAGATGTTTAAAAATTCATATCTCTGCCAATATTGATCGAATGGAAATGAAAATAAAAGGAATTTGTTCGTAATCGAATTCTCTACAACTTTCATTTGAAACATTTTGCGAACCGAATGACCATTTTCGAGATTTTAGAGAAAAACGCGCGCGTTTCCGTCGCAAAATTATCAAGATTTAAAAAAATCTATCTCGACTTCAATAGGTTAAAAAAAAAAAAATGAAATTGTGCGAATTTTTATTACCTATAATTTTCATGTGTACAGTAAAATTGATACTTTTTCGAGTTTCAAAAATTTCAGCCCGCTCTGAATTATTTCATCCAAATTTTCCCATTTTATTGGACTATTATCATTTGATTTAATGACTAAACAATTATAATTACTATTTCTTTTCTACTGAGAAAATCGTGGCAGCGTAGGACTGTATCAGTATTAATTTAAATGTCTTTATTTAATAATTATCCCAAACATAACCTAAAAATATGTGGCGCTAATTTAAAAGTTAACGTTGTTCAGAATTCTATTTCAATTAAAATTAAGAATAACCCATCTATCTAATAACCTATACATCGTTTCAGTTCGTTTCGTTTTAGTTTAAAAAAATAATAGATGATGACTATAGATTCAAATTGCACGTAGATAGTTTGCTAAAAAAATCATATTGTCTATGAAATTTACACTCTAATAGACTTATCACACGTACCCGTAATTTATTTATAATGGATTAATCTTCAAGTTTGATAAGTTCTGATAAAATAATTGACAATCATACATTGAATTTGTTTTTAAATATTTTCATGTCATCAACATGCAATACTGACACGCAATTCAGCTCCGAACTGAATTCACTAATGAAGATAATAAGAAATTGAGGACCCAGAACAGATCCCTGTGGAACTCCAAAAGATGGTGTGAAAGTGATAAGTTGAAGGCAAATTACCGCCTATGTAGATAGATAGATAGAGGAGCTGATTGTTTGGCCTTTACCACCGCGTCCTTTTCAGATCTATGTGCTTCTAGAAATTTCTTATAGTACCTCATCCAGCTTTGTTCTTTGTATCAGACTCCACATACTTCATAAGGGCTCTTTTGTATAGCTGCCCGCCTTTGGTTTTTCTTCTCCGAGTACTTGGAACCTCAGTCTCGGTAGGCCTCCACAGTGGCCCAATACGTGTACTGGGGTTTCTTATTCCTCTTAACAGAACCTGCATGTTGCGTTATCTGCCAGGCCCATTAAACTAATGTATCTATTGGGCCGGGAGTGGCCAGTTAGAAGACCCATTATTATTCTCGTGGCCTTCCTATTCTGGCTTAGTAAGTCTTCCGTGAATTTAGCCGATCGTTCTTTAATGACTCTTTGACCTGTCTCTGTCTTGGGAGGTTCCTCCACCATTCCAGAGATTTATTTTGCACCCATTCCCTAGTGGCTGCTTGTATGCATGGCTTTGCTATGGCACAGAAGGGCTCCGGTCCTATTGGGGCTTTGAATGCGCCGTCTTTGGCCAATTCATCTGTCTTTTCATTTTCTCTGTGTTCCTCGTGTCATGGTACCCATACTAAGGCCACTCTATTCTGACTTCCCAGTTCTGTAAGAGCAGTGCCGGTTTTAGATATAGATTGCCCCTAGGCCTAAGTCAATTTTGCCATTTTGTATTGCCAGTATAATATACTTTCTCTTTGATATGACTATGATAGACTATGTCTTGTATTATAATATCTATGCTTGCTATCAGTTTATGGGCACTAACCAGTAAGATGAAAGGTAAAGACGCCTCCCGCGGAGTAGCGCCTCTAGACCCGGGCCTATGAGGCCTAGTTAGAAACCGGCCCTGTATAAGGGCCGCCGAGCAGTCCCACACTATCTTGAATAGATTTGTATGGAACTGATTGCTCTTATTGCTGCTTGGCTGTCAGAATTGCCGCCTACGTAATAATACGGTTAAAAATCCTATAGTTATTGAAAAAAGTATTTTTTCGATTTAATTAAAAGTATATCATGGTCCAGCCTATCAAAATCTTTTGAGAAGTTAGTTTTAATTTCGGATTACAAGCGGTTAAACTAATAGTTACATTGGAACCTGTAATAATGTTTAGAACTATGTCAATGAAGGCAATTGCAGTTTTGCTTCGTACTCCTTTTTCAATACTCAATAACCAATTATATATCTCCACAAAGGGAAACATGTAACATCTTTATATTCATTTTATGTTCTGCTTTAATGTAAAATTGGCACCTACGTCGGATTTTCCAGTACTTAACTTTCTACGGAACAGCATTCTTGCTGGAGTAAGTATAGATGATACTATTCGGTATTTACATCACGTCTTTATACTAGATCAACTTTCTTTTACACGACAATTATAATCGTTAGAAGAAATGCTACATTTAACAAAACAACGAATTTTGCGATAATAGATGTACATATCCATTAAAGTTAATAACAATGATAACCTAGAAAGGACGATGTCGTATCATTTAGCTTGGAGTCGTACTTAGCGTGAAAGAATTTAGACCAAACGCACGCAACTAGACTCTACTTAATATTATAATTTTACTTTTTTTCATTTCAATGAAGAAAGTTATGTAAGTAATCGACAAAATCAAAATCGAAGGTAATGTTGTATTTGTACGCTGTTTGTTAAATGTTTATTTTGATCTATTAAAATTTGAAAAATTATTAAATACATTTTTATTAACTTTTGGTGTTGAGTTTTTTCAGCAACCTAAATTGTTAACCAAAAGTCAATAAAAATCTTTAATAATTCACTTTTTCTCTAAAGTTGATAAGTTTTGAAAAAAAAATCTAGATATTTCCTACAAAAAAATGTTTCAAACAAAAGTTGTTTTATTCATGGAATACAGGGTGTCTCGCCGGGAACTGAATCGATCGATATAGAGAAAAGTACGCATCAGAAAATTTTGAAAATTTAGATAATTACTAATATCGGTGTGGCCAATCCAACTAAAATAATTACAAGCAGCTGGCACTTCCGCTTATACCGGAAGTCGATACCAACTTGCTTATTTCAAACGGAACACCCTATATATTTTAGGGTTCTCGAAAAGAGCATAATTCTGAGTCGAAAATATGTAGCATATCCTATACCTAAACCTAGAGAGATATTTGACATTTTATAGAAAATTTGACAGGTGCAACGGTTTGCAAGAACCGTTATAACTTTCTCCGTGTAAAAGATCCTCATTTGCTTCTTGTCACGTAAAAAGAACACAAGGAGAACTACGTTCTACAACTTAAATAAATTCAATAATTGTTTAGGTTAAATGGAACACCATTTTTTACGTCAAGTTGTGTAAAATGGAATTCCCTTTGTTCTGATATTATCATTGTGGGGGTAAAGTTACAACTTTTTGAAATATTTGCGATTTTATTAGAAATTCATGAATTGTTGTAATCATTTCATCAAAATAGCCATGATTAGAAACAATCAGTCATTATCTTATGTCAAAAAATGCCAGCACGTTTAAATTATACCAACGAAAACTTTTTAAATTTGTTTATTATTTATGGAGAATGTTATAAAGTAATATCAAGAACTTGCAGCACATTTGCTACTCGATATCCACAAAAACGTAAAATAACACTAACACTGTAACATGCGTATTAATCGAATTGAAGATATGGCATGAACTAAAATAGCAGAGATAAGATCAATTTAAAATATGATTTCATTTTAATTTAATAATTGCTGAAAATTCCGCCCTCGAACCTCGACACATTTTTCGCACCTTCGGATTAGTTCCTCATGGGTTGCTATTCTAATTGAATCCTGAATCCTGTGATATGTTTTGAAATGCATTTTTTACTCTTTGCATATAATCTTCAATGGTTGTTAATGGGCTTTCATAAACATTATTTTTAATAGTTCCCCAAATGAAATAATCCAGAACTGATAAATCGGGCGAGCGAGGAGGCCATAAGAAAAGTCCATTAATGGCAATCCATTGATCATAAAAAGTTTCTTGTAAATAATTATTAATTAAATATGCGTTATGTGGGAGAGCACCGCCGTGCTGATAAAAAATGTTTCTATGTTCGGCGAGAGGTAAATTTTCTAAATAGTTATTATTCAAATTTTATAAGATATTCAGATATCTTTCACTTAAAAAAAAACAAAAATTTACCTATACATATTAGCAGAAGAGAAAATTTTATTTACCGTTTAAATTTTCCTGATAAAATTGTAATGCCACCACTCTATCGTTTCTTATGGCACAATAAACATTGAACTGCCAACTTTCCTGAAAGTTTCGCTCTCTGAACATATGAGGATTTGAGTCACTCCAATAGTGCGAATTGTGTCTATTAAAAAGTCCAGTTTTAGTCAATTTTGCTTCATCTGTCCATATAATATTTCCCAAATAAGAATCGTGACCCTCAGACCTTATTAGAATAAACTCACAAAAATTCTGTCTTCTGAGGAAATCTATTTCTTTTAATCATTGAACTATATGGAATGAAAACGGGTGAAACTTATGTTTTAATAAGATTCTGTGAATTGAATCCTTGCATAGTCCCGATTCCAGAGCAGTTTGTCTTAATGGTATTCTTGGAAATGCATGAAAATATTCCAGACTGACTATTTCAATGTTTTCATCATCAACAATAGGCTTTCTTCTTTGCATTTTTGCCTTGACAGAGCCACAATTTTTAAAATTTTCCAGTATGCGTTTTACAGTGTTTGGTGGCGGTTTCCGTTTTTCTGGATAACGAGTAGCTAATGTGCTGCAAGTTCTTGATATTACTTTATCACATTCTCCATAAATAATAAACAAATTTAAAAAGTCTTCGTGGGTGTAATTTAAACGTGCTGGCATTTTTTGACATAAAATAATGACTGATTGTTTCTAATCATGGCTATTTTGATGAAATGATTACAACAAATCATGAATTTCTAATAAAATCGCAAATATTTTCTCGCTCGTATTTAATGTGCGGCGAGTCGTTTAATAGTTTGATGTTAGGCATACCGCCGCGCCGGTGGCCCGCGGCGATAATAATGATGTAAAGTTTTTGTTTAGTTTTTTGTCTCAAGAAGTCCTTACTTGGACTATACGTCGGTTTGTTTGATGGTACCACATCGACTGGTTCGCCGGCGCTAATAATGAGCTCGTAAAGTTTTTGTTGCATTTTTTATTTGCAGGCAAGCGTTAACTTACACTATATACTTTTATATAAACTAATAACAATACTTTACTCACTTAATCAACGACATTTTCTACAAAACGTAAAAATTTCATTGACTGTTAATGTAGTTGATTAATTTGATATTATAGAAAATGTCACCGACAAGCAAACACAGTAACGAAGGGGTGTGAGTAATTTTTATCAGGATGGAAAGGAGAAAGGTTAGCAAGGTAGGACGTTAGAATAAACTGAACAACCTAATAACGGCGATAACATTAATAACATAATTATAATATTTAGGTGTTAAGTCGTGTTAAAAACGATAAAAATAAAATAAAACTGAATTTTCATTAAAACGCCATCGTATCTCAAACAAAATAAAATTAGCTATGTTATTGTACCTCAACTAAAATAAAACTCCTATTAAAGTAAGAAAGTTTAAATAATAATAAAAGATATTCTCATAATTTCGAGAAAAAAAATGGTCACATGGTAACGGAGTCATCAGTAAGCTCACTGCTAGAATCATTCCCTACCTGAATAACAATAGGCTCTACGGGTAGCAAAAACTCTACGCTCTTACTCTTTTACTCTTACTCTTTGTTCATAGTGTCACTTGCGGATTTTTTACATATATCAGTTTTGTCTAAATCGGATACAACGGTTCTTATATTATCTGAAATTGCAGCGATTAAAGTCGAATTCTGATTGCATTTTTTCAGTTCATGTTTTACACTGCCCCAAATTAATGCTATTGAATTAAATTTGCACTAATATGGCGGTAAACAACAGACTGTGGCCGTGTGTTTCACAGATATGGTCTACAGCATATTCTTTTTTAAAATTGTTTTTTGATAGCTTTTAATAGGTAAATCTTTTTTTACTGGAATATTTTCAGGAATGTTAATATTTTTAGATCTGACAAACTTTATTATATCGTCCTTTTTCGTATTATTATTTGGAAATTTATTTAATAGTCACGAATGATAAGAAGCGTTGTCCATAACGATAACTGAATTTGGAGAAATATTAGGTAACACCTGTTCACCGAACCATTTTTCAAACAAATCCACGATTATATCTTCGTGACAGTCAAGTCAGCAGAACAGTTTTATATTTTTGGCTGACAAGAGCAGTGCGTTGGGTATGAACCCATTTTTATTTCCGGCATTGAACATGGCGCATTTAAAGCACAGTTTTGAGTCGTGTCTAGCCAACCGTAATTAACAGTATGATGCGTATCAAACTACGTCTCATCAAGATATATTACCGTCCCATTTGATTCGCGGTACTCTTTTATTTTACGCAAATATTCTTGTCGAATTTCCATAATGGTATTAATCGGTTATTAATTTTTTTATATTTAAATCCGCACTATAAAATACCTCTTAAAGTTTCCAAAGATTGCAATTATAATCAGAGTATTCGCGCAATTTGTTCGAAAGCATTTCCAAAGTAGGGGCTTCATTTTCTTGATAAAAAATTATAAACTCTTCTTCGGATAATGTCATTTGAATCATCGTCAATTATTCTAAATTTTTGGTTTTTCCGTTTTCTTTTAAGTGATCTACAGCAGCCCCTTTTCTTAATAACAAGATTAATAGTTGAAATCGGCATCTTAGTTAATTCAAATGTATATTTTGAGAGAAATATTATTAATAATAATAATATTAGGTAAATATAACACAAACAACTTACATTTTTCTTTTATTAGGAGAAAACCACCGCGCAAGGTTAAATAAACGTACTGCACTGCCCAGTTCCACGGAAACAGTTTCGCACAGCACTTTCTTGTTTAGAACTGATCATTTCGAACATCAGCTTGAGCTTTTTTATTTCTAATATCTTTGAAATAAACTCTACTTGGATTCAGTGAAGTGGTGAATCTAGACTTTATATAACATTAGAATGAGATGTGACAACTACATAGCTAATAGCATTAATCAAATTAATACTTGACCGACTTTAATTTACTTCTGATTGTTAAAGCTAAATTGTTCGGAACCAAATGGCAAAACTACAAATACCTATGACTGATTCTACGTGACATAGTTGATCCGGTCTACTGACTTATTTTGATGCCAGGATCTATAATAAACATTTTTTTGTGTAAATGTTTAAGAGAAATTTCTATTAATGGGATACTGCAATGAATCTCAATATTTGTAGAAATTTTTTTACAGTGCGTTCAAACGAAATTGTTAAGCTCTTAGAGACAACAAATGAAAGTTGTACGTGTAGAGTTTGTTGGTATATGGGATATAACTGTAACACTTAAACATCACAAGTACTACCTACTTATTATAATAACCAATAACAAATCATGAATTAATGTTAGATAATGTGAGCGATAGGTTTTCCAACATTTATTGTCACTCTTAATTTCGTTTATATTTATTCTTTATACAAAAACATATATGTTTATTCAATTTGTGTAATTCCTACATCTTATAAATATGTAAATAAATATTTGGTTAGGAATTAGAAACTTTTGATTTTACTGTGTACTTGGACTTGCGAAGAATCTTAAACATTTAGTTTTTAAAGTAACTATTTTCTCGTATTTTTTAGTTCTATCGCAGAATTCTTAAAATTCAATACCTCTTTCTTACGAAATTTGGTGCCGATATTGACCCATTTTCCATGACGTCTACCAAAAAAATTCAAGAGAAGTAACTAGTTTTATATGATGTTCTTACACTGTTTTGGAACTATCTCTATTATCTACGCTACTAATTTTTTAAATGAACTTTTAGAACACCAATCATATAAAATAATAACAATAAATAATAAAATACCTTTATTTGTAAGTGTATAACAAATACATTACATTTCTAATGCATAAGGCGAAGTCTAGCCATTCGGCTACTCTACAGTCTCTACATAACCTTAATTTATACGTTATAACAAACTAATATAAATACATACAACTAAGAGCGAAAGAGGGAGAAAACATATTGTGATAATCGATTTATATACTTATATATATCTAACAATTAATACTAAAATAATGAAGGTAATCCCACTATTACAAAAATTACGTTTATTTCTCGAACAGACCAGATCTGTCGTAAAATTATGAAAAGAGAAGAGAAGAAAAAGTAAATAAATCTAAGTTGTGACATTTGAAATACTACTGAGTTCTCATTATGTGTTTCTTAATTTTTTTCGGGAGCTACTTACTGGTAATGATTTAAGGGCATCTGGAATATCATTATTATTATTTTTTTTTAAAACCGAATTTGGTTTTCTTATTTATTAATTATCTCTCTCAGATACATCACCTTTATTTAGCCCAAACAAAAATATGGTGCTAAAAATAAGCAAATAGGAGTGAAAATGAACAATTTCCTTCACGTATCCCCATAAAAAAAATCCATTTTTGGAAGATCTGGGGATCTAGCAGGCCATTTAGTGGATCCATTTCTTCCAATCCATTGATTAGGGTGGGTAGTATTTAAGTGGTCTCTAACTGCGTTTAAATAATGTGGTGGAGCACCATTTTGCTGAAACCATATCCTATTTCGAATTCTTTCAGGGAGATTTACCAACAATTGTGGCAGATAGTTTTCCAAAAAATGAAGATAAATAACTCCCAGTCAATGTACCATCAAAAAAATGTGGCCTTATTACATGTTCTCCAATAATTCCTCCCCAAACGTGTATAGACCATCTGTGTTGGTTATCAACTTGCATAAAAAAGTGAGGATTTTCCGAAGCATAATAATGGAAATTGTGCCTATTAACAGATCCATTTTTATGAAAAGTTGCTTCATTACTGAATAAAACAGTATTGAAGAAGTTGACGTATTGAAGAAGTTGACATCATATTGCATTTCACCTCTGGCCCAATTACAAAATTGTAGGCTCTTTTGAAAATCATCATCAGATAATTCCGGGTGCATTTGAATATGATATGCATGCAACTTTTATTTGTTTTTAAGATTCGATCCACGATCCACAGACCGTCTACTTATTCCTACTAATGAGCTCATTTTTTCTTTGGATTCTCAATCGCTGCCAGCACCAAAGAAAACTCATTTTCTTCATTCACAACACGCTTTATTCTTTCACTTTTTTTATATTCGACATTTCCAGTTTCCAGAAATCGATCGAGGAGGTTTTGGAAGCTACCAACATCAGGACTCCTTCTTTCAGGATAACGTTGGTGATGAATTCTATTGACAAGTAAACTATTTCTGTTTGACTCGCCCAAAACAAAAGTCATGTCTACAAGTTCCGCTTTATTAAAATTCACATTGAAAAATTCCAAATATTTTAAATTCAATACAAATTGTAACGACCGATAAGTGTAATAAATCCTCCTTTGTACTCGACAATTTATACCAAACTGAGTTTTTATTGCTTGTCGAATAACGAAAACAGCAAAAAATGTACAAAAAAAACATTACAGTAAAGGACCGGTTAAATACTATTCACTCATTTCAATGAACTGGAAGAAATGGTCCCACTAAATGGCCTTATTTCAAAATTGCATAAAGACATGCGTCAATCAAAATGGGCAACACGTCGAACACTTATTATAAATTTTTCTAATTAATTATTTGAGGGAACCTCTTTTTTTAAGTTTATTCTTGAATTTGACACTTATTTATTTATTAAACGAAAATGGTTGCAATTAGCCATAGGGAAGTACTTACAAAAAAATTCGTTTCAATTTAAAATGTTCTTAATTGAAAAATAATTTTTGGAAACCCTGTACATTTTTAGGAAATGAAGATGATTCAAAAACATTAATTAGATGTCTCGTAACTGGTATTCACAAAACGCTAATGTTTCGATTGCAACAAACACCAGCCGAAAGACTGATCCTACTTAAAGGAGCTCTCGTTTCAGTCGTCACACACCACTTGCAGACTGCAGTTTCGAGCTCTGTTGGTTCTCGTCAGTACAAGGTAGGCTTGTGACGACCGACATGAGGATCCTTGGACTATTAGCGTTTTGTTGGTAATATGCAATTATTACACTTAACACGCCAGGCTTGTAACTTGTAATTCAGCGCTCGGCGGGGCACTAGTCCGGAGAGTAGCTGTTGGTTGCAGTCTGGTTACGTTCCTTATAGTAAAATAAGGATTTTATAGGAGTTTGTGACTAAAAATATTGTTTTAAAATTTTTAGAGGTTAACTTCCCCCCACATTTCAGCTAGGACGCATTTTGCGATTTCGCCTCGAGGTGTGGCCGTCCTGAGTACGCGTACAAAATTTGAGTAAAATCGAGTAGTAGTTTGTGGTTCACGTGCGACCACAGACGGTAGACTGCAGATGACAATCGACAGACAGACGTATTTTGAAAACAATTTTTTTTATTTCAAGGGACCTGAAAACGTGTAAATTCACCAAGAATTCGATCACAATACTTACTAAGTGTTTTATATGGGAAAGTAAAAACCGACTTACTTCGTAATCATATCTATTAGCCTCCGGTGTTTACTGAATTAGATTTTAATTTATACTTTTAATCCGTTTCTGGTTACCGATGACTGTGCTGATGTTTATTCCGTGTTAATGATAGCATTACAAGAGAAAAATCTAAAATAACCATTAAATTGAAAGCCGTACGTACGACCGACATCGATGCATCACGCCCCATGGTTCTATTATTTAGGTCATACATCTGCTAAATTATGTATACACAACCTCATTTTTGTTACACTATAATGGATATTATCATATTCTTTATTAAATAATTTTATACATATTATCATAATGATAATGTCCTAGAATAAATATTCTGACAAAGTTAAATTAGCCGCTACCGCTGCGTCAAAGTACCTAATACCTAATTTCTAATAATTGAATATTCCTTTTTGTTTTATTGTTATTTTTTAAACTTTGACCTGCCCATTAAACGAGGTTAGGTTATTTACCTTTGGGGAAACGAGAATCGGTGCACTGTCGTGTGTGGTAAATAAACTCATATTGTTATGCACAGTTTTATTCCAGGATAACATTTATTATCTTTTGGGGCTCTTGTCATTACAGTGAAAGGGTTTTTACATTTCAAAAAAGAGCACTGCGTAGTATAGTAGGAGTTAACCATCTAACTTCCTGTAGAAAGTAGAAATATATTTAAAGTATTACAAATATTGCCACAAGCTTGTATTTATCAAAGAATTTGTATTTATATTTTGGAAATAGTGACGTATGTGAAATCAAATATATATGAATTTTTAAGAAACAATCACAACCATAACTACGACACAAGGCATCAAGATAATTTAATAATCCCAAGCGCCATACACTATCATTGTATGAAAAGAGTCCAAAATATATGGGTATAAAATTGTATAATACGCTACCTGACCACTTAAAGCAGCTTAATAATGTTAAATATTTTAGAAGGAAAGTACGCTTATGTATTACATCTTGTTTTTTTTTATCATAGTTGTGAATATATGCATTTTATTCTTAGATACTGAGGTAATTAACATTTCCTGTTTTTATTTATTTATTTTTCTTTAACTTGGTGACTGTTTTGATGTTTTTTTATAGTTCCAAGACTATCTGATTTATTCATTTAATGTTTTAAATTTTAATTGTATTTGTGACGTGTTCAATACCACTGTAACTGGCCTTATGAACACTAAATATTATTATTATTATTATAAACTGCTGCATAATTGAAGTGTATGTTGTCCATGTTGTCAGAATATAGACTGTTTTTGGATTGGTGTATTTTAGGAATAATACAGTCCATATAAGGTGAAAAAAGGGGTAAAACCTCGAAATGAAAGATAATAAGCTGTATAAACTTGCATAAATGTTTTTGTTTAGACATTTTATAAGTTAGCTCAAAAGTCCACAGAATCTTGTGTATGCGAGTCAAGTTATTCAATATGTTGATTTGCATAGAACTGATTGCTTTTATTGCCGCTTGGCTATCAGAGAAAATGGCAATCGACTGGTTAACAGTGCCTTGTCCTATTATCTCCCTTGCGCAACAGTCTATGGCGATCACTTCAGCCTGAAACACCTTTGCGTATTTTCCTAGACTTATCGGAATACTGGATTTTAACCTTGTCCCGCAAATCCCGGCTCCGACTCCTTGTTCTGTGTCGGAGCCGTCGATGTTTGTGCTGTTATGGAAGGACCGTTTTTTCAGTCATCCCTGTCTGGTATTATAGTCTGAAAGTTCTTGTTGAAGTTATACCTTGGGACCGTTACGTCCGTGGGCACGCCTACAATGGGATCTGCCCTCATCTTCGAGTATAACTTCTGGTACTCTGTCCCATGTTGCTGGCTAATTGGCGTTTAGCCTTGCATTAACCAGTACACCACTGACCGAGCTTCATCTTGTATGAATATATGTTGGCACTATACTTTTCTACATCCGCAACTCGAACCACAGCCTTTCGTATTGAGCAGTTCTTCTGGTGCTGGTGATAATAATATTGTTGTCGGTTCCAGGGCTTCAGCAAGACTCAACAAACGAGTACCGTTATCATCTCTTCCGCCTACATGAGCAGCAGCTCAACAGCATATCAATCGTGTCTATTAAGAGATACAAACTTGGCTAGGGAATGTGGGAATGATTTAGAACCCCAGAAATTGGGATATGGGTATTGCAAAATGAAACTAAAGTAAATACTATTAAACGGATGTCTTATTTATGAATAATATCTATAAATATCATTTATTAATTAGTAAATAACTAATAGCCTAGCCCAATAAAACGGGAAAATTTAGATGAAATAATTCAAAGCGGGCTGAAATTTTGGGAACAGGCTTATTTTGTGGTAGGTACCTTTTAACATATCAAAACAGGAGGGGGGGGGGGGGGGTAGAAAATAAGTAAACAAATCGGTTTTTCGCAAAAAACTCGGAAAATATGAATCACTGTAAAATATGTACACATGAATAGAAATCCGCACAATTTCGTTTTTTTTTAACTTAGTACGACCTATTGGAGCCGAGATGGATTTTTTTAAATTTTGACAGTTTTGCGATGCAACGGAAACGCGCGCGTTCTTCGCTAAAATCTCAAAAATTGTCGTTCGAATCGAAAATGTTTCAAATGAAAGTTATAGAGAATTCAATTACGAACAATTTCCTTTCATTTTTCATTTTCATTTGATCAATATTGGCAGATGTATACATTTTTAATCATCTTTATAGCGCGCTATCAGAACACTTGTTTCATGATAAAATCGATAAAAACTCGAAAACGATAGATATTGTCATCGATGGGTGGATTTTTTTCCATAGATATACTCTACTTACTAATTTTGAAGTTAATTTACATAGGTTACATGGAGAAGCTCGGGATTGATTCAATTACAGGTGGAAAAAAATTTCCACCCTCTTAAAGAGTGAAACCAACCGTGATTAATTACACAATTCTGGTCACCTACCACCAAAGAGACGCCTGCTACAAAATATTAATTCCCCCCAAAAAAAAAATTCCACCCCTTTGAAGAGTGAAAACAACCCTCTGGGGTCACCTACCACCTTATTAAAAAAAACACCTCCTGTAAAATATCAATTTCTTTCTCAAAAAAGAAATAATCAATTTTCCAACCCCCTACAGGGGTGAAAGTCTAGGGTAGAGGTGGCTGATGTCAAATCCCTCGAGGGACCTTCCGTTCTACTTGAGGGAACAACAATTAGTCGAAAAACTGAGGAAAATAAACGGGTTCACGGAAAAGGGGCTTTGGGGGTGGTTTTTTGAGGTGTTTGCCGAGGTGGAAAAATTGGTTTGATACCGAGAATCGATTCAGCACCCTCAAATACAGGGGAGAGACGTAGTCTAGTCCCAGGCGCAAACAGTTGCTAATTTCGTCATAAATCCCGACTCTTTAAATGGACTAGAAATTAGAAATAAATGTGCATGATTAGTGTAAAATTACAAAATAAAACGAATCGAATGAATATTGTAATACATGGAATTATTTTTGATAATCACGACAGAATATGCTAATTTTTCTTCTTCCAAAGACCTCTGGAGGTTACATAATGTCTTTCTACGACACTGGAAATTAAGAGCGGAGCTATCCTCGTAAGCTCAACATTACAGTAGGCCTTTTTATATTAAGTGATAGGTTGTTTGTTATTCAAAAATCTTCGATGTGGTTCTCCAACCCAAATATCTGTCTGCAGTTAATGGTCCCTCAAAAGTTATTGGTCCGATAATTCTTGTCCTGATGTTCCCAACAATACATTGAACTCAAATCGGTCGTGACATTGGCCTTCCCTTACAATTTTCAGATTTTCTCGCGACCAATAACGTGTGATATGTTGTACGTAACTTATCCGGAAAAACCATTTAATTGAAGCCTTGTAAGCCTCTTCGGTATTGTCCTGACATTTTACAACCCATTCCCTAAAGATGCTGTTTCCATACTGAAGGACCCTGTATATACCCCATATATAAATTTATTTTTTCTTATTTAGTTTCCAAATTCAAGTAATTATTGCAGATAATTCATTTCATTTTTACATTTATTTAGTCATTTAATATTGGACACAATAAAGTTACCAGAATGCATTTTAAAATAATATTTTTAAAGCGAAGTTAAACGCTACAATTTTGAGACAGAATTTACATAAAATCTAGTCGAGTCGCAGGGTTTGTTTATCGTATATTCAGATAAACGTCAAGTACTTCGTGTATTCCTATTGTGTGAAATCGCCTACCCTTTTCTATCTTAACCGTAGGAGGAGATAGGGAGAGCAGTTTTCAATCTGAAACGCTGCACAAAATTACGCCGTATGAAATATTGATGTTGTTAACGTAAACAATTCCCACGTCCGACTTGGGGGACGCGTAAACTGTGGCGTCATTTTACAATATAAAAGAAACTGCAGGGCCCATGAAAAAGGGTAATCAGACTCGAGCTACATCGCAGGACATTGGGTTCGCTCGCGCCAATATCCATTGGCTGGATGTCGGTCTCGATAACTAGGGCCGAGTAGGACTATTACTCTTTGCACCTAGATTATCTCTGTAGACCTGGACCGGCCTTCGTGATAGGTGGGCCCGCGTACTTCTACCAGACCCAGCTCACAAATGTGAGATGTGTCGTGGTATTTTCTGCGGACCTCCCCTGGTCCTGGCTGTTGAACCTCGCTGGCTGAGGTCTCTTCTGGCGCTCTTCTTGTCTTGATGTTTTCTTTCTTCGCCAGCTTGTCACCCCCGGGGGTAGTCATCGGTCGAGTTGGGTTTAGGAAGTTTTGGCTGGGACTGACTGCCGGTACGTAGGACATCAATTGATATCCTACCCCGGATCGTCGGAAAGGTAAGGATGAGCTGTGTAGCTCGGGAGTGTGGAGACCTAAGTGCTTCTTTTAGCACTTTCGGTCTCCACGGAGCAGGTAGGACAACGGGCGTTGGACGGTATGTTGTCCGACGCCCGCAAGGAGGTTGGGTTAGGGTTGAAAACGTCATGTCTCTGGTAGTGGTGGTCCGTCCTGGCGTATCTGAAACAGATCTGTTAGCGGGAAATAAAGGTTATACTTACCCGTTGTCCAGTAGCTGAACCCTCGGTCGCTTGTGCCTCGGGGCGTCGGCGGGGTCGTAATCAGTGGCCTGTCTGATCAGCGGGTTCCCATGCTCCTCGGCTTGGGCGTACAGCTTCTTCGCTCGTTCCCGGATGACTTCAGTGACCGTGGTGTACTCCAGGTCTCTGACGATGTCTGCGGTTCTCACGTACCATGGGGCGTCAACTACCGTCCTGAGGGCGATGTTCTCCACTGCCTGGATTCTCTTCATGTAGGACTTCGCCTGGTAGCCCCACGCTACCGAGGCGTACGTCAGCTGCGGCCTGATGAGGGTCTTGATAAGCGTGAGTTTGTTCCTCAAGTTAAGTCGGCTCCCATTTCCCGTCATTGGGTAGATTAGGGCTCTCGTACGTCGGGCCTTAGCTGTGATGGCGTCCGTGTTTTGTCTCCATGTTAGGCTTCTGTCCATGACCACGCCAAGGTATTTGACGGTGTCGTGCCATTGGATGTCCTCGCCGTTCATGGAGACGTGTCCTGTGGGAATTTCTTTCCGCACTCGTCTGAAGAGGATGGCTTGGCTCTTGTCGGCGTTGACTGCGACTTTCCACATCGTGCACCATTCTTCCAGGAGTGTGGCTGCTTCCTGGAGTTTTCTGGTTGCGTCTCTGGCCTTCCAGGATCTGGCAATCAGGGCGGTATCGTCTGCATACAGGGCTAGGGCTGTATGGTCGGTCCGGGGGAGGTCCGAGGTATATATGGCGAACAGGTGCGGTGACAGCACCGATCCCTGTGGAACTCCCGCCTCCACGGTCCTGTAGGTGGAGAGTTGGTCCGAGATTTTCACCCTTAGCTGTCTGCAGTGTAGGTAGGATCTCACTAGTTTGACGAGTTCGATGGGGTAACCCATACTCATCATTTTAGCTAAGAGACCGTCGTGCCAGATCGTGTCGAATGCTTTGGCGACGTCTAGGAACAGCGCCGCGGTGACTTGACGCTGGTTGAACCCCTTGGTGATCTCCTCAGTGAGGCGAAGCACTTGGAGTTCCGTGGAATGTCCTGTTCGGTATGCGAACTGTTCATCCGGGATGATGTTCAGCTCTTCTGTCTTCTCTGTTAGCCTCTTCAAGATGACCCGTTCTGCAACCTTGCTCATGGCTGGGAGGAGGCTGATGGGCCTGTAAGAAGACGGGAAAATTAGGTCTTTCCCTGGTTTAGGGATCATAATGACGTCGGCCTTTTTCCACCTGGCTGGAAAGTGCCGTAACCTTAACATCGCGTTTACGATGTTGACTAGCGCCGCTACTCCTTTCCTGGGCAGCTTTTTGAGAGCGATGTTTCCTATCTTGTCACATCCCGGAGCTTTTCTCGGCTTTAGGCTCCTCAGGATTTCCTTGACTTCCTCGGGGGTAGTCGGACGGATGTGGTTGTCATCTGGTAGGCGACGGATCCTTCGTACTCTGCGTTCGACGTCGTCCACCCAGTCCTCGTCCTCGTCATCGAGCTCGTTCTCTCTGCACTGCAGTTCTAAGCTGTCGGCGAACGCCTCGGCTTTTTCCTGGTTAGTGTAGACGATCCCTCGCTCTCCGTGAATCGGGCGCATAGGCTTCCTTCGGTTTCGCAGGGCACGTTGTGTGTTCCACATGCTTCTGTCCTGTGGATCCAGTGACTCAAGGTGGCGTTGCCACCCCTCCTGACGGTGTTCCTGGAGGGCGGCTTTCACTCTTCGGCTGAGGACATTGTACTCCCTTCTGTCGGCGGGGAGCCTGGTCCTCTGAGCCCGTCTCTTGGCGCTCCTTCTGTCCCTTATCAGCTGTCTGGTGACCTCTGGGAGGTTTGCCATCGGTGCTGGGTGCCTTCTTACTTCTATTTCCGTCGTGCTGGCCCTTATCGCTTCCAGGATCTGCTCCTCTAGGGTAATGATGGCCCTCTCAACGTCCTCCACGGTTTCTAGCCTGGGAATTTGTGCGATGTACTGCTGCAGGTGCTGCCGGTACGATTCCCAGTCCGTTAGTCTCTTCGTGAAGGTGGCGTTGTCCTCACTCGCCTGTCCTCCTAGGGTTAGGAAGATCGGGTTGTGCTCGGTAGATCCCTCCGTTCTGGTGGTGATCTCTGCCTCGAAGGTCATCTCCTTTAGGATCGCGATGTCCAGTACGTCTGGCCTGTGTCTGCCGTTGTCGAAGGTGGGCTGGTCCGGTCCTACCACCATCAGTTCGCCGGCGTGCTGTCCCAGGAACCTCAGCAGCTCTCGTCCTCGAGTGTTGGTTATGCCGCTGTTCCATTCCTGGGATTTGGCGTTGAAATCGCCAATTGCGACGACCTGTGTCCTGGCGGGCAAGATTGCGTCCAGATCCCCCTCGGTAAGCGTGCTGCGGGGTGGCTGGTAGCATGAGACCACTTGTATGTCGCCATTTCGTGCTGTGGACACTACTACGGCGGTGGCGTTCATGTTTTCTAGCTCAGGCAGTACTGTCGGATGGTGGGCTATGGTTTTCTTCACCAATAGGGCCACTCCTCTCGCGGGTCGCTGAGGGTTGTTTACCCAGTCCATCCTGTAGGTGTGGTATCCTGGGAAGTTGATCTCCTTGGCCGGGGTCATCTTGGTTTCCTGCAGTGCCATGACGTCTATGTCGTACCTGGTCAGGAGCTCTTCGACTTCAAGTCTCCTTTCTCGCAGGCCATTGACATTCCAGGCCGCCATCTGCAGGACTTCCGGTTTAACCTGTAAAGGCATTACAGATTAGTTAAATTTGGCATTTGTGCAAAAAATGCGCTCATCGCTGAGCACATTTGTTGCATCTGTGCGAGCACCGCTGTGAGGTTTTTGGCCTCTGGCGATGTTTGTTGTTTTGCGGCAGGGACGGTGTTCTGTCCTGCCTTGCCCTGGGCTACTCTGGCGTAGCTTGTGCCTGGCGCTACGCCGCCCTTCTGTGTTGAGGTCATCGTTGGCCTCTGTACCGGCCTTTGGGTGGCGCTGGCTGATTGTTTGGGGTACTTTGGACATCCCCTATAGCTGGCCGGGTGGGCCCCCTGGCAGTTCGCGCACTTGGCCGGTTCGTCTGCCTTCTTTTTGCACTCCGTCGTCCGGTGTGCCTCGCCGCACTTCACGCATTTCGGCTGCGCGGTGCACCTGGATTGGCCGTGGCCGAAACGCTGGCAGCGGTGGCATTGGGATGCCGCTACCTTGGCTCGCTGTCTCTCAGTCCTTACAACTAGAGAACAGCACCTCGTTACTTGGAGTATCTTGTCCTCGTCCTGTGGAACTAGGACAAGCATGAGGGGCACCTCCTGTTTTGTCCGTCTTGACATCATTCGCTGGACCGCGGTAGGTGCGAATCCTTGGTCCTGGAGGTCTTCTGCCACCTCTTTGCAGGTAACGCCGCTCGGGATCCCTCGAATGACCACACGTAGCTGCCGTTCCTCTGGCAGGGCATACGTGTGGTACTCCCTCTTTTCATTTGCGAACATCCTTGTCATCCTCCGATAGTCCTCGGACGTCGCGGGCTCGATGGAGATTCCCTCCCCGGTAACTTTGGCCTTGTTGAAGTTTATACCGGTTTCGGTTAAACGACGGCTCACCGTTGTCCACGTCTCTTTGTTTCGCAGCACTACCGGGGGTACACGCTGGCTTCTTGTCCTTGTTTGAGGGGCCTCGGTCTCCTCTTTCCGGGTTTCTTGTTGGGGGACGCTAGCCTCCTGCTGGGGGGCTCTGGATCCCGATCTGCTCTGTCTAGGTGACTCGGACTCGGGGGGGCACTTGAGGGGCTCTTCAGCCACCTTCTTTGCCGCCTTAGGGGCCTCTTCGTCTGAGTCCGTGTTGGCAGCGGGCGGATTTTTTCTTTTCCGTGTTTGCGATTCTCCCCGAATCGCACGCAGAAGCTCTTCATGCTGGGACTTCTGTTCCCTCTGCATCTGCTCCAACCTTTCGGTGAGCTCGTCTATTTTCTTCTTGAGAGCATTGTTCTCCTCTGTGAGACGTTTTATCGTCTCCTTGTCGTCCCTTGGGGTTGGGGGGCCCCCTCGGAAGCTACCGCTCTGGGATGTTTCGTCTTCACTGTACTCCATGTTACCATCCTCCACGGTAACGTCGTTGTCGGTTTCCTGTAAGGGAATACCTATATTATTATGGGAAAAAGTTATGATTAATAACAGAAAATGGTGTCTTGAAAAAGACGTGTGAACTTCCTCTTCAACACTATCGACGTCACTGTCTGTGGGGCTTCCACTCCACTGTGCACTCTGATGGCTCGGTGTACGTCCGTACGCTTTCACTTCTCGATGCACACTGATTGGGTTCGCTGTTGCTCCCTGGAGATTACAATTGCAGCACCCCTTGGATACATCGCTGTACATTGAGTTCGCTGTACTTTGGAGATTGAATTGAAGCATTCCTTAAGTACATCGCTGGACATTGAGTTCGCTGTACTGTGAAGATTGAATTTAAACATACCTTAAGTACATCGCTGGACATTGAGTTCGCTGTATTGGCGCAGCAGACAACCATTCTTTGGCGTACTCTTTATGAAGTACCATTTTAAACTCTCTGTTATGCTCGACGAGTATGCTAAATATGAGGAAGCTGGGGAAGAGCATTCACGGGCGATATAACCCTATACAGAGCGCACGGGAATTCTGCAGGCATAAATTTCTAAAGGGCTTGCTTATTTCGAAACTCTATTTTATTATTTGCAATTGCATTCTGGTTTCGACGGGGTGTAATAGGGGAAATTGACGTATTTGTGGTACTAAAAGAATATTAGATTTTTTTAAATGTTAGCTTTGATTTTCAACAAGAAAATATAATATTATATTACCAATTATTCAGTTATGATTTCATTCACGATTTTAATTCACCAAAAAGTTTATATTCAAGAACTATATATTTAGAGCTATGCAATAACAAGGTACTTTATCACAGACTAGCCAAACTTCATGTCTATCATAATTCTGCAGTTTTTATAAACGAAATAGTGAACTTTCGTTTCCACCACATCTCATGTAAGGTTTTTCAAGAATGCTTTATATTTAAAGTACACTAGGAATATTTTCTTACTGTAACAACAAGGTTGTTTAATTGTTGAACTTTTACCTTACAATAAAATATTATAGTTAAGTACATGAATTCTGCGTACTTGGCGTTAACAAAGATTTGAAACATTGACTACGGCCAATTGGCTGGTTCTGTTCTCTAATTGGGTTCAGTTACAAGGAGGGATGTCAATATTTCAGGCAGTTGTCTCGTTGTCTGGTCAGTTGTTTCGATTGAAGGGTGATGCAACCGCATTTTCTTACCTTCGCGGATTCGCGGCTCCGTATGTTTGACAATCATAGGCAATCTTCTAGTTGCTTTTCTATTTAATGACTATAGGGAGATTTCCCCAGCAGCATTCTAAAAGATTTTACGTGAGTGTAAATTCTCACCTCAGCAAGATTAATATCATTATCTGAACGATTGTTCCTACTCTAATCTCAATCAGTAAACAATGTATAATTAAAGGATATTTCCTCAACACTCTATGATATTAAAACGGGTATTTAACGCTCTTGATCCTTGTCCTATGTTTTGCATTCGATTCATTATTTGGCTATTGCTAACAACTTTAATTATAAACCATTATTACCTGGCAATTGCTAACAGCTCTAATTATAGATTATCATTATCAGGCCATTGCCACAACTCTAATTACTATTAAAATAACACAGCATACTTTTGTATAAGTTCTTGTTATTGCATCAAAACACTCAGTATATCTATAGTATGGTCATTACTATAGCGACGCATGTTTTCCTATTATAATATTTAGACAATTGTCTCAAATATTTGGATTAATTTTGATTTCATGTATAGCTATTTGCTACATCAATTTATATAAAATAAAATGAGTTTTTTTTACTATTTTTTCCCATCAATTATTGTCTTATTCTTTCACCTTTAGCTTTTCGTTATATAAGTAATAAACTAAATAAATGTTTTGTTTCAAAGCAAAATAGAAGACAGGCTTCAACTATAAATGTACAGTGCAATCTTGAGTAATAAGATACTACATAAATAACATATATAATTAACTAGGTCTCTCAATTAATAGACAGTGTGTTCAGGTTTACGAGGTACTTCGATTGACAGAGCGATTAATTTTCTAAGCTATATAGTATCAGACAGAAACAAGTAATATTAAACTTTATATAAAAGAACCTGGGGTTACTACACACACATACAACGTAATCAAGGTCCTAACCACATAAAACTAGACGATCACGCAAATGGCCAATCTTATTTGTTTATCCTTCAGATAAATAAATAGTAATTAATATACTGGTGACATAATTACCAGGATTTCTTTTAGTAATTAAACAGGGTACCCCATAACCATTACATTGGTGCCGTGACCAGGATTTATTATTAATTAATGCACTGGGGCTACAATCATTACAATACTAGTTCCGTAAAGTGCTATTTATTTTGTTAACCAACAGTTTAATTTTAAGGTACTTAATAATTATGAGATTCTACAAGAAGAAATGAAGACAATTCTTTTTATGGGGCTCGTATTTTTGCTAACTGATCAATGGGTCTCTGCAAATAGTACTAATAATGTTAATGCTGTGGTAGGAGCGCCATCAAATAAGGTGAAATTTATGGACGTGATGGGGAGAAGATTAAAAGACTTATGGACGAGATTTACAGGAGAGGAAAATAAAGATTCTTTTATAGGTATGTCAGTTAAACTTTATTAATACATTTATTATAAAATACATTTATTATAAAGAAGCAAGACAATAGTCCCAATAGTGTATCAAAGTCTAATTTTGCAATTATGTAGACAAGGGATGTACTGCAACGACACAACCACCAAATATTATAATTCTACAGGGTGTATTTTATACTAACGGTAATTCAGGACATTTCAAAGTGAATTTTCTCAATTTTTTCAAATAGAACACTCTGTATATTATTGTATTTTTGAATTGGCACGTAATCCTCTACGATTTTTGTGAATAATATCTTATACCTAAAATTGATATTTCCAGAGATATTTTTACTTTTTCATTAAAAATCGTTCATTTCGAACTCATCTAGTTAGCCGTGATTTTGACATAAAGTGAAAATAGTTGAAAGTTATCGTATTGACGTTTAATTGTGACAAAGTATTTACACTTATTTTAAGTTATAAATTAGTTTAAAATTCGCACTTAATAATGAAAGAGAGAGAGAGAGAGTTTTATTGGTGTTGCTGTACATGGTACTTACACAAGTCAATATATACAATAAAATCATATTCAAATATTGATAATAAAATATAAATATGTCCCTTAAAATATAGATAAGTGACATACGATTGTTATTTACTTCAAATTATATTGGTTCACTGCTGTTAAACGTGTAATTTAAATATTCGTCGTATGACTAGAATGCTTTACTTAATAGAAATTTTTTTACATCTTTCTTAAACTGACTGGAGGGCAACATTTTATAAGTGGGGAGCAGCAGACAAGGTTTGTAAAGTAAGATAGGTAGCATGGTAACTTTCAACCAATCAGAGATCACTATTTAAAATGCGGGAACGCGTCACTCTGCCTACTCATTCGAATTTCTGGCATTCAAACCATTAGTATAGAAGTATAATTAGTTATGAATTTGAATTCCGTATTTTGTATTTTTTAATGTACAAGCACAAATTAATAAATTGACTTTTTTGATTAATGACTATTAACATCGACAACGTTTTCCTTGAAATTTAAAATTGACATTACTATATATATCAAATTTATAAGTAATTAATGTATGCAGTTAAAGAAGTTCATTTTATATCAAGGGACTGAAGTAAGTTCTTTTAATCTTTGTGCAATTTCTTGCAGAGACTTCAGTCTTGATTGCATTGCTTTATATAATTCTTAGCGAATTTAATAAGTTATAAGATAGATGAAGAAACATACATGATACTAATTTTCGCCCTAACGAAAAGAGTTACTTAGAAAAGTTTCTTATTTTATGACGTACCTACTGAGTAGAAATTTTTCCCCAGGCCAACCTTTACAATTATGTAGTATTAAAAAAATTTTATGCAAATTTTTTATTAGAATTAGATGTGCATACAATAATTTATTAAAAAAATTTAACAAGAGAGCCATTAAATTTAGTCGTCATATTAAACACAGCAATTAATAAGAAAAAATCACTCATTGGTTTTTCTAATATTTCTTTGTATCATATGAAAATAAATTTTATTTCCTGTATTATTTTTTTACGGAAGGAAAAAAACATCAACATCTCACCACTCTCTTTTGCCTTTTTTGAGTTGTTTTTGCAAACAGCTACACTACAAATTTCCTCCAGCCATCTAATAATTGTATGTAACATTTTATTTGTTATTATTATGAACGGAAAATAATAAAAACTGTTTACCTTAAAATTATTTCTGTAAATACACAGGTTACAAAATTCTATATACTATGAGTCTTTTCTCTTTAACAGTAATTGTCAATTAGATTATACACTAAATAACTATAACTGCACGATTATAAACACAAAAACAACAAATATTTCGAAATAACTCAACAAATAAGCGCAACGTCTCAACAAATGCATACGTACAATTAAGTTTTAGTAGGCACGATGACGCGCAAGATGGCCGCCTTCATCGTAACCCCTCCATTCCGCTCAAGTTACCATGCTACCTATCTACTTTACAAACCTTGAGCAGCAGATTATAAAACTTTAGGGCAATGTAGTTTAAGCTTTTTTGACTTTTGGACAATCTGCAGTAATTTGGAACTAACATATTACTTATCCGTGTATTATAATTATGTACGTCTCTATATGCAGTGAATTTGCCTAAGTTATTTTTAACATACATTACACATTCAAGTAAAAACATACACGGAAAAGTAACTAAATCGTTATTTATGAAAGAGATCATACAATCATCTCTGTAGCCAATTACATCCACAATCCTTACAGCTCTACGCTGTAGTTTAAAAATCCAGTGCCATGAGGATGCACATCCCCAAACTAAAATAGCATAAGACATTACTGAGTGACACAGAGCATAATAAACTGTTTTTAGCGTGGGTTTTGAGACACAGTCGTCTAATAGTCGTAGTAGGTAGATATTACTAGATAGTTTATTTGCCACTGACTCAATGTGACAATCCCAGCTAAGAGTGGGGTCAATGGTCACACCTAGAAATTTGACAGTTTCGGGATTATCGAAATTTATATTCCTTAAGGACAAAATCATTGTTTATATCCTAGATAAATTTAAAGTAAGTCCGTTGCATGGGAACAATTGCTCAGCCTCTGACTGAGCAGCACGACCAACGTCAATGACCTCATTCAGTATTTTGCCAGTATTAGACATTGTGGTATCATCTGCAAAAAATATAAAATCAGCGAGTGGTACATTGATTGATAAATCGTTGACATAAATTAGGAAGAGTAAAGGTCCCAAAACTGATCCCTGCGGTACACCTATGTCAATATAAATTTCTCGAGATATCCCATTGTCACATTTGACTCTTTGTGTTCTTCCTTTTTTTTTATATACATTTATTTAACGTCGGCCTATTTCTGCTACTGAGGCCTAACACCGACGCCTGTAGACGAGCTATCCCCAACCAGGAATTTTGCCGAACCTCTTCCCTTAAGAAGAGTAGGGATCTTTTACTTGCCTAACATGTGTTCTTCCTTTTAAGTATGATTCTATCATTTTAGTGCTATTAAAATCAAAATTGTACTCTTTGAGCTTCCTAATTAATAGATCGTGCTGAACACAGTCAAAGGCTTTGCTTAGATCACAAAAGGTGGTTACGTGGTATTCGCCCTTTTCGAAACATTCAGTGACTTTCTCAGTAAAATTCAATATCGCATTAATAGTACTCTTTTTGGACCTAAAGCCATATTGCGACCTTACAAACAGATCGTTGAATAAATTTGTCGAGAGAAGAAATGGTTGATATGGTTTATGTTCTGGAAAATCTTCTAATAAGGTCAATATTGGACAAAATGCTATAATGTATGTTTAAGTAAATTTTCTTATTTTTGATTTGCCGAGAAAATGCCATTCTTTATAAAAAATTAAGCTTTGGATGCAACTTCGTCAATAAATAAACATTATTAGGCTGGGGCCGTTACGGATTTTTAATGCTGAAAAAAAAAAAAAATAATAGCAGGCAACGGCCGGCTGGAATATATAGTTGAGGTCATAAACAATGAAAAAAAACTTTGGAACTTGAGATGAAGGGAAGTAGTGAAATGGGGTGCTATTTAAGGGATGAAAACCGTTTTTTGTGATTTGTGGCGAAACGTGACTTACTAGAGAAAAGTGTTTCATACAAAAGTTGTAGATAATAAAAAAATCTAAAACTTTCTATATATTTTTCGACATAACCTCAAAGATTTTTCTGTTTTTATTTTTTTTCTCGCGTGAAATTATTTAATTTAAATAAAACTTTGTGAAAGTACGTAATTATTTGCATATAATAAGCACGAATTTTTTCAATTATGGGAAATAAATATTTTTCGAGATTTTACCATTTTTCCGAAAAAACACCCCTATCTTCGGCGAACAACTTTATTGATTTTTTTTTTGGATTTTGATGTTCTACTAGTGCTCATTTTTTTCGTCGAGATGTCTACTTTCAAATGGTACGTCGATGTTAGTGATTTATTGTCATTTAGTAGCTTAAAATTAAGAAAAACCGAAACAAAATTTTTTCGAATCTCGAATTTGTCGATTTTTTTCATTATTTATAATTTTTTAGCATATTTATGTTAATAATTCATAATATTTTAATGAAAAAACTTACTTTGGTATAAAATAACTAAAGTTGAATGAATTTAGTTATTGGAAACCACGCTAAAATTGAATACAAACAAAAAAAAAATACTGTTACAAACAAAATTTGAAATTTCTCAGCATACAGGTATTTGAAATGCCCGCCCAAAACAACTGAAAGTTGGGGGTAGAGAGGGGTAGGACAAATCTCACAGAAATATCTCAGTTATGTTCGAAGTCATTATGCGAATAATAGTTATGTGGTTTTTGATGGATACCCTGAAGTGCACCTACATATACGACCGTACCTGTCTCCATTTCGTCGGGCACGAAATAATCCGAACGATCACGTCGCAATAAATCAGCGAACGCCTCCACATTTGAATATCAAAGTATAAGTAAAATACCCTTTTCACAAGAAAAATTTTTATCAAATCAAAATAATAAAAACAATTTAATTATCACAATATCAAATAAATTACAGTCCGAGGGCTTTTTGTGTAAGCGAGCTCCTAAAGACGCCGACGCACTGATTGTTAATATTGCGATCCAATTAGCTAAACAAGATGATAAAACTATAATAACCGTGGGTCAAGACATCGATTTACTAGTTCTTTTACACCAATTAAATTCGAATGGGATGGATATTTATTTTCACAAACCAGGCTCAAGCAACGTCAAAGATTCATTTTATACATCCCATTGTTTTAAACACGAACCATACACAAGCGTAATAACGTTTCTTCATGCTTTTTCTGGGTGTGATACAACAAGTTTTGCTGGAAAAGGGAAAAAAACAATAGTAAGATCTTTATTGGACAATAAAAATTTACTAAACCTAGCCAGTGTTTATTATCAAAAAGATGCAGACTACATAACCATAGCAAAAAATGGATCTCAACTTACAGCTAGTATTTACAAAAGTAAGAAAATTTATCTCATTAAATCAATTACGATTTGAGCTGTATCAGCAAGCTACAAACAAATCCACTTTTAAATTGGAAAAACTCCCTCCAACTGAAGAAGCAGCTGCACAACACTCCTACAGAGTCTATTACCAATTGCAAACTTGGTTGGGTAATTTTGACACAACAAAAAAGCAAATGACTGGGGATGGAACGAAAATGTAGGAAGACTCGTGCTGAAATACATCTCTGACAGTTCCGACGTGATTCCCGGAAAGTTGTTAAAACGCGTTAGCTGTACTTGTGAAAGTGGATGCAATAATCAAAGGTGTGGCTGCCGAAAACATGGCTTAAAATGTACCAATCTATGCAATACATGCACTGAGAAATGTTCAAATAGAGACAGAGAAGTATTTGTAGATTTAAGTGATTCTGAAGATATTGATGAAGAGCCAGCAAAGAGTAATGACATCGAAATTGAAGAGCCTGAAAATGCCAATGATTTTGAAGACAATATAGAATTTGAGAGTTTGATCGATGAAGTAAACGAACCAACAACAAAAAAGGCCTCAAATTGATTAGATTTTAACAATCATTTTATTGATTTTTCTTTTTATAAGCTATACACAACCGATATTAATAAAGTAAATATTTGTAAATAAAGTAAAGAATTCGTAGCCAATATAAATAAATTGTATGCTGTATTTTATCATATGTATTTAGAATAATTTAATATGCATATAAAGTTTTCGAAACTTAACTGTAGCTTATGAAAATTAATAAAGTACTATTGATTTCCATGTAAATGTTAAGTTTCATGAAGTTTTCCCTACCTTTCCATGATGAAATTCATTCAACTTTATTTATTTTATACCAAAGTAAGTTTTTTCATTAAAATATTATGGATTATTAACATAAATATGCTAAAAAATTGAAAATAATGAAAAAAATCGACAAATTCGAGATTCTAAAATTTTTTTTTCGGTTTTTCTTAATTTTATGCTGCTAAATGACAATAAATCACTAACATCGACGTACCATTTGAAAGTAGACATCTCGACGAAAAAAATGAGCACTAGTAGAACATCAAAATCAAAAAAAAAAATCAATAAAGTTGTTCGCCGAATTAGGGGTGTTTTTTCGGAAAAATGGTTAAATCTCGAAAAATATTTATTTCCCATAATTGAAAAAATTCATGCTTGTTATATGCAAATAATTACGTACTTTCACAAAGTTTCATTTGAATTAAATAATTTTCACGCGAGAAAAATAAAAACAAAAAAATCGGTTTTTCGTCATTTTCTCGCAAACTTTGAGGTTATGTCGAAAAATATATACAACAAAAGTTTTAGATTTTTGTATTATCTACAACTTTTGTATGAAACACATTTCTCTAGGAGGTCACGTTTCGCCACAAATAACGAAAAACAGTTTTCATCCCTTAAATAGCACCCCATTTCACTACTTCCCTTCATCTCAAGTTCCAAAGTTTTTTTTTTCATTTTTTATGACCTCAACTATATATTCCAGCAGGCCGTTGCCTGCTATTAATTTTTTCATCTCAAAAAGGTAACGGCCCCAGCCTGTATGGACTTGTTACATTTTCAATCTAACGAATCAAAAGGGATGGTGAAATTTTGCAGTTATTAATTTTTTTAATACTTAGAAGTCTTCAACCTTATATAGTAAAAATTTATGTATTTTATAAGTAGCCAATTTTTACCATAAAAAATATTTTCAGGAAGATGCTTCGGTGCCGCCAGGAAACTAAAATTCGTGATGCCCCTGATAATATTCAAGCTAGGAGTAATAATAACCACTCTGGCTTTCCTGACTATTTTCTCTCTGAAGAGTTTAGGCCTGTTAGGACTATTATTACTTCTAAATGTAAGCGGTGGTGTTGCGAAGATATCCGCGTTACTTTCTGGTAAACACAGTGATACGAAATCGTGGAGGCCGCCGCAAAATGTACATTTTCATATTCACAAGGAAAAAGAAGGGGATTACCACATAGGCCACACCGGTTCTGGATGGGATGATAGAATGACCAAGTATGGGCACGAAGAAGATTTCGATAGTTTGGAGTCTTATAATTTGTATAATAAATTGAGTAGTAATCTGTTAAGAAATTATGATACTCGTAGATAACGTTAAAAAAATAGCTAGATTTACAAGCCGGATCTTTAGTTTAGGACGTCCAGCAGCAAAAATACTATAATTAATTTTCTATCTACTTACATTTTTAAATTGCGCAATTTTACTTAAAAAATAAGGCTAAAGAAAACGTACAGTTAAAGCCCCTACACACGATACAATTTATCGGGTTCAATCTGCACAGACTATTTAAAATGGGATGGTGTACATCAGCCAATTTGAAAGCTTATCAGAATGATTGTTGTATAGTCCATGTAAGGACTTCCTGAGACCAAAAAAAAACTAAACAAAAACTTTACGGCATAATTATATCGCTGCGGGCCATGGCGCTAAGCCTGACATGAAACATTCCCGACGCACATTAAAAACCTATAAAGGTAAGCGAGTCAATTTGCGAACAGCAGTACAGAGAGTACCGATATTTTAACGAGGTCGTAAATATTTTATCTCAATTGGCAAAGCATTGAATATTTTGCACCATTAAAATATATACTTTTTTGATAAAGTGCTGTCGAATGTTGACTGGGTATAAGATAGTTTTTAAATCCGATGGAGTGATTGTGGTCAGCGAGATATTTTTGAAATGTGGGAAAATTTTTAATTCTTTCATGACCTCATTATTAGCGCCGTTGGACCATGCAGAATGGTGTCATAAAACAAGCCGACGCACATTAAAAAGCTATAAATATAAACGAGTCAATTTGCAAACGAAATAGTACAGAGCAGAACTTAAAATTCGTACGTATTAGAATGTACATATTAATATTAGACCGTAATGTGCTATTAAAATTGAACGACTGAGTTGCTGATCTAAATACTTCAAGTGCGTGCCTGGGCGCAAACACTTTTGCGACCAGTTTAACGGTATTTAAATGAGGTCGTAAAACTTTTATTGCCTTTTTTGAGTGCACCGTAAATCCGTAAATCTGAGCTCGACTATACTATATCTTGTATGTATCCATTATATCATGGATTCTATCGTGTGTAGGGTTTTCGGTAAATCCATACATTGTGAATCTAGCTGTACTACTTATTAAATACACTTTATATTATTATCTTTACAAATTAATTATACTATATATACCTATATTTATTTAATTTATTTTTGATACTTTTATATAATGATTGCGTGTAAAAACTTAATATTATAAGATTATAAGAAAAATAAAAGTAGTGTTAAAATATTTTGCCTTTGCATTAGATTACCATGAATATTAAAGAAAATTATATACTTAAATTATCTATTATTCATATCCAAATAGTAAGAATACAGAATGTTTTTGAAATACATGCTTATATTTTTTTCTGTGACTTCCGATGGAATGTGAAGATTAATAAAAAATTTTAAATTTAAAAATTCAATTAAAAAAAATTTAGACTCGTCTTTATCCACCCCAATTCCGACGCGCGCAGCGTAAATTTTTCACTCTTATACAGCCGAGTTTACAGTGTTGCCAACTCTGCACAAAATATTCAAATTATAATTACTTAAAACTGAAAACAAACACACACACACAAAGTTGATATTCAGTTATTGATGCCGTCAAAGCTCATCTTCAGGTTTTAGGTTTCTGCACGTGATAAGGATGCAACTCCCGTTCATTCAAATTGCGCATTGCGCCACACTACAATTTGTGCAGAAAGCCTGCGAATACTTAGGTCTCGACTTAGGGGTAGATATTCCAGGATTTTTTTCGACAGCATCTAAAACTAGTGGTTCTGCATCTAGTATCCTCCGAAGACGTATACGACCCCTATAATGAGTAATGCGTTGAAAATATCCATAGTCCCTTAAATGTCGAACAGCTGACAAACGTTCTGTTATGGGGAACTTGACGGGTATTTTTTCCTGCCACACCATAACGAAGTATAATGTTTGTTCACTCAATGTTTGTAAAAACTTTTAAACACAGTCATTCGCTATTAACACGTAGAGATATCTGTCGTAAACTATCGACGGCTGTTGCTACTAC
Organism: Leptura quadrifasciata; assembly: GCA_963675555.1. NCBI lineage: Eukaryota > Metazoa > Arthropoda > Insecta > Coleoptera > Cerambycidae > Leptura > Leptura quadrifasciata. The sequence continues at coordinate 167,508,884 of OY776674.1, read as the reverse complement.
TACCTGCTACTTGGCGAGACAGCGCACTAAAAATAAGCAACACAGAGTCCCTATAAAGTAGAGTCTGGCCACTCGGCTCCTACTCCACCCATTTGGATACATAATGGCGGCTATGGTTTGTATGTGCGCGTGTGCAGTATATTTACAACGTATCGCAAGTGTCAAAAGCAGGTTGCAGTATTTGAGTTAAATTTTTGCGATCTCGCGGCTTACACTAATGTCTTTAAGCGCCTTGAAGCGTGACGTCATTTGCTACTCCTGAAACCGCGCGATACCGCTGCAAGTGGCTTTAAGCGTGATGTCATGACTTATTCGCTCGAATGGCACCGCTTATCGCGTCTAATGCGCAAAAATATAGCTTTGTTTTGACAAAGCGAAAAAATGTATGTAAGTAATAACGTTACCATTAATTGTTTCATGATCAAATTAGTCATAACAGACTGTTATTTTAATCTTAACACATTACATTGAGTCTAATGACTATGCTTGTCAAAATAAAAGCAACTCCTATTGGCGCCGCCATTATGCATCCACTGCGATCACTCAGTGCCTCCCACTCGAGTGGCCAGACTCTATTTTATAGGGACTGTAAAGCAACAAGTTCACGGTCAAGTACGATATGGAACCTGATCAGTGGCGTAGCTCTATAATAATCGATTATTTGCAATATTCAAAATTTATATTCTTATTTATTTATTTATTGATTTCTGGATAAATAAATATTTTCTACGAATTTTTAAAATGTGACGATTGATGAATCTGAATATATGCCTGTATTTCAAATACACCCTGTATATTATAGAAATATTGCTATATTTTCTAAAACTTCAAATATTTTAAGAATATATTATAAACATTTTTAAAATGTTCTTAATAGACCAAGAACTACTGAATATTTCAATGTGCCTCTGCGAACATCCTTCAACTTTTATGACGGGTAGTCCTGTACAAGGACTAAAGCGACTCGAATACACTACTCGACGCGTGTTTTGTTGTAGTATGTTTCACAAAATTTCGAAAAAATTAACTCAAAAAATTTCAAAATTTGTAAATTAAATTCAGCTATCCATTTAACTGTTCAAACTAAAAAAAGTAGTCCAACTATAAATCTATGCAAAAAAGTACAATTTTCAAAAACAATTCTTGAAAAATTTCACTGCACTTTGATAATTCACAAATATGCCCAAACAATCATCGAATACTTCAAAAAGCTCCATACGTCAATTTTACAACATCTACACTAACAAAAAATGACGAAAAATATTGCCCCTGTATAACATTAAACACCACCTAAAGCACTTTCCGTTATCCCGGTACAATAATAAAATTGCATTCGTACATTTTCTATAACTAATTTTCCATTCAAAATTAAATATTTATTAGGTTCGCGTCTTAAATATTAAAACACCATATTTTCATTCATCACATTCCAAAGCCTGCGAATTATTATCGAAACTTATTTCCATTGCCATATGCACATTTTAATACCATACCATGTTATGTCGAAGCACTGAACGGAGGGTAACCTAACCAGTTTTATTCCGTGCCCGCACGGATCGACGGTACCTATCCAGATCACAAAAAAACGTTTGCGCCTGACTCGATGGGGCACGATTACGCAACAAAAGCAAGGCTAGTAAAGGCTAGTTTTTTACTAGCAGAAAGTGACTCAAAAAAGTTTACCAAAAGTTACAACTGCAAACCCTTATAAACAACCCTCTGAAACGGAAAAATTCAGTTTTTTGCTAATTTCTCGAAAAATAATGAAAAAAAAAAAATGGATAGCACCACGTGAAAGAGCGGGAAATTTGACAAAAAAATTGTTCCCTTAGTATGAGAAATTATTACAGTTCGCTCAATATTTCAAGCGCGTCGCACAGGGAAATGGAGCATTTCTCGACCGTCGCTACATAATAAAGACAATTTGTACCCATTAAAAACGAAAAAAAGTAGTATTTTAAAGAGGAGAATTCAGCTTTCCAATGGTATACTTACTTTTAATTTTTATAATTTTTATTTTTTATAAATTGCACGTGAAAGTTAGCTTTATCATTTCTTTTCCACTTTATATTAAAACATAAATATTAAATAAAATACTATTTAAAAAAAAATCCTTGTACATATAGCTTGCTTATACCTTAAACTTCAATCGAAGATTAATTTTTATGCTATAAAGTATCCAGGGTAAAAAAAATTAACTTTTAAATCATTGGCCGAATCACTTGTCGAAAACGGTCAAAAAAGGCTTGTAAGTAAACATTTTTTTTTTACCTACAAGCCTTTTTTGACCGTTTTCGACAAGTTTTCAAGTGAAAATTTCCTAACCGTAAAAAATGGAAAAATAACCAATGATTTAAAAGTTATTTTTTTTACCCTGGATATTTTATAGCATAAAAATTAATCTTAAATCGAAGTTTAAGGTATAAACAAGCAACAAGCTATATCTACAAGGATTTTTTTTTAAATAGTATTTTATTAAATATTTATGTTTTAATATAGAGTGGCAAAAATGTTAAAGCTTAACTTTCACGTGCAATTTATAAGAAATAAAAATTATAAAAATCCCTCGCGCATCAAACCCAAGACCCAAGTAAAGTTTTCCAGATTTTCAAAACAATCTGCGAGCACGAGTTAATTTTTTCTATTCTCAGACGAAACTTTCGTTGTCGAAAAACTACCTTTTCACAACTTTGTAAGAATAAACAATTTACGTTAATTTTAAGTGAAGTGAGACCCTTGTTTCTTATTTAAATAAATTATTTTAATTTTCGTTTTAAAACCAAGTGTTTTATTCATTCAACAATATACAGGGTGAGGAAAAAAATCCTGTCATCAACAAATATATAAATATACTTTTGATTAAAACTAAGTGTGAGAATTCAAGAAAGAATATACAGGGCGACCCAAAAATACCATTCCTTAGATAATCAAAAAATCAAAAGTGTTTTTTGAACTCAATCTAAAACAAAGTGTTTCTTCGAACTTTTATCACTGTATACAGGGTGGAGCAGTAACCCTTGCACCAAAAAATCAGTTACGTAACAAACTTTCAAATAAATCAAGATAATCACTTTTAGTCAAAATTAAGCTCACGCAGGCCTTGAGGAGTCTCTTATAAGTTCTAAGCTAACCCAATAATATTTTTTATATTAACATCGAGGTAAAAAGCGTGTTCAGTTTCTGGTAACACGGCGACTCTTATAATAATAGTTTACTAAGAAATACGTCTAGTGAGAAAAACTGTGCACGAGATATATCCTATAGCACAAATGAACAGTCGGAGACCGATGAAAATGAAATAAATTCATCATAGGTAAATTGATTGTTAGTTGTTTCAACAGTATTATTTACTATTTTAATTAAAACGTCTAAAAACGATAGATAGTTCATATTTTCTACTTCTAAAGCAAATTTAATAGAAAAATTTTTGCTATTCATATTTTCTAAAAAACTATCTAGGAAATCAACCCCATGGGACCAGATTGCAAAAAATGTCAACATATCTCAATTAAACAACCGGTTAGTATGTGTACTGTTTTGAACATGTCTATTTTCAAAATCTTTCATAAATATGTTGCTTAAAGTTTGATGATCCTGTTAGACATATCGTTTTCTAATTGAAAATAGGTTGTTCTTACACACATCATAAAAATTCATTATACTATTTACTTTAATTTAGTTCTACTTTCCAAATTATTATCATCTAGCAGCAATCTATCTTTAATTATATCCACGGTTTTATTTATTAGAACATTGGTAAAAAGATTTACTACATCAGAACTAACCATCAGGTAATATTCATGAATATCGCTTTCATAAATTCATTCAATAAAATAAAATAGTAAACATTTAAAACATTTTAAACATCCACGTGATGTCCATAAAATAATATGCCCAATTGCGTATACATTTATGTATGCCCATAAGACATCCGGAAGAGGTACATTCAAATTGGTTTAAAGACGCCCATATTAGTTTGTTGGATATATAGTCAAATATATGCCACAAAATGTACATCTTTTGGATGTACGGTGCTGCTTGAGAATCATATTACGCACCTTTGGCACCGTTTGACCGTCCCTAAATGGGGCTTTTTAAATATTCCGCTGGCCTATATGATAAAATGTTTTAAAGATGAGTTCTCTTTTATAAAACGTGATTTTAATGAATTCAGGAGCACCATGTTGTGTATTAATAGACATTGATGTTAAAAATGTGACGTTGATTTACAAAATGTAAAAACATGCAGGGCCATCCTTTTAGTAATCTGACGGCAAATACGGTAGATAGGTCTCTAAAAGTTGAAAACCATACCTAATTTCTTCATAGCAAATGTCATCCCGAAATCTTTTAAAAAGCAGAAGTTACGGAAGTGGCCCACAAAAGATCTCATATAGTAGGTACTTATCGCAAGTACTTTTTTTAATTTTCAAAGTTTGTGGAAACATCTTACTGAGCACAGCAGAACCGTCAAAAAATTTTGCATTGGCCATAATAGTTCGATTACTTTATTTTGAACAATAAATGTGAAGCCCGGTCCTGACAAGATCCTTGAGCGCCAGCTGGTGACAATAAGCGTTTACTAACACATGGACTAAATTAAACACTAAAGTTAAAGTTACCTGTTAATCTGCATGCAATACTGTACCAGCGTACTCTGTGTTTCAGTTCTTCCATAATCTCTGCTTTAACGTTTTTTTGCGAGAACGTCAATTGTGTGTGATAAATATAAGCAAGAAACATATCTTTAATTAATTGGCTTCTGATTCTTCGGTGTCATATAGATAGACCAAATGAAGTCAGGTTGGCATTTTCAACATATATAGCACAATATCTGTGACATCAGTATTGAAGAACACCTTCACAATAAATGAATAAAGCGTTTCTTCTTGTTTCGAAGACACCAACCACTTTTAAAAATATCTCCCGCCACCTATGGGAGGTTTGCGGTACCGACAAATAATAAGGAATTGGCTTATTGAGGTTAGGTTATCTGTCTTCTAAAATCAAAATATTATGTAGAAGTGCAAGGCCAGAGACAACCACGAGGCTTATGTTTATATATGTTGACAAATCTTTCAGAGTGGTATGTGGTAAAAATTGTGATTCATTAAGTAGATATGGAGTATTTCTCAGAGAAAAGAACATGTAAATATTGCAAAGAATCATTACAAATATGTTACGATGAGGGATTGGAATGTTCAGAATGCAAAAATTATGTGCACGTTAGGTGCCTTAAAAGAGGTTCAGTACCAGGAGGGCTAAATGGAGATCTCTTTTATACATTTGTGTGTCAAGAATGTTCATCGTCAGGAAGTGAAGTATTTTCCAGAAATAAGGTATCTTGGTAAGATGATATCCTCCTGTTGTACATACAAATTTTGTTAAGATGCAGTTTCTTTTTTTTAGGTTGCAAATCATAACTCTAGTCCTTTACCATTTACAAACAAAAAATCCAGGATTAGCCAGAAAAGGCTTTTTCCATTGGAGAAATCATGTTGCCACATTTATTGATAGAAATTGGGATGTATTATTTTCATACGATGTGAAGAAAAAGAAGAAATGGATGGGAACTGTTGCGGGAACCTTGTCGCATTTTGGCTCTTATATTTTCTTGTCGGGAACGTCAATTTTTAACGAACCCGCTTGGTGGACTTTAATGTATCCTAAACTAACTCCGTCTGTAGTAACACATTTACGTAAGTTTTTTTATACATACCCTTATATTTATTTTAGGAATTCTAAAGCTTTAGAGAGAAGTGGAATTGTTTTTTTTTCAAATGAGCTCCGGATCAACATCAACTGCTAACTTTAGATTTTATTATTGCCACTGCAAAAAGTATTTCTGACATGATAGTTTCATCGGGACTTTACCTTTCTGCGTGGTCTGTTATTTAGGAAAATAAAAATAAATTATTAAGTAGTTCTTTCTAAATCGCAAACAAAAACAATGTGTATTAAAAATTGTACATTTTTCAGATTCATTAATGACCCTAGAAAAGCAAAAGGCAAAAATGAGAAATGAAAAGAAATCTGTGCAAGATGCCGAATTTTTCCAGTCAGTTTTATCTGCTCATGTTAATTATGAAGAACTCCTGCAACCTTTTAACGTTGGCAATGTACCAGCTGCTTCTAATATAAAAGAAGAGGATGTATATATGGGAGTAAAAAAGGTAATAAACATGCATCTCATTGCTGCATTGTTGTAATTTTAATTTTTGGAATTGGTTTCAGCAGTCAAAGCTAAAAGGTAGTATTAATAAAAGGAAAGCTATTTTTCCGAGCATAGGAAGCAGTTCCAAAAAGTAAGTTGTACTGAGTATTTTCATTCGCAGCATAAAGTAATTATTAACGAGACGCACTTATTGAAACAAACAAATTTCTCAGGATATTGAGTAAAGTGTATACGAACTTAATTGAAACCATATAAAAACTAAAAGCCGGCATCTCTTTATTGTACATGGGCGGAGGTAATTAGAAATATTTGTCATAAAAAAATGATAAGATTTTCGGGCGTTATTATATTATCCTCTGTTTCAAATGGTTTCCAGGAAGCCATGGTAAATTAGTAAATAATTAAAATATTTTACCTTTTATATAGTAGTAAATATCTATAAATATGAACAATAACTAACTAAACTCCTACGCTTGATATTATAACAGGTATTTATGCACTGCACTGGCACATTGAGAGCACATCTCATAAGTCCACCGTTGACTACTGAGAAACGATTTACGAGTTTTTTTTATGCTAGTAGGCCTGTCCGTTTTATTATCTTTAAACCAGTGCAGTCGTAAATGGTTCATTTAGGCTGATTACATTGCCAGTCTCGGACCTGCCTGCACAGTTTCAACTACCATTCGAATCTCAATACCATTGCTAAATATATAGGACAAAATATCAAGTTCAGTGCGCGTCCTGTGCTTTAACACTGACCAGTTTCAATTGTCCTTGTATAAAGTATACTTTCAATGTTTGTTGTTATATATTAAATTTTATTTTGTACTGGCAAATAATTTTTCTGATCATTATTTAGTGTTTTGTTAAAGGTATGTAACAAGAGAAGTGAACCAAAAATGTATACCTATAGAAATTTTAAAAATTGTAGTTATGAATTATTTGAGCTTGATTTATTTAATATAAGATGAAAAAGTTAAATTTCTAGTTGATAATTTAATATACTTGTTTGACATTCATTCCTCACTTATAACATTCAAATGTACAAAACCCCATGCACCCTGGTTGACAGAAAATATAAAAATGATGATGTCTTTACGAGATAAATCTCTTGCAAAATATAAAAGAGCAAAAAATTATGCTCACTGGCAATTTTAAGGAAATGCGTAATTATACTAGGGTGGCAGTTAACAGAGAGGAAAAAGCATATTTCGAATACAAAATAAATATCTCACTCCGAAAAGTTCAGAATAATAATTTGTTACCACATAATCAGAATAATGAAATTCCATCTAAAAAATGTAAATGAAATTAACGACTTCTTTGTAAATGCCATTCCCACTGATATTGCTAGTGAGCTAGTTTTGAACTTTTATAAAAGCAATACTTTAAATAACATTAATTTTAAATTTCAAAAAACCGATGAATCAACTGTAATAAATGTATTAAATAATATTTCGCCAAATGCTACGGGGTGTGATGGAATCAATGCAAGGTTAATAAATTTATATTGTCCCTATATACTACCTTATATAATGCACTTAATAAACTTCTGTTTAGTGCAAAATGTCTTTCCTTCTATATGGAAGAGGGTCGTGATAATTGTGTTACCCAAAAACTCTAATCCTAACGAATTTAAAGATCTTAGGGCAATAAGCACTCTACCAACATTATTCAAAATTATCGAAAAATAATGGAAATATAACTAAGACAATTATTTGATTTCCACAACTTAATCTGGATTTAGGCCGGGATACAGTTGCACCATGGCTTTGCTTCATATAATGAATGACATTATAGAAGCAACCTTACCGGGAATCTGTACATGTTTAGTTCCACTGGATTTCAGTAGAGCCTTCGATACTATAAATTATGAAATGCTTACAGCATATAGGTATCTCTGAAGATTCAGTAGAATTAATTGGTAATTTCATGAAAAATCGGGAGCAAAATGTGTGTTTAAATAATATAAGCTCAAATTATTTTACTTTAAAATCTGGCGTGTCTTAAGAGTCCATTATCTTGGCTCACTGCTCTTTACTACTTACACAAGTAACCTCATGAATAACTTTACTAACTAAATAAATTATTGTAAAATTCGCTTATATGCAGATGATATGCAACTCTACTACTCTTTTCTCTCTTTAGATGCGGAGACAGCCAGTTTTCATATAAATGAAGATATTAGTAAATTCATAATGGCAGCTCAAGGTCACTGTTTAATAATTAATCCAAACAAGTCTGAAATAATAATCTTCGGACCTAAGAAACAAAGAAATACTGTTCGATCTATTTTAAATATTACTGTAGAGAATACCGTACTGAAAAAAAGATACAGTCAAAAGTCTTGGCGTCATTATTGACAGTGATTTAAGGTTTGAGAGTCATGGTTATCTGTCCCTAAAATTAATATGTGGAAACAGCAATGTCTTCCTCAAAAAACTAAGGTAATACTATGTGAATCACTGGTTTTATTTCTCCTTAATTATGCAGATTCTTCATATGGACCTTTCCTTAATGCACTTTATACACGTAAAATCCAAAAACTACAAAACTCATGTCATAGATTAAATAAGGAATACGAAAAAATCAAAGAATATCACACAAATTACGCGAAGTAAAATGACTTTATATGTAAAATAGAAGGACTCACCATGCTGCGTGTCTGTTTCATGCATTAATATTGAATAAATCACCATATTTATATAGGAAAATTAAATTCAGAACAGACATACATAAATTAGGTTTAAGGGTCTCCTAACTCCTTCAATACATCGTTCTCAGTTGTTTAAGAGGTCATTTAGTTATCAAATTTGTAAAATATATAGCGGTATGAGTAAAAAACTTAAAAGTAAAAGAATGTGCAATTTCAAGCACAAATATAAATCTCTTATTTGAGCGTCAAAATTCTAACATATAGGCCCCCCTCCCCTCCCCATATACCAATAGAATTATTATTGTTGTTTTAAATTAAGCATGTCTTATGACATCTCGTTTAAAGCCTTTATTAGCTAAAAAGTAATTATAATAATTAAATAATTACTGTTTGCTTGACTTTATACATTTTGATTCTCTTTTAGAATCAATATATAATAATAATAAATAACACCACAGGTAATTACGACCCCCTTTATCCCGGATGGCTCTTGAAGAGCCTTGTGTGGGAGGGTGCTACACATTTAGAGACAAGGGATACACACCCAATATCCGTGTATAGTGGAAAAATCCCTCTCACAGCATTTTCCACTGCCACAACCGGGGATCGAACCCGGAACTTTTGGGTGTGAGGCAAATGCCATTTTGCCATTTAAAAACATTTAAAATATATATACAATATATGTGTTATTTCCATGCTATCTCATTGATTTTATTTAACAATAGGTAGTCAAATAATAAACTGCAGCGTGACACAAGACGCACAGCCAAGACATGTTCACAGGGGCCAGTTGGTAAGGCCTGCAGAGAAACTAACACATTTGGTAGTATCTGTCAACTAATAACCGCTCGCACCAGCATTCGGTATATTAAAATTAATGATTTTGCCAGCAATAGGCTAAAAGTAATTGGGGAAACAAACATCAAGTAAATGAGAGTACTCCTTATATTGTGCAGGAAAAATATACAAAAAACCTGCTTCAGCTAATGCCCATGCTATTTAAAAGTGAAATATATAGGAAAAAATTTAAAATGTTATAACAGATTATATTTTTTGGACCTGAAGGGTGATGACGTAAGAAATACTCCGGCCGATATTGGTTTTTTATCCGAGTAAGAGCCATTCACACACACCATAATTTGCCGTTGAGATAAGTAATTTTTAATAAGCGAGACAATATAGTCAGGAAATTTGCATATTTTTTGCAATTTAAATGCAAGGCCGTTGTGCCAGACACAGTCGAACGCTTGCTGGATATCCAGCAACAACAAGATGGTGCACTGCTTCCGATTATACCCATGAATTATATCCCTGACCACATGGGCCAGGGGAAAGGGTGGTTCCATGGCCTGCTCTGAATCCAAACTGCCGCGCCGGTATGAGTGATTTTTTTCAACAAATTTATTTAAGATTTGTAAGATGACTTTTTCAGTAATTTTTCCCATTATTTTGAGCAGTATAATCAGTCTATAGCTGTTCGGCTGCTTCAGCTAATGCCCATGCTATTTAAAAGTGAAATATATAGGAAAAAATTTAAAATGTTATAACAGATTATATTTTTTGGACCTGAAGGGTGATGACGTAAGAAATACTCCGGCCGATATTGGTTTTTTATCCGAGTAAGAGCCATTCACACACACCATAATTTGCCGTTGAGATAAGTAATTTTTAATAAGCGAGACAATATAGTCAGGAAATTTGCATATTTTTTGCAATTTAAATGCAAGGCCGTTGTGCCAGACACAGTCGAACGCTTGCTGGATATCCAGCAACAACAAGATGGTGCACTGCTTCCGATTATACCCATGAATTATATCCCTGACCACATGGGCCAGGGGAAAGGGTGGTTCCATGGCCTGCTCTGAATCCAAACTGCCGCGCCGGTATGAGTGATTTTTTTCAACAAATTTATTTAAGATTTGTAAGATGACTTTTTCAGTAATTTTTCCCATTATTTTGAGCAGTATAATCAGTCTATAGCTGTTCGGCAGGTGCGGCGGTTTATTTGGTTTCAGGATAGGTACCACAATACCCACCTTCCGTGCATCAGGATAGTATGCGTCCTGAGGATGGCATTTATAATGTAAGAAATCTGGAGTAAGGTTTTACGGGGGAGATTTTTTAAGAGGAGGTTGGGAATATTGTCTGGCCCTGGGGCTTTTAAATTAGGGGTGGCTTTAATTATTTTACGAAGATCGGCTGGAGAAACAAGGCGTTTGGACAGTTTACTGGGTGGAATAGGGTAGAATGGGTGAATTTGGTTAGCATTAAACGTAATGTGCTTATGGAAGGGGGAAGAATTGGGAGAGGTGGTGTTGGCATACTGCAGAAAGCTAGCAATCCTGTCCGCCTTGTCTTTGTCCGTACTATATATTACATCATCGTCGATTAATGTCGGTATATATTCACGTTTGTTACGTAGGAGCTTGGTCATCCTTCACAGGGAATTATCTTGTCGTGTGAGCTTCCCTGTGGGATGCCAGTCACGTATAGTCTGTTCGAGGTCATTAAGTCGAAGTCTATCTATTTGGCGACGGTGTCGTTGCCACCGCGCCTTAATTTTATTTTTGAATTTTATCAATTTGATGATCTCATCAGGAATCACCAATTGCCATTGTTTCAGTTGAAATTTATTCGTCGTCTTGTCCCGTGCGTATTGTATGTCCACAGTAAGTTTTTGTATTTGTTCGTCAATATCGTGTCTTGTTATTATATTATTATTTATTTTCGTACGTTCGTTTAATATTTGTTTAAATTGTTACCAGTTTGTCGTCTTATAGTCATATCTGGTCAAAGTCATGTTATTTTCGTATGTCCCCTGTATAGTGCACAGGATTGTGATCACTTCCTAGCAAAGGTAAGGATGTAAGTTCAAGGAAATGAGGGTAATTTTTATTTAGGATAATGTCGATGACTGAAGGAGTTAAGTTATTAAAGGGAAAGTGGGTTGGGGAGTCGGAAGCAAGGACAGCAATACCAAACTCCTGAGTATAATCAAAAACATTCTATTCCTGTTGTTCCTGCAATTCGACCATGTCTAATGTCTGGCATTAGATCGCCTATTAGCAACATTTTGGTGTGTGCAAAAAGCTCATTTAATGCTTGGAAGGTAAGCTTGTTAGAGGGGGAGTTGTATGCTCCCATAATAACAGTTCCATCAAGGAGTTTGATTGATATATTATCGATATTGCTCTCGATATTGGGGAGAGGGTGGTGCGGGATGCTTTTCTTGACTAGCACCGCCGGGTGTGAGGCAAATGCATTCACCTCTCGACCACCAGTCATACAAATATCAATAAGAATGTAATCATTTCAAATTTGTAAATAAATTATTCATGCAAGCAGTTTCACTAAATGATGGTCATAATTGTTGTTAAACGGTTGTGATACATTAAAGACGTTTATTATTATTATTATTACTTTTTATAGTTTGTAGAGGGCGATTCAATTTTTGCAAACATTTTTCTTATTTCAGATTGATGAAACTAGCAACTTCTGCATCATTTTTATCTGACGAACTTACTGCAAATTTCAATATCTTCGATTCCCAAGAAAAATCCCAGCCGAATGTCTCAAGTATTAAGAATGACATTAAGGAAGTGAAAGAACCTGTGAAACTGTTAGATCCACTTTGCCATTACAACACATCTTTAAATAGTAAGCCAAGAGTAAAATTAAATTATTTTCGGGATATATTGGTTTTATTAATTTTTAGGCATTTCTCGCATAAAAGGACTGAATATGCAATGCAAACTAACAGGTGGATTAAGGGAAAAACTAATTCTGTCTCCATACAGCTCGATATATCTTAAGCCTTACATTTGGAGGAATGTAGAAACGTACCCCACATGGTTGCGGCTCATGACGGAACTGCAAGTGGTGGCTAATCGGAAGAATAAAGATTATGTTCTGCCAGCAAGGGGCCCTATAGACTATACCTATGTGCAACCGGGACATATTCCTGCGATAAACAGCTTGTGCAATCAGTTTTTCTGGCCTGGCATAGACCGTGAGTATTTAATTTAATCATGTTGGTTTAAATTTATATCGGTATAATTCTTAGCAGTAAGATCCTATATGAAGATTAGCATTCTCTTCTTTCATTTCCGTAAAGAATTTGCCCTCATAGCCCAATAAAATGGGAAAATTTGGATGAAATAATTCAGAGCCGGGCTAAAATTTTGGGAACAGGTTTACTTTGTGGTACTTTTTAACATATCAAAAGTCCCCACCCGTAGACGCGGACGCGGAGGGGAACACGGAGAGAAAATAGGTAAAAAAAATCGGTTTTTCGCAAAAAACTCAATGAAAGTAACTGTAACGTAAAGTACTGAAAGTATCCATTTTACCGTAAAATACGTACACAACTGTGCAACAGCAAATTCAAGATACAAAACAAATCATAATATCAATCATGAGTTCACGGATAAAGAATGTCCCACGCTAAAGTATCACATACAAGTCTTGAGGAACGAAACGGGCTATCATACTTTATGGTGTTATTAAATCAAAATCTTGTCTTAGAGAACTTGGAAGCCCTAGAAGTCAATCACTGTGGTGAATTTAGAGAAGCTGCATACTTTAGTGCAGTCATGGAAACAACAAAAAAATTGCTTAGTGTGCTACACCTAAACATACGCAGTGCAAGAAGAAATTTTGATGAACTAATTACCGCAATTGAAACTTACAACTTAAATATCTGTGACGTGATCATTTTGAGTGAATGCTTTCAAATAGAATCCAAAGATTATTTTGAAATTCCTGGATACACCACATATTATAACGAGGCTGACTATAATAAAAATGATGGTGTCTTAATGTTTATCAGATCGAATATTAATGGTCTATTTACAAAGACCAAGTTAGTAATAAGTGATGTTACCCTTGGTATATTAAAATTTAACATTGGAGATATACATTATAAAATAATTGCTTTATATAGACCAAACCCAACTAATGAAATACCCTTTATAAACGAAATTGACTCATATTTGGAGCAACCGGAAGAAGATAGCCAAGTTCAAATCATTGTAGGCGACATTAACATCAATATATTGTTATGTGCTGCCCTCTAACGGGGAAAGATGTGATTAAGTCCCTGATCAAAGTGAAGGGAACCTGTATTCTGTACATGGCCAGTAGGTGGGGTGGCGCCATCTATGAGCCAATTGACGAACAGTCATCTATCACATAGTAGAAAACTCTGTTGGATTCCAGAATATTATGGAATACTGTTCTGGTACATTCTATTGGTGGATATAAAGAGGTGAATCCAGCAGATGGGGGAACAGTTCAGTTGAGTGAAGTATGCAGTACAGTTCAGTTCAGTGCAGTAAACAGACAGAGAGTTTTTAGGTTAGACAAGAGTTGACAAGTTTAAGAAGAAAAGTAAAGTACATAGTGTTTTAAAAGTAGTGAATTTATATTAGATTAAGTTATTATTAGTTGTGTGATTTTTAAATATTTACTAGTGTAATTTTAGTGATTAATAAAATAGTGGTTAGTGAAAATTCTTGTTGCAAGTTATTTGAATCCACAAAGTGTTTACTGAAAATTGTAAGCACGTAACAATATTAAATAAAAATGATAATATAGTTAACGAATATTTATCAACTTTAGCCAAACATGGGTTTAAAGCTTACATTCAGTCTCCCACTCGTGTAACTAATGAGAGTTCTAGCTGTCTCGATCACATGTTTGTGGAAATACAACACAATATTAAAAACATAAAATGTTTATCATATATTTTAAATTGTAACATAACAGATCATTATCCAGTAGCTATAAACTTAACTTTTGATAACAAAAGCGCTGATGAAAAATCCAACGACTTCCAAGTAATCGCAAAAACTAATTTTAATAAGCTAAAAAACCTATTTAAGCACCAATGTTGGCAGGATGTACTAAATAGTAACGACGTGCAAATAGCAACAAACAAATTTACAGATATTTTTTCTAATCTCATTAACCAGTTTACGTCAAATATTGGGAAACTAAATTAAAAAAAATTAAACCATGGATCCCTGAGGGTCTTATAACCTCAATAAAAGAACGTGATAAATTAAAGAAAAGATTGCTGGAAAGCTACTCTGAAGACCTAGAAAACGAATACAAGACTTATAGGAATTATTTAAATACACTATTGAAAAAATCTAAAAATAACTATTACAAAAACCAAGTATTACAAAATCAAAAAAACCTTAAAACAATTTATGAAATCATTTCAGAAGCTACAAATAACAATCTTGATAAAAAAAAAAAGACAGAAATAAATCTTGTTGATAATGATGGTAAGCCTTTTGATAATACTAAACAAATGGCTGATTACTGTAACGACTATTTCACTAACATTGGAAGTAATATGCTTAGTAATATTTCGGAACCTGAATATTTTTGCCATAGTCTAGAAAACATATCAAATTCAATGTTTCTCACTCCAGTCACAGAAAATGAAATAATAAAACATATAAATAGTTTAAAAAATCAAAGTGCGCCTGGAATCGATGGAGTTACAACAAAAATACTTAAATTAATACACTCCTACATTTTAAGCCCCCTAGTCCATATTATTAACTTAAGTTTTAAAACTGGTATTGTCCCGCAACAATTTAAAATCTCTATCATAACACCCATACATAAATCTGGAGATAAAACTTTAATATCTAATTATCGACCCATAAGTTTGATAAGCAATTTTTCAAAGATATTCGAAAAATGTTTAAAGGAACGTCTAACGGAATTTTTAAAAACAAATAATGTCCTGCATAAAAATCAGTTTGGCTTTATCGAAGGTATGGGAATGTGCGATGCAACGTTTGAGGTGACAAACCAAATGGCAAATAGTCTGGATAAAAATAAAAAATGCATTGGAGTCTTTCTGGATTTAGTGAAAGCGTTTGATACGGTGAATCACGAGAAGCTGCTTGATGTGTTATCATATTATGGAGTTCGTGGCATTGTATCAGACGTTTTCAAGAACTACTTAACTAATCGTATTCAACATGTCAGAATTAAGAACAACTTAAGTGATGCTAGCACATAAAGATTGGGGTACCACAGGGCACAGTTCTGGGGCCAATCCTATTTGTTATTTACATAAATTCTTTATTGAAACTAGACATGAATGCTAAAGTTTTTTCATATGCAGATGATACCGTGGCCTTGTTCAATGGTACAACCTGGAATCCCGCTAAAGAAAATGTAAATGAGGGAATTTAAATAATTAAAAAATGGCTTGATAAATATCAACTTTCACTAAATGTCAAAAAAACCAATTATATTGCATTTTCAGTAACTAATCATAATCGTCCGGATTATAACTCAATAGAAATAAAAAATTTACAACAAAAGATTAAAGAAGTTGATGAAATAAAGTACTTAGTAATCATAATGGATAAACATTTAAAATGGACACAGCATATTGACTATTTAACAAACCGAGTCAGAAAGCTTATTTTCAAATTCTATCAGCTTAAAGATATTTTAAATAGAAATATTCTAATTTTGATTTATAAAGCCTTTGTGGAGTCGCCTTTCCAGTATGGTATATTAGTTTGGGGTGGTCTATATACAAGATCACTAAAAAAATTAAATGTGATCCAGAACAGCATCTTAAAAATTATGTATAATAAAAAGCGAGACTATCCAACTAAATTGCTTTACACAAATGAAATTCTCAATATACGTTCACTGTATAGCCTAAACGTTTGTATCTATACACATAAAAAGGATGAACTGAAAGCATTTGTTAACAATATATATAATACACGAAGTACGGCAGAAGAACATATCAAAATTCCTACTAGTTCTAAAAATGTAAATAAAAGATTTGTTACCTATTTAAGTCCAAAGTTCTACAATTTAATCCCATTAAAGATCAGACTTTTAAGAAGTTTTAAAAATTTTTGTAATACTTGTAAAAAATATATAACTGATAATTATGATGAATTCGTTAGACTCTTAGAATAAGGTTAACACATTAATAATCGCTACACAACATTGAAAAATCACCTTGAATTGCTCCTTTAAACTATTATAATCAATGCTATTACTCATATGCATAAATTCTGAATTCTTCTCTTGTATCAGATCCGTATGCACATATTACATGCAAAAATTTTATATGGACGACATCTACATTTTAATGTAACCGAATAACTTCTTGAAACTATTGAAGAAGTTAATCGGTTCAGTAGAACGTAGAACAACATATCGACATGCACTAACAGTAGTTTTTCTATTGAATGACATCTATTTACTCTTTTTACCAACATCTAGTTTTTATTGCTGAGATGTTTTTATTAACAAAATGGTAAAACGCAAAATATAAAATATCTTGGCAAATGTGCACCGCAGAAAAAAATTTATCTTTCACAAATACTCATTTTACTAATCTCAAAATTTTGTTATTTATTACTATTTCCGATATTTTGAAATTAGCAGCGCCATCTATTGATTGCTGATGTTCGCCTATATTCCACTTTCAGTAGACTTAGAGAGTTTAGATTTGGTACTTGTAGAAATTACTTGAAGCTATCTGAAAACTGCTGAAGAACGTTATATATCCATTTTGTTAATCAAGCAAATAAAGTCATTGCCTCTATATCTGCCGTCAATGATACACCTAGTGATTATTTAAAGTCAGCAATAACTCATGATTTTCAGTTCCACGAAGTTAGCGTTAATGACGTTCGTAATGCAATAGATAACCTAAAGAACAAAAATTCTAAAGATATTATATATGGTGTAAACGTAAAAATAATTAAGACTATAAAAAATCTAATAATAATACCACTAACCCATTTAATTAATCAATGCCTTAAGACTGGTGAATTCCCAGATGTGTTTAAGATCTCAAAGGTTATCCCCATTTATAAGAAGGGGAGTCTTGAGGATCCAGGCAATTATCGGCCAATATCATTGGTGCCGATAGTTGCTAAAATCATTGAATGGCTAATAGCGAAACAAATTGCTGATTTTTTTGAGTCTAATAATTTATTTGCCAATAGGCAGTACGGATTTAGAGCGAAACGTAACACAGAGATGGCTATACTTGAATTAGTTACCAAAATTTCTGAGGGATTTGATGAATGTACTAATGTAGGAGCAACATTTTGCGATTTAAGCAAAGCGTTCGACTGTGTCTCTCACAACACACTTATATCGAAATTAAAATATTACAGATTCAGCCACACAAGCACTAAATTAGTTCAGTCTTATCTGTTAGACAGGAAGCAACTAGTCCAACATAATAATGAAATGTCGGAAATAACGTTAATACAATGTGGAGTACCCCAGGGGTCGGTACTCGGTCCATTGCTATTTCTCATTTATATAAATGATCTATTGGATAGTGTTCCGGGTACTGATATCCTGTGTTATGCAGATGACACAACAACCTTAAATTCTGATAAAATTTTGAATAATCTTATAAGAGCCATGAGTGAGACACAGTCAAATGCAACATCTTGGTTTAGTGCCAATCAACTAAGTCTTAATGAAGACAAAACTATGCAATGCATCTTCACCTTGAAAAATTGTGATTTTAACAATCCTTCCTCTATTAAGTTTTTAGGAATTTATTTAGACCCCGAATTATGCTGGGAACAACATACAGACCAGCTGTCAATTAAGCTATCGAAAAATATATATCTATTAAGGAATTTATACCAGTCAGTAAATAAATCGGTACTTATAACAGCCTACTACAGCCTTTTTCAATCTTATATGGGGTATGGTTTGCTTGCGTGGGGGCACTCGCCTCATGCAAAACAAATATTTAAGTTACAACGGAGGGCTGTAAGAATTATTGTGGCTTAGCATACCGGGATGATGTTAGACCTAAATTCATGGAACTGTGGATACTGACTTTGACATCTCTGTATATTTTTAGATGCCTGATGTGGGCTAAAGAAAATCTGAACCTATTTCAGCAGCGTGTTAATATTCATAATCACGATACAAGACAAAACACGAATCTTGAAATTGAATACCATAGAGTAGACAAAAGTAAAGTCTCTACAAATTACTATGCACCAATACTGTACAACAAACTCCCGGAAGCAATGAGAAATTTGCCTTTTACGAAATACAAAAATTGTATAAAAAATTTACTAAATGAAAAAGCATTTTATACCTTGACTGAATTTTTAAACAGTGATCTATAACTTTGTGATGCATATCTAGTGAGATATTTTAATAGTACTTTTTTCATTTTTTGTATATGTAATACACTTATTTTATATTATATGTAGTATGCACATTTCGTATATTCTGTCTTTATACAATATGTTTTGCCCTTTATTCCATTTTATATTATATAATTAACCATTTTGTTTATTCTATTTTATGTGTCTATTTTAAACCACTGTAAAATTGATTTGTACTGTATTGACGTGTGTAAACACATTTGCTGTATTTAACACCAATAAATTATTCTATTCTATTCTATTGATGTAATACCATTGTGTTATTATAATAACAAACAATGTATGTATGTAATATTTCATAGAACACCGCTTTTCCATTTCAGCTGGTTTTTACAAAAGAAAATGCAGGCAATTTAGTATCTCAAGCTTTTTGTGTTACACTGTGTAAATTTATTTGTTTTTCAGTGACAGAAGCATTACAGTACCCAGATTTCAGCTGCGTTGTGATGTACAGGAAACTCATCGTTGGTTTTGCATTTTTGGTTCCCGACGTGAAATACACAGAAAATTACATATCGTTTGTGTTCACAAGACCAGCATGGAGAAATTGCGGAATTGCTAAATTTATGATATACCATTTAATACAAGTAATTATCTTGAAATTTTTATCGATTAGCTTATTACATATTTTTTGTTCCAGACAAGTCTAGGTAAAGACATCACTCTACATGTTTCGATAAACAATCCTGCCTTGTTCCTTTACCAAAAATTCGGATTCAAGGTTGAAAATGTTGTGCTGGACTTTTATGATAAGTATTATCGAAATGACGTAAGAGAATCGAAACATGCTTTCTTTTGCCGCCTGGAGAGATGAATGAAAGTGTTTATTGTTTTATAATAAATATTTTTTTTCTGTTTATCTGTTGTTCTTATTGCTTTTTATGAAACATTTTTCTTACTGTTTATAAAGTGTGGTTCCGAAAAAATTTTCAATACCATAAGAGAAAAATAGGAATAGAAAGAGTCTAAAAAGGCAAAATACTTATTCTAAAAAATTAAAACCAACTTTATGGCTATCATCAAACTAGACCCTGATATTTTGAACGAGATAAAGGATCAAAATTATCTTTGATTGGTCCGAGTGAGTATGTAAGTGTCTATAGATGTGAATGGGGTGGCCTCCATCACCACAATAGAAAAGTGCACAAATCAAACGGACCGTTTAATATGTACTTCTTTAGATTATACAACAGAAAATTGTGAAAGTAATACATCTAAATATCACAATTGCATTGAGGCTACGCAAAAATTAATGGACTGCAGTCCATTGCATCTGCACGTGACGTCACATTTTTCAAGGTCGTTGCTTGGAGGGAAAACACGTAAGACATAACCTCACTTTAGTTATAGTGTTAGGATGAAAGCAGCCGCAGTGATACCTAGCAACTAGGTGGTTAGTTTGATTTGCTTTCCATGCCATTTTTGAGGTATGCCTTCTTAATCCAGGCAATGGGTAGTTTCACCAAGCAAAAGGTCATAAGGAGATGAAATTTATTTATTTTTACTTCCATGTCCAGTGGAAGTATAGTAACGCAAAAAAAGTCAAGATTTTAAATTTGAGCGAAAAAAATTTCCTGTCTGTCGATCGGTCTGCCTTTTAAGATATTGACTTGAAATTTGGTACACTTATGTATTATAACGAGATCTGGAACTAGATTTTATTTTGATCTAATTCCGTTGGGGGGTAACTAGGCAAAGCAAGCAAGAGTCCATAAAATTGCAATTTAAGGCATGTATGAAAAGTCAGTCTCAAAAATTTTTTTTACATCAGCCACCCCCCTATCACCCCCACACTATTGTGAAAGGGAGTAAAAAAAATAAAATGTGACTTAGTGTGTATACAAGAACGAATATAACGAAAGGTCTCAAAAAATTTTTTAGCCACCCCCTCTACCACACCCATTGCCACCCCCACCCTATTATTAAAGGGAGTAAAAAATTAAATTGAGATTTAGTGTGTGTACGAGAACCAAGGGCCTCTAAAATTTATTTTGGCATTAGTCACCTCTACCACCCCCACCCTATTGTGTAAAGGAATAAAAAATTGAATCGGGATTTAGTGCGTATTCGAGAAGCAAGGACCTCTAAACGCTCCACCCCTACATTACCATTATTTGCTTGCGTTTGGCGTGCTGTATATCGAAAACTGTTAGTTTAATGGAAAAAATGCATAGAACATATTTTACGTAAAATTTTATGGCTTCAGTTTATTTTCCTTTTTTTCATAGGACCAATAGGAACGGAGATATTTGCAAACAACTGATTTTGAGCTCAATCTTTCCAAGATGGTGGCGCGAGCGGTCTTTTCCCCAATGTCGCAAACTCAGGGTTATAATCAGGACAGTAAATTTTACGATCCCACCAAATTTCATCTCCTTACGACCTTTTGCGTGGTAGACCCCCCTCTTTTTTTCTCCTCATTGTTTGAATTATCTGTGATTTAACGGTAAAAATAAATTACCTAAAAATGAGTATACGGATTGCATCTTATTTTCCACATTTAACTATTAAAACTTAGTAATTCTGATACAAAAACAGAGCTGGATTATATTTTCCGATTGCCATTCTTATCCTACTACACTCTTCCCGCCTCTCTCCTGGTTGAACACTCTGTTAAATACCAATATGTTCCTGTTCGATTCATGCTAAAAGGTTGCACGTTATTTTTTTTCCTTGTTCTAGCGCATTTTGCTATTTTAGGTTCCTCAGGACCTCCTGCGCTCTTCGGATCTTGAGAATAATCTGCCACTGGCAAATAATTCTCTCTAGACAATAAAATAAAGTCTCTGCTAGGCGTCTATCTAAACAATCAAAGACACACATTGTGTGTAGTTGGGGCAGATCACTAGTATGAAATAAAAAAAGGCTATTTTGTATTTCAGGCACTTTATTTACACTGATTATAGGATGAGGTTTTACATATTTTCGCCATAAAAACTATGAAAACTATTCAACGTAATACAGAGAAGTCAAAAACCAACTTGATTTAGAATTGGAAATAGAAATTCTTCAACGATTTCTTTAATAAAGGTGTACGTGTGCAACGGCAAGGAATAATAAAATGTAGAAATTATCTCAATATTTCATTAAAAGTTAAGTACCTATTTCTATTAAATTACTGTTACAAGTTGATATGGAATTTTAAGAAAAAAAATTCGTACAGATAAATGTTTTCTCACTGAAGACCAAATGATCGTTGGTTTCTGACATCTCTGTATTTATTCTAGATCAGAGAAATGTTAATATAAGTACTGTGCAGAAACAAATGGGATTCCTCTATATTATTATTATTTCTAGATGGAACTAAGTCTTTTTTCGGCAAATTTTTCAGTTGCAATTTGCAAAATATCAAATCGTGTATATCTATACCAAAACTATTAATTCTTGCCCTCAGCCTTATTTCATATGATCGTCAGCAGTCACAAACAACGAAATTATATTGAAGTTTTTAACTACTAAAACTATTGATAAGTTACCGCCAAGTTGTCATTGTTCTATCACACTTTTCTATATTGTATTCGAGGGAGCAAGGTTGAGGACAAGAATTAGCAATTACAATTTTTTTTCTAATTTTACTTTACTGCATCTCAAAAATTGTATAGAGGATCATGTGGTTTTCAAAGAAAAATCTTAAAAGGAACTATTTCAGGGCAGCTATAGTGATGGAAACGAAAAACTATACGAGTTATATTAAACAATTCTTCAAGAATGTACATCTGTATGTGTTATACCGAGTGTTATGTATAACTTTTCATATTTTATAAACATGGCGGTAAGATTGAGGCAAAACCCTTCTTTAATTCTAGTGCTTTTAAGTGAATATAATATTTAAATATATTAATTGTTTTTAAGTAAACACTGCTTTTAGATGTATCAAATTACTTTGTTTAAAATTCTCTACAAATGTTTCGGCTTATTAGGCCTTTATTAAGAGAGTATAAAGTGTATACTAAAGTAACAGAAGGGGTTGTTCTATAATATAGGTGCCTAAAAACATCTATATCTTTATGACTCAAATTTTAACCGTGGGAATCTTTCGGATAGAACTGGCGAAGTAATGTAAATCGACAAGTAATTGTTAACATTTTATCTAGTATAGGAATATTTAAGAAATTTTGCTGGTCATTCGTGGTAAAAGGATTGTTTTTAAGAGATTTTTTAATTTCTAATTGTTCAAGAAGATTTAGACCTTTACCTTTTCCTTCTGTATGAAGCAAATATATGTTAACTGTGTCTATGGAATGGTTATTTTCAATACAGTGTGTTTTGACATTCCCGTATTTTTGTTATTTAAAATTGATATTTTATGTTCTTTTACCCTGTTCTCTATGCTTCTACACTCTGACCTATATAGACGGCATTACAATCTTTACATTTGATTTCATATACACCTGATTTATTAAGTTTAGTTAATTTTTCTTTATTATTGACCAATATTTTTCCTAAATTTGTTTTATTCAAACTTATTGTAGAGATACCTAAATTATTTAATTTCCTAGAGACTTTGTCACTATATTTTGTTGATTTGTTCGTTGCGTTGAAAAATTCCTTTTTAAGCGTTTTGTGTTGTTTGTTTTTATTCATAGTATCTATTAACGATTCACTGTATCCGTTATTTCTTGCATTTTGGTTAATTGTGTTCAATTCCTTTAACGAAATCATTTTCGTCTAAAAGAAAATTTGTAAGTCTAAAGGTGAGAAATTTGCCACGATTGTTGTGAACTATAACGAATGACTGTATCTGTGGTAGTAAGTTTACGGTAAATACTGAATTTTAACTGATTATTATGTTTTCTAATATTAATATCTAAGTTTTATTGACTATTCTGTTCAAACTTATTGTAATTGTATTGTATTTAAATTATTATTACTGCTGAAAATTAAGTTTTCTAAATTTTTCATAAATAACTCATCCAACAAAGGAGAAATAGGTGAACCCATTGGTAAGTCGTCTTTTTGTCTATAAAACTCGCCATTAAACTGAAAATATTTTTTTTCAATAAAAACCTTTGACAAATTTTTTAATTCCATTTTTTCGTTTGTGCTAATTTCTGAGTTTTCTATAAAATTATTTAACATTGATTTTAGTTGTGTGAGCGGGACTGAGGTGAATAGGCTTTTAACATCAAAGGAAAACTAATTTTGTTTTTATTTGGTACTATTAAATTTTTTGTATTTTCTATAAATTCGAAAGAGTTTTTTTATAGAATATTTGGATTTAAAATTGGTTAATTTTGGTAGGACGTGGTTTCGTTCTTTACACAACTTATAACGGAGCATTAATATAGGATACTACGGGACGTATAGAGTTATTTTCTTTGTAAATTTTCGGAAGGCCATAAAGGATGGGAGCTGAAGGGTTCATAATCCTCATTTATACACCCCTTCAGAAACATAACTACCTTAATTTTTTGCATTCCTTCAATAGTAAAATTAAGTTAACAATGGATTTTGAACGGAATAGTCAATAAAACTTTTCAGATATTAATATTAGAAAACATAATAATCAGTTAAAATTCAGTATTTACCGTAAACCTACTACCACAGATACAGTCATTCGTTATAGTTCACAACAAAGCTCTCACCTTTAGACTTACAAATTTTCCTTTAGACGAAAATGATTTTGTTAAAAGAATTGAATACAATTAATCAAATTACAAGAAATAACAGATACAGCGAATCGTTAATAGATAATATGTTTAAAAACAAACAACGCAAAATGCTTAAAAGGAAATTTTTCAATGCACCGAACAAATCAACAAATATAGTGACAAAATCTCTAGGAGATTAAATAATTTAGGTATCTCTACAATAAGTGTGAATAAAACGAATTTAGGAAAAATATTGGTCAATAATAAAGAGAAATTAACTAAACTTAATAAATCAGGTGTATATGAAATCAAATGTAAAAATTGTAATGCCGCCTATATAGGTCAGAGTGGTAGAAGCATAGAGAACAGGGTAAGAGAACATAAAAAATCAATTTTAAATAACAACAAAGATACGGGAATATCAACACACTGTATTGAGAATAACGATTTCATAGACATAGTTAACATAAATTTGCTTCATACAGAAGGAAAAGGTAAACGTCTAAATCTTCTTGAAAGATTAGAAATTAAAAAATCTATTAAAAACAATCCTTTTACCACGAATGACCAGCAAAATTCCTTAAATACTCCTATACTAGATAAAATGTTAACAATTACTTGTTGATTTACATTATTTCGCCAGTTCTACCCGAAATATTCCTACAGTTAAAGTTTGAGTCATAAAGATATTAAGTCATAAATGTTCTTAGACACATATTTTAGAACAACCACTTCTGGTACCTTAGTCACTTTGTACTCTCTTGATGAAGGCCTAAAAAGCCGAAACATTTGTAGAGAATTTTAAACAAAGTAATTTGATACATCTAAAAGCAATGTTTACTTAAAAACAATTATATTTAAGATGTTTCACAAGGAACCAACCACAAACTTAGTTCAGTATATTAAATATATTTCATACTAAGTTATTTAATACTTCTAAGAGAATAGTACCCTGTTTATTTTTCATTTTTTTTTATTATAATTTTATCAGTCTGAAAATATTATTCCCATTCAAGTGTACAAATTAACATAGTAACATAGATACTATCTAGACCACATTCAATTCTTTCTACAGTACTAGAGGACCAATTTTTAATAGTACTTTACTAACTACGCATAATATACATGATAAAAACCCGCCAGGCCAGATTTTTTTCTAAACGAATAGACATTTTAAATCTATAAAAGCCAGTCTGTAACGGCTTCAGTTTTGAATATAAACGGCTTTTGATCAGTATGTAGATGTCGCTGGGCTGTAAGAAATATTTCGATAGGAGAAACTTCAAAATATAATTTGAAAGGAAATGCGTTTCTATGTAGACTTTGTTCTATATAAAAAATCTAACCGTTTTCGAGATATTTGACTCATGATGTTACCATTTGTCCCTATTGGATAATTGTAACTTCTGGAACATTCCAGAAAATCACATAAAAATTTTTTTTTATATAAATTACTTTATTATTAGCTTAAATATATTAAAAATAGTAGATATCTAATAAGTTAAATGAGTCTCATACTTTATGAATTAAATACAAACGAAATTACCATTGGAAAAATAAAAAGTTTTGACATTTCTCAATTTCAATCATACTTTTGTTTATTCGTTTAATAGAACTGTCTTACATATAATCGCTATATACTAGGGAAAAGGTCGTAGCTTCATTAAAGAACTTAGATTTTTCCCTTTTTCTTATGCTTATTTTCTGTCACCCATCAAATCATAAAAATGAATTAAAAAAATCTTATATAAAAAAATTAGCAAAACATTTCACTCACTATCAAAAATTATGTTTTAAAATGTGGCCCGCTCGATCCCCTGACATCTCCATTAGACTTATACAATGTGTTCCACAGCAACATTTTTAAAATATTATAAATGTAGATAATTTAAATTTATTTATTCTACCCATCATATTCCTCCATTTTCAGCACACATCTCAACTGTTCTTAAATTCTTTGTAGCTATTTTGAATGGGTTGAAGGTTAATTGAATTATATGGCATATTCTTCTTAAAACATTAAAATTTTATAAATAAAAAAATATGCTATATAACTCAATTAACCTTCAAGCCATTCAAAATAGCTACAATGAATTTAAGAACAGAGTTGAGATTGCGTGCTGAAAATGGAGGAACATGGGTAGAGTAAATAAATTTAATTATCAATACATTTAAAAAATTAAAATTTTATAAATAAAAAAAAATTATTTAGTTCTATAATAATTTGGTACGAGATGGTTTTTAACTCGGAACAAGTTTTTCTAATAAAATTTTTCAATATTTCGCACAGAAAAGGCATTCTGATGAGATTTTTATTTTTAAGCTGTTACCAGCGCCCTCTATAAATTTTCCAACATACTAAAAATAGATTTTGCTGAAGCAAGAGCAGAATACAAAAAATTGTGTTTGTAATCCAAAAAAAGTTGTCATTTACACCTATAATACATAAATACCGCTTTGCCATGGACACATTGTATATGGGGATTTTCAGGAAATTAACTTTACAAAGAACCAATAAAGAATCTGTACAAAAAAATGTATGCTAGTGGCATTATTAAAAGTTTGTAAAAAATCCGGACTACCCAATAGATTTACAAGTGTGTTAATGAAAATTGCAATCACGGTAGTTATTTTAATTTCTTTAGTAGTTGTGGTTTTATATTCGTAATTGTTTTTTGATAGTTTAAATAATAATCTTAACGAACTATATAAGTAATATTTTTTGTTTAACTTCAAAGGTAACTTCGATTGTACTTAATTCATAAGGTATGATGCTTATTTAACTTATTTATTTATGAGAAATGCTTTAAATATAATTTCCTTTTAAAATGGATTTGTTAATTACTTTTAATCAACAAAATCTGCTTAGGAATGCATTTCCTCAAACAGAAACATCATTTCAATGTTTTTTTAGAGTCCAGCGACAAGAGTCTATTCGTTTATAGAAGATACCTGGTCTGGGAGTTTTTACTTGGAAATTAATTTGTGATCAGATACAGTAAACTGTAAGTCTAGGGTTGCTTTAAGGGGAGATGTTCTATGTACATGAAATGAGAAACAGTCGAATTATTGTGTAAGGGCAAAATGTGCAATAAAATATCAGATTAGCTAAGAGCCGGTGGTGGTTGATACTTCCCCTTCTGAATAAAAACAAATCCTTTTAAAGTTGCATGGAATAAACCATAATAACGAGATTCGCACTCGAAAACCCGCCGTGGCACCCCCACCTCTAACTCAAAGGGTAGATCTGTAAATTTTAGTTTTTTCTCGAAAATGGGAAGAAGTTTGAGCTAGTCAAAAGAAAGTAACTTCGTATTTAAGCTTTTCTTCATAATTGTTGAAAAAAACATTTTAAATAAAATTTTCATTGAAATTGTAAAAAAAGGTATTTTGCTTGAAGTCGACTTTATATTTTCTAATATTCAGAATACCCTGTATAATTTATATTGAGTTTGACAACTGTTTGTGGCTTCCTAAGCAAATTTTTTTATAAAGAATGACTTTTTCTTGGCAAATCAAAATTTAAAAAATTTACAACAGTGTGGTATCCCATTCGGGGAACACAGCATGTATATTAGTGTTTTATAAATCAATGTTTTCAATTTGTAATAGAATTTTGAGATTTATCAGAGGTTTCTCAGAGATCCAAGTTTACTTTTTAGAAAAAACAACTCTCAAAAGTATTGTTAATGTTAAATCTATTCGAGCAAGAAACAATATTAGGTTATAATTAATAGTAAACTTATTATTGTTTAATTTCTGTGGTGTTATTTATAAAACCGAAAAGTTACAGAATAATCTGAAAAAACCTTAAAACTATTCTTTAGTTAATACTCAACTAGTGTTTATAATTTAGTAGTATTTAAAATAATATATCGGACAAAATTCAGAAAGTTTCAAAAATTGGTAGAAATAATGAGGATATAGTCTAGTATACTTTAACTTGGCGTGTATATGTATCAGTTAATATTTCCGTACGATTTCATTTTCTCCCATATTGTACACAAAGTTAAAGCAATAGTCCAGAAACATTGTCTACGTGGACAATATTTCTGGATCTTTGTGTACTAGAGAAAATGAAATCGTACGGAAATATTAACTCATACATACACACGCCAAGTTAAAGTATACTAGACTATAGCATATGTATTATTAAACCGAAAAGTTCCCACCTCTAAATAGTGTGCTTCGTCCCCTAGAACGTCGTTTCCACCCCCGTTTTGAGGTTTTCTAGATTATCTCGGGAACGGAGCACTTTTTGATGAAAATACCTATATACAAAATTATTCCCTAAAAAATTACAAATTCGGAAGCTGGTTCTTTTGTTGTCATAGTTGGGGTTAATATACGGCCGACTTTTTCCATCCTCAATCAGTAGTTCCTAGCGTAACGTATTTACATGTGTAAATTTGATAAAAAACGAGATACAAGTGTTGCCAAGCAGCCAGCAGAAATTGGTAATATTACTTTACCAACAAAGGGCAAGATATTGACCTTCTAGTTCTTATTGCTCTTTAATTTCTCCCTCTGACAGACATTAAATTTTTAAAAGAAAAGCAAGCAGCAAAACAATGGACCGTTCCTGAGATTTATAATCCTCAACTTTTTTAAAAAAACTATAACAATATTATTGGCACATTCCATTAGTGGTCCTAGGGGATGAAACACATTATTTAGGCGTGGGAACTTTTCGTATTAGTAATTCCTATGATATCCTTAACATTTCTAACAATTTTGAATGAATTTTATCCGATATCAATGTTATATTACTGAACTATAACACCTACAACCATCACAGAATGACGTTATGCGCTTTAACAAATGAAATTTTAGTGAATATATATTTATATCCTTGTACCATGGGTCTGCAGCACAGAAACAGATTAAAAAATATTGCGAGTATAATACAAATAGATAAGTATAGAACTTATAATAAAAATAATCAGCATGTTTTTATGCCAGAAACCTTAATCCCTTCCTGTGATTTCACGATTTACTTGTATTAACAAAAACTTCAGAAATTATCCTTGTTTATTTAAAATTCATAAATCTTATGTATGGGATCAGCCAGGGACGTACATTAACAAATTCTGAAATCTTCATTAGATTATATATGGGTGGAAGAAGGTGAGATGCATTTCTTCGTCTGATGTTCTATTGCAGATTTTGCCTTTACAAAATAATGTTACTATATTAACTTCTGGAAAAGCTGGTCTTGCAACTTCTAGTTAAACTGATCCTATTGCCATTAGGCTAGATTTACAAACAATATTAGTAGGAACATCATGGCCTTAAATCCTAAAATGTATATTCTATATCGGCAAATAACAATATCAACTTAATTTGACACAAAATTATTTGGACCTTAACATGTAGTGTTATTTTGTCAGCATATAATGCCATGGTACACAAGCGACAATAGTGTCAAGGGTAGTCCCAAGAAGCAAGACACAAACTTTTTACATATAAATGATTTCACATTTGAGCAACCACACCCTGTGGGTATTCAAGTTATTCGACAAACAAGTGTGGCTAGACTACCAGGCAGTCAAAAATGATTGAATTAAAATTTTCTCATATTCAAATCAAAAATAAAACCTAGTAGTTAACGGTTCAATGTACACATGAAATTGAGTAAGAGTTTACCGTGTGCAAATTTTTTTCAATTATTTTGCCATTCACATTAATTGGCGACTCTTTTTCAGAGATTCCCTGGCATTTCCTACTAATGGAAACTCCTTGACCACCAAAAGACCAACCAACTCAAAATATTATTTTTCTGATCTGTGCAAGACAATTCTTAGAATATTGCGACTATCCCGCATAAACATATAACTTATAAAAATATAGTTAAACCATATGTGACACTTTTATGTTCTAGTTTTACAAACAAGAAACAATATTGATATGATAAAATTCTCTTACACCTACTTTTAAATAAATTATAAGGCATAATTATCTAACGATAAATATTATTTTTGGTCAATGTGTATAATATAAAAGTGGAAATACTTCTCTAGATCCTTCTTCTCTTTGCACTAGATGGCGTTACTGTGACAGGGCTTGATTTTCCACTGGACCCAGAATCATCGTTTGGCTTTAAGCTACCCCTTGTTGGTCGCTTTGCTGGTTTAGGTGTATCTTCAGATTTATTCTTCATGACTTTATTGTCTTCCTTTGGTATTCCAGTAGAGTTTCGAGCTTTAACTAGAGCTTTGCTCTTTTCCGATTCTTTCTTAATTTCCTTCTTCACAGAAACGGGAGTCTTGTTATTATCTTTTCCTTCCTTACTGTCTCTTCGTTCTTTCTGGTTTCGTACAGGGGTTTTTTCATCTTTTTTTACTTCTTTTACAAGCTTTGGTGTCTCCCTGCCCCCTTTCTGTGATTGTGGTTTATTTTTCTCCTCATCTTTTTTGACAATTAAAGTGCCAAAATCAGACTCTGGCAAATTAAACTCTTTTTCAGAGTTTGGAAAAGGTATGGATTCACTTTCGTCAAGTGCTTCGAGATTATACATCGTTTCTAGGTGGGCCCAAATTTTCCCCGGGTCAATATCTTTATGTAAATTATCCGTAAATTTATCACAAATAAATGCCATTTGGAAATACTTATTTACTCCTAAAAAACACATAAATAAGATCCTGTATCTGTAGTAAATTTGCTGTAGAGTGAGGAATTCAATTTTTTTCAAAACATTCATATTTTTTCTAAAATGGAGCCCGAATGCCTTTCAGTAATTAAATTAAATTTTAACTGTCGCAATAGGTCTGTCCACAAAGGAATTAATATACATTAAAAACAGTGCAATATAAAGATTTTTACCTAACAATAACAATATTAGAACTGTGGTTGAAAAAAGTCAATCCGAACAACAGCAGTGGCCGTAGAAATTGCTTGCTTTACATTAGTCTGATAAATGCATATGACGTCACATGCATGTTGGCCCGGCTGGCGCCAGATCAACTGTATGCTGTGTTGGATTTATTCCATGTTGTTCTCGTTAGAACAAAGTTTGAATTCACCGCAGTAACAGTGCCATTACTATTTAGAACATCAAATAGAGTTTGTTTATTGTTGTCAAATATGGAGCAAGGTTTCCGGAGAGGAGATTCACATATTTTGCTGAATGTAGACGTGATTATGGTATCCAATTTTCTTTCAAAGCACAGGTAAGTACCTAAATATAACTATGACAAATATCGGCAAAAATATCCGGCCCGTCCTAGCTTATGACAGTCACAAAATTAACTACACCACTACAGCGACATCTAGAGTATATCGCGTAGCAAGCATGTGACGTCACCCGCCTAGCCTCGCGCCAAAGGAGCGTTTTCTAGCCTCGATGCGTTGAGGTATTTCTATTACAAATAACGCCGAAAGTAAATCAGTACTTTTTAGAAATTTTGTAGGGGTTATAAATCTTATCGTTTCCAAAAAAACTAAATTTTATGGAAAGACCTATTAAAGTTGGAAAGCTCGCGTCAGTATGGGATGGGCGTAATATTAAACAATTTTGAGTATTTTGACATTATTGCTAACTCAGCAATACAAAAAATTAAAATTGGCATTTATCATACAGCAAACTAAATTAATTACTGTCGGTTTATACCTACAAAAAATAAAAAAACTGTCTATTTCTAAAGATTGGAATTATCGGTTATAATTATAAACATCGAACATGGTTGTTTATTCAATAAAATTTCAGGTTATGGTCAACAAAAATTGATAAGTTACTTACCTACAGGTTTATGCCCAACCATGGCATCCAATAATTGTCCTTCGTTAACAACATTCCACTCAAAATCATCCATTCGTAATGATTTATTTACTGATTGTTTCCTATTTATTTTTTATTTATTGCACAAATTAGTGGCATCAAAATAAACAGTCACTTACAAATGTCAAACACCGCCATAGATCACAGAATTTCATATCAAATAGTCTAAACCACGGTGTAGTATATTGGTGATGCGACAAGACACGTACGAATGGCTTCGTGTTTAGTTGTGTGTAATACAATAGATGGCAGGACAAATAAAGTCTCGTCGTTACTTGCGCATAGAAATAGAAATACAGTTTTACAAGTTCTGTGTAGTTAATGCTCTGTATATTTGTTTTATTTATATTTATAGAGCCTTTTAGTTCGTTCTTTTGTCTTAGTTGTGTATGTATGCAACACTACATGCACCAAAGGAAATCCGTCTATTTTTGCCATGATCTTTGCCCAAGGTTTAACCTTGATCTATGCTCAAGGTTTATAAAATGCCTAGGTAATTGCCAAGGATTGTGTAATTGCAGGGGTATATTCCTGGCGCCATCTACCGAATTGAATAAAAACCAAGCACTTATGAAGCCGTCGATTAACATGGCAAGTGCCGTGTGTCGAACCATCTAATATACTACACCATGGTCTAAACTAAACACAGAACGGTTGCACAGTACTGCCAAATCGACTCCTTCTTCTATTAATGGTATCAATGTTGATATGATCTTGAAAATGCAATGAATAAATCAAAGAGAAACATAACCAAGGATTATAAACTATAATCTTTGAACACGAGAACCAACGGTAACGATTAGACGCGAGAATACCCGACCATCGACGAGAAGTCATATGAAAGTGACGTTTCATCTCGTTGCACCTCCCACAGGTAGTAAAGAACCAATAACACGTGGCCAGTCGCGCATGCGTGCCCTAGACCACATAACAGCAGAAGCAGATAAGGGACCACATAACGCGGAAAATGTTAGCGCATTTTTATGTTCGTTCCATCAACTAGGAGTGAGTGATTTGTGGTTAGTTCAGTCAAGAGATAAATAGATGTTCTCTGGTTCAGTTTAAGCAACGAGGAGCAGCAGTAGACACTGTAACCAGTTTTCAGCCAGAATCTGAAGATGAGGTTCTGCCGAAACGTCGTTTAGACAACCGCGGCTTCGGGATAAGTGACCATAGGTGTACAAGAATGCCTGTATTGAGCATCTCGTGATGAGAGGAAATTAAACCTTGAGAAGGCAACTCTTCTATGATGTACATTTGCTAATGTATCTATATCTATTCACGTGTGGGTATAGGTTTCAAATGGGATAGAAACTTTTGGTGAGAGTTTCTAATATTATCTTCATGTTTCGGAGGATAATTCCTGAAGAAATAGCCAAAGCTCTCATAGACTATACACTCGCATTTCTAAAGGGAACGGGCCTAACAGAAATTGAAAGTATGTAGCACAATAAGCTTGGTACAGCGGGTTTTCAGTACCGCAACCCACAAAAATAGCGGCTTTTAAATGAAACTATTTGTAACAAGTGATACTTTAATTGTCTATTATAATATGAAAACAAAAACAGTATAAATCGATATAGATTTATATAACCTAATTATCTGGTAATTATTTACTTTATTGGCAGTCACATAAGTTTTCTGAAATTTTATTAAACACCATTAGGTTCCTTGGGGATGTCGAATATGCGTAGATATTGTAGTTAAGGCATACATGACCTAATATGGTAAATAATTTCCATTTTTATAAATGTTCTCAAAGGAACATAAATCACATAGGAAGTGTAACAAATTTTATTAGATCTTATAATTACTTAAAAATAATGTCATTGAAAAAGTCCTTACTCTAATAATTTAAGTAGGTACACTAGGCTCGACTAAGAACTTCAGCTAGGTCTAGGAAACCTGCCAGAAATTAAACATAATGAAGGGTTTTTTTTGATATTTTATGACTATTCTAACAAATATGAGTTTCATTTAGAAATGTTTATAAAAGACTACAAGTACAACAATTATGATAATTTTAGAAATCATACATGATATATATACTATTTTCTAAAGAGAAGACATTCATTCATTATCTAATATTTTCACTTCAATGGAACCTGTATTTTTTCCTGTCGCACACTGAATTATTATTTATTTGTATATACTTTATAGGACTTTATAAGAGGAGATACACTTGTTTTAAATAAGACTTTTGCGCTAAAGAAACATGTAAGTATATTATTTTCAGGATGTTCCTTATCTTAAAACTATTAGTGGATCATTATAAACATCGAAAGGGTCCAGGTTATGCACAGGTTTCATTTTCTTAACAATCAATTTACTAAAATACAACATAACTGCGGCTACTACGCTTATCGTTGGATAACGTAATAAGAATGAGGAATAGATTGGTGTTTAAGGTCATACGTCAACAACACTGTAATTCTTTGGTGGTCATTGACGTCACGCAACTGATGTCAAATTAGAGTCTCTTGAAGAAAGCATATCAGACCTTGAAAAGGCTGAATTTCTTCAAAGAGTGTAAGTGAGGAGTGGGAGTGGAAGGGTGCAATCCATTTTTTCATATAATCTAGACCCTTTCGACTATGTACATTTATATTAGGTACTGGTTAATACATACTTTTTACTTTACAATCAGTTCTAAATAAAACCGACATAAATATTTTTAACAGTAGAAATAACTATTTTAAAGTCACATTGACTAATATTTATCACTAATATAAATTATAAATCTATAAAATCTTATTTTATTGCACATTACCTACTAATTTTGAGCGTTGAGTAAAATCGTAGCATAATAATAAATTGCTACTATAGTACTAAGTAACCTCATGCAAACAGACTATTTCGTTGTAATATTGCAGTGACGCTTAGGTCGTACCCCACAGGCATTGCAGAGATATGTAAGTAGTACAAGTGGGAATGCGCCAAAGTGTGTTTACTACTATAACAAATAAAATCACAATTATTAATAAGCATGCAAGCGAGGCTAATTCTTACTAGATATAAAACAATCACAAATACTACTCTAAAATGGAAGACGAAGCAAATTTTGCTGTTTTAAATACTTAAAATATATTAAGTTTATAAATGTCTACGTGTTTCAGATATTTTTACTAAATTATACAAATTATAATAAAAACAATAATAAAATTGCCTAATTTTAAATATTTAGTCAAAAAAACGGTAGGATCATTTTTGTTTCAGAAACATTCCAATTATTAATAGCGAAGGATAGGTGGAGACGTATTCATTTAAACTGAGGCCTTATAGAGGTGTAGGAAAACGCAGATAGATAAAATTTCATTTGTGAAACCTAGATGGAAAGCGGATAAACCAAGAAAGCCCTGGAGCCTTGTTCAAATTTAAAAATAGATTCAATAAAAATACAATCTGGGGCCCTTTTTAAATTATTTTTCTGAGCCCTAAAACCTTACCCCTGATTATTTATCACATTTTCTTTTGCGTCATTTGTTAAACCTCACTAAGGTTAATTCTTTTTGGTCAAATATGTTTTACTCGATAAGAAAAATTCGTACATGATAAGAAATTAAAAACATATGTAACAACTCATTATCTGGCAAATAGTTCTTCTTAACAGAAAAAAAAGAAGATACATTCATCAATCACATTCTCCAGTTTCTGTTTTCAGTTATATGGCATGTAATATTAGCTATTTGTATGCAATATGGGGATTGTAAAACCGAGAGGATATTTAGAAATATTTAGACCTATTTCACATTAGAGTTAAGATGTCTAAGCCCATCGAACCTAAATAATAGGACTTATATGTCTATTTTGTGTATTAAAAGAAATGAATATGCGTTAAGAAAGGAGTTTTACTCTTAAACAATGTTCCAAAATTAAATATTTCTTCTAAAACTGTGTTGCCCCGAAATAGAAGTCGTCATGTGCCTCATCACTGGTTTTTTGCATAACCTTGGTTCTCTATGGATCTTTAATGCATTAAATACACCATTTGAGCGTTGTGCTTTGCATACAGAATCTATTAGCTTTTGCATAGTATACGTGTGCATTGATGTATCAGCATATCTCATCATATAGCCATCAATCGAGTTGGAGTCTCACATAAGTTCCAGCACTTGATCAAAATATTCTTATAATTATCATCGTTATAAGCACCATCTGTATGGTCACATTGTAGAGTAACATTGTTACTATAAATTTTTTATGCCTGTTATTAAAGCCAATTTCCAGGATTATCAAATAGTAAATAATGCATGTAAAAAAATTATCCTTATGTTCCAATTTAAAATACACTGGAATGAATTTGGCAAACTAATTCTTTATTGACTTTAAAAATATTATCACAAAACTTGTCTTTAATAGTGCAGTTAAATTTAATTCAATTGAATTCGTTATATTCGAGCCCAATATAAGGTGTTTAAAGCCACATGTTGGCTTTCAACTATAAGGACATTCTAGTGTCACTGCCTTTGTACACTTTAAGATTATAACGATTTTAACAACTTTACAAAAATTCTCTTTCGTTGTCTAAGACCAGTAGCTAAAAATTAGAATTTTTCAGAACCAAAAATGGTCCTAGCATCATTTGAGCAGTCTGCTTTTATAAAATATCTAAATCGTTAACATAAAACCTTCCAGATGCTTTTAACTTAACGATGAATTGCGCTTGTGTATAAAGAAGTTTTAAAAACATAAATAATTTATGTTATTGTTAACAAACAAATATATTAATCTGCAATATATTAATTTCATTATCAACTATATATTATATTATCTATACATATTATTATAGACATTTGATATGTGCAAATAAAAAAAACTATAATTATGTCACATTGCGTGCAATTACTAATTTCTCCTAATTGAAAAGTATTCTTTGCGCACCGTCTCAAGTGTAGATACTAATAAATAATTAACAACTTTAAATAATTATCTCGACATATTGATTGGGTGCAAAATTTTGCCTGGCTTTGTCGGAATCAGGTCTGGGCATACCATCGGCAATTATTCTGGCATCAATTGCCTGCATAGGCGCCATCTGGGGTAGGGCCACACATTCCGGAGGTATCTGAAAGGATAAGAGAATTTATTAGGTCTATCTATTAGAAACCTACTAATGACTATACAGGGTGTCTCACCGGGAACTGAATCGATCGATATAGAGAAAAGTACGCATCAGAAAATGTTGAAAATTTAGATAATTACTAATGCCGGAAGTCGATACCAACTTGCTTATTTCAAATGGAACACCCTATATATTTTAGGGTTTTCGAAAAGAGCTTAAAATTCTGAGTCGAAAATATTTAGCATATCCTATACCTAAACCTAGCCATTCCAGAGATATTTGACATTTTATAGAAAATATGACGTGCAACGGTTTGCAAGAACCGTTACAACTTTCTTCGTGTAAAAGATCCTCATTTGCTTCTTGTCACATAAAAAGAACACAAGAAGAACTACGTTTTACAACTGAAATAAATTCAATAATATCATACCAAGTGTTCCGTTTTTCGCGTTACATTTTGTCAACTTCAAACCGCGAAAACTTGTTTAGGTCAAATGGAACACCCTGTATTTTTTTACGTCAAGTTGCGTAAAATTGAATTCCCTTTTTTCTGATATTAGCATTGTGGGGGTTATTAAAGTTACGACTTTTTGAAATATTTGCGATTTTATTAGAAATTCATAAATTGTTGTAATCATTTCATCAAAATAACCATGATTAGAAACAATCAGTCATTATCTTATGTCAAAAAATGCCAGCATGTTTAAATTATACCAACGAAAACTTTTTAAATTAGTTTATTATTTATGGAGAATGTGATAAAGTAATATCAAGAACTTGAGCACATTTGCTACTCGATATCCACAAAAACGCAAAATAACACTAACACTGTAACATGCGTATTAATTGAATAGAAGATATGGCATGAACTAAAATAGCAGAGATAAGATCAATTTAAAATATGATTTCATTTTAATTTAATAATTGCTCAAAATTCCGCCCTCGAACCTCGACACATTTTTCGCACTTTCGAATTAGTTCCTCATGGGTAGTTCTTCTAATTGAATCCTGTGGTATGTTTTGAAATGCATTTCTTACTCTTTGCATACAATCTTCAATGGTTGTTAATGGGCTCTCATAAACTTTATTTTTAATAGTTCCCCAAATGAAATAATCCAGAACTGATAAATCGGGCGAGCGATGAGGTCATAAGAAAGGTCCATTATTGGCAATCCATTGATCATAAAAAGTTTCTTGTAAATAATTATTAATTAAATATGCGTTATGTGCGGGAGCACCGTCGTGCTCTTAAAAAATGTTTCTATGTTCGGCGAGAGGTAAATTTTCTAAATAGTTATTATTCAAATTTTGTAAGATATTCAGATATCTTACACCTAAAAAAAAACAAAAATTTACCTATACATATTAGCAGAAGAGAAAATTTAATTCACCGTTTAAATTTTCCTGATAAAATTGTAATGCCACCACTCATCGTTTCTTATGTCACAGTAAACATTGAACTGCCAACTTTCCTGAAAGTTTCGCTCTCTGAACATATGAGGATTTGAGTCACTCCAATAATGCGAATTGTGTCTATTAAAAAGCCCATTTTTAGTAAATTTTGCTTCATCTGTCCATATAATATTTCCCAAATAAGAATCGTGAACCTCAGACCTTATTAGAATAAACTCACAAAAATTCTGTCTTCTTAGGAAATCTGTTTCTTTTAATCCTTGAACCATATGGAATGAAAACGGGTGAAACTTATGTTTTAATAAGATTCTGTGAATTGAATCCTTGCATAGTCCCGATTCCAGAGCAGCTTGTCTTAATGACATCCTTGGAAATGCATGAAAATATCCCAGAATGACCATTTCAATGTTTTCGTCATCAACAATAGGCTTTCTTCTTTGCATTTTTGCCTTGACAGAGCCATAATTTTTAAAATTTTCCAGTATGCGTTTTACAGTGTTTGGTGATGGTTTCCGTTTTTCTGGATATCGAGTAGCAAATGTGCTGCAAGTTCTTGATATTACTTTATCACATTCTCCATAAATAATAAAATAAACAAATTTAAAAAGTCTTTGTGGGTGTAATTTAAACGTGCTGACATTTTTTGACATAGGATAATGACTGATTGTTTCTAATCATGGCTATTTTGATGAAATGATTACAACAATTCATGAATTTTTAATAAAATCGCAAATATTTCAAAAAATTGTAACTTTAACCCCCACAAAGCTAATATCAGAAAAAAGGGAATTCAATTTTACACAACTTGACGTAAAAAAATACAGGGTGTTCCATTTAACACAAACAAGTTTTCGCGGTTTGAAGTTGACAAAATGTAACGCTAAAAACGGAACACTTGGTATGATATTATTGAATTTATTTCAGTTGTACAACGTAGTTCTCCTTGTGTTCTTTTTATGTGACAAGAAGCAAATGAGGATCTTTTACACGAAGAAAGTGTTAACGGTTCTTGCAAATCTGCAAACCTATCAAATTTTCTATAAAATGTCAAATATCTCTGAAACGGCTAGGTTTAGGTATAGAATATGCTGCATATTTTCGACTCAGAATTTTATGCTCTTTTCGAAAACCCTAAAATATATAGGGTGTTCTATTTGAAATAAGCAAGTTGGTATCGACTTCCGGTATAGGCGGAAGTGCCAGCTGCTTGTAATTATTTTAGTTGGATTGGCCACACCGACATTAGTAATTATCTAAATTTTCAACATTTTCTGATGCGTGCTTTTCTCTATATCGATCGATTCAGTTCCCGGTGAGACACCCTGTATAAGTACTGGGATCCATTTCAGTTACCTAAATTTATTCATTTCATAATTGGATATATTTATCGTCTTCTTCCGGTCCATCGTTACGTATTTTTCTATGAAAATATTTAATGCCTTTTCTATTTGGTTACTTATTAGGATACTGCAGGATTTTTTTCATCAAAAGAAAAAAGTTTATATTTACCATTTGCTGTTGAGCCTGTTGGGGTGCCATGGCGCCAGGTGGTGGCATAGTTGGATAGTAGTTTGTAGGTGACACAGGAGGGCTGGGATAAGGCCAATAAAATATTGGTGGCGGCAAAAACTGTCTGGGTCCGATTGGAGCTGCCGCTAGCTGCACCGGGGCGTATCCGGAGAAGTTTGGCCCAGGATGGAACGGTGGGGTTGGTAAGATATTACCACCTAAAGAAGAGATTAAACAATATATACTGTATTTATTAACTAGACATACATTTCTTGGCAGAATTATACTATAAAGTTCACTTATTTTGCACAAATAAACAAGATTTGTTATAACTGATGTCACATAAAGTAATTAACACTACTATGGACTAAATATGTTTTAAAAAACAAGGTAAATGAAATATTAATGAGCTGAGGTTGATTTTGATACAAGCCAGAGAAGTATGAGCCTGTCAATGGTGGAGACATTAGCAACAATTTCTCCCGCACCAATACAAAATTTTAGTATACTTATTTATATGACATGATTTAAAAGGATGCAAAACTTATAAACATGTTCTCGACTTGCCACTGTTAAAAACAATTTAAGTAACGTTAAAATACCATATTGTATTATTAAAAATACCTAATGGGCTAGTAGACAATAACGAAAATGACAAAAGTAATAATATAGCATTATAGTATGACTCTTCAATATGTTATAAATATAATTTGAAGGTAGTTTTACTGACTATTATTGGTTTTATTGTAAAACGAATAGGCTTAAGATTAGAGCGTATTTAAAATACGGCAGTTTGCCGGTTTCTCGTGACGTAATATCGTCACATACGCGCGCATTTAATATATCCTCGACAGCGCCGCACATACGTTTTGCACAACTTTGTTGGCTCCGCCTTTCCACTAGCGCTCGTTTCTCTGCTGATTATGCTATTACGTCATAGCCAATAGAATAGCTAGAACATTTGCGGCAATATCTAACCATTTAAACATAGTTTAAACTTCATGATTTTTTTTTTACTATAAGGCATTATTATAAAAATAAAATAAAAAATACGGGTCAACTGTTTTTATGCGTAGATGTTATTAAAATAATAATTAAAAAATTGTCTACCTCCCATTGATGATTTGCAAGTCCGAACAATGCATAATTTTCTTAAAACGAGAATACACTTTGCCACAAAATTAACATGTCAGTTTTTCACGAACTGAAATTTTCTTACACAATACCTACCGGTGCTCTATATTTAAAGGTGTAACTTTCATATTAGTCTTAAATTACAAAGTACAATTATTTGTTTTAATAGTTTTAAGATTTTAATTTCCAGCAACTTTTTGAAACCGACTGTCTGGATTTATACAAATTGATAAATATACAGTGTTTCCGTGGCTATGCTACAAATCTCAGGAAGAAATCCTTTTTATAAAATTATGAACCCTTTATTCAACTTTCTTCAGTGTTTTTACAATAATAAATTGTTCAAGTAAGCACACAATAAAATAAATAAAACCTGTAACATATTATGACAAGTTTCAGTCAGTTGCTATAGATGTCATTTATTTTATTGTTTGCATAGTTGAACCCCGAACTAAGTGAAAATATAAGATTGACTGGAATGTCGGTAAATGACTAAATAGTGGTTTATTAATTCTACACTCTCAATTCCGGCAATCTTTCAGCGTAATACAATGGAGGATTAGTATTTTTAGAGAACGCCATCTTCATGAGCCAAGAACAATCATGATAACTCAACATGTTAATTGTCAACCAAGTCAGAGTTGATACATGCTCACTGTGCTTTAGTCGTTGAGCCCCAAAATGCTAAAAGCTGGCTTATGGTAAAATGGAAAGCTAATGTCCTAAATAACCTAAATTTAAATTTGTTCAGAAATTGTCTTGTGCAAAAGGACGTTATTAAAAACTTGCAAATTATTAACATGGATGTACAGTTGACATCATAGATCAAGAGCATCTGAATTTTTGAATGGGTGTCTGAGAACCTCCTTCAACTTTTATGGTGTGTACTCCTAATTTAGGATACAATCCTACGCTTAGTCGGGTACCGGCAGCAGAGCCGTTTTCGTATGAGGGCCTTTATTCACAAATCAATATTTTTGGTTTTTAAAAACAACTTTTACAAACGCAAAACTGAACACTACACACTCGAATGCACTACTTCGCTAACCATGTAAATTTTAATTTAAACTTTTGATTTTGGCATATGTCAGCTTCAAGCATTATGGATTTATAAAACTTAAAGTACGGCAAACACTTTTATACTCCAACCTTGAGTTATACTACCTCCAATGATACAACTAGGTTTTATTTTATACTACACACATTAAAATTTCACGATACCATTTTATTTTCATTTTTTATTACTCATAATCATCGTAATATGACTACGTTAAACTTTTATCCATTTGTCACTCAGTTTCATTTCCATTAGAATGCTATTAAAGATCTGAATATAAAAGACAGTAAGAGTCCCATATTTTCAATATTTCATCACACTAAATGAAATGAACATGCTAATGAGATGACATGAACATTTTAATTCGTCCCTCACCAAAAGGGCACTTTCGGCCCTCCCACATATAATAAAAGGAAGCTTAATTTATAAATATGAATGGTTACTACTGTGTATGACAAGAAACAGAATGGTAAATCTACATTAAAATTAACTTATACATTAAACAAATTGGACATGTGTAATCGCTCCTTGCTGTCGTTCTTTGCCAATACAATTACGGAAATATATATTGATGTATACGACTTACATGTTTGATAGCATTCTTTTTATTTTATATATAAATTTTTTTTTAACTTGCTTTTCTGTAAAAAGTTGTACTAAAAAGTAAAAAATAATAATGTACGATTGCAAGAAGATCAAGCGTGCACACTTTCTATGTAAGTATATGTACACATGATTGAAGGCAATATGTGTACGAGTCCACCCCTTTCATACAATCATGCGTACAATCATACAAAGTGCGCACGCCTTGCTTTTTTAGAGTCATACATTATTATTTTTTACTTTTTCGTATGACTTTTTACAGAAAAGCAAGTTTCTTAAGACAAATTTTAATCTTTTTCTTCTACTTTTTAGTCATACTTTAATTAAATTATTATCATATATTTCCTAACTTTAATTGCTAGGTTAATTTGGATTTTCAAAGATCCTTTGCTTTCTCAGTCCTTCGTTTTGCAGATTTTTCAATTTTCACCACCCGGATATTTGCAAAAGCAACGGTGAAATATTGTATTGTCCTCCAATCTTAGTAACTGTGCAAAATTGCATCAATTATGTCAGAAAATGTGTTAAATGAAGGATGCAACACTGTGAAAACTGAATAAAAGTACTACATTGCGAGTTAAAGAAAAGCAAGTAATAAAATATGTGTTTCTTCGATCTTCTCATTAATCTTTTTCAATTAATGTTTTAAAAAGCTCTTTTAAAAGGTATATAAACTTAGTACAAACTATTTTCATCTTGGAAATTGGAGAGCAATTTGTATTTTAAAATTTTCTTATACAATCTACATATTCATATTTACCATATTTTATATATAAAAAAATGCACTCTTTGAAATTCCATACCAATAGATGAGGGTTGTTATTTAAAATAGTATTAATGTAAATCGTATTACCGTAAATTTGTTTGACAGTTGACTTGGATCGTTTGGATTGAAATTTAATTGTATTTTAAGCTTTAAACAAGTTGCCTTTAGGGTTCATACTGAATGACTGATAAGGCAATGATGCTGATCATTATCTCATGTTAGGAGATGTTAAGATTATAGTCCACTTTCAACAAAAAAAAGTTATATAACTGATAAAAATAAACACACAGATAAGAGAGAATAATGTCTAAGAATATTCCTATTATTTATTGATTTCAGTAAGAAAATATTTAGACAACATATTGACCTACAAAGGTAAAAATTAATAAATAATTGCCTAACCTAACCTAACGCGTTGTTTCAAAATTGATGATAAGATGAAGTCTACAGACTTTAGAAGTGAATTACGTATGGAATACTTATTTAAAGAGGTCAAGTTCCTCAGTATTACATATCAAGTGTTCTTTACTGGAACAGCAGACCCGCAAACTGGAATATACAAAGTATTTATAAGTATTTGAAATTGTTTATTACAAAATATTCCAAAACAAGGGGTAAAATAACCGAAACTATGTGCCTGCTTC
Source organism: Leptura quadrifasciata (assembly GCA_963675555.1). Taxonomy (NCBI): domain Eukaryota; kingdom Metazoa; phylum Arthropoda; class Insecta; order Coleoptera; family Cerambycidae; genus Leptura; species Leptura quadrifasciata. The sequence continues at coordinate 167,464,286 of OY776674.1, read as the reverse complement.
CATCCAATGGATGGCGAGGTAAGTGGAGTTAACTATTTTGATGTGCCTATTGTATTTTTTGCCAGTTTACTGAAATATTTGTGCAGGGTGGCCCATGAAGTTTTGGCCAGTAGATGCCTCGAAAATTATTTGAACTGCAATTTTAAAATTTGGTGATTTTTTTAACACTGGAATGTAATATCCATCTCTGGTATAAAAGGACATCAACATCGCATTTCTGATTACATGACATCAATTTCGAATTTTTAAATGGGACAGATAGACCGTATATATTACATTTCTGTGAATATACTTCTAATACCAATTTAACGCTACCATAATTGTCAGGTTATTTCGGCACTGGAGTATGGACAGAAGTTTTTATTTATTTATTTTGCGGGTAGGCTGAATTTTTGATGTTACTGGTGGTCAGAAAGATAAAATTCCAAGTTAGTGTATCCCTACCGATTTCGGAATCGCTGCCATAAAAAAAAAATTGGAATCGATTTATCACATTTCCTGTTAGTCGGAGCTAAAAAAGTGTATGGACAAAAATTGTAGAGCTCGAAATTTGTGATATTTTTTTTCTTAAGCCTAACTCTCTGTAGTTATTTCCTGAAAAGATAGATGGCGCCAAATTTTTCAACAATCAGCTTTTCTGTATGACCTTCAAAATTTACTGTAGTATAACTTAGAAACAAAAGAGTTATCCTAACAGAACGACATCCTACCTGAATATTTATCCTACCTGTCTGTCAAACAGCATTAGTAGGTTTGCTGTCTACACAAGCCTTTACATTCTACTTATGACAAGTATGTCAATAGGTTGCTTATATGTGGTGAGTGTGGAAAAAATAGTAGGCATGATCAAGATTTGTACAGTTCTCTCAGTGAAACAACTCCAAGTAAAAGTACTGTCGCTCATTTAGAACAAGAATTACATGGTTCTTTTACTAGTGGAAAACAGTAAATTCTTCATAGAAAGCCTATTCAAGCAGATGATAACGTAATGAGTATTCTGGCTTATCTTCAAGTAAATCCCCACATCTCAACTCACAGATGACCCATACCTTTTAAATAAAATATTGTGGAAAATTCAAAATGCACGCGAGAGGCTAATTTCCAGACAATATGGGGCGTAAATATTTGGTGCAGTTTATTCAACGGCCGTTTCATTGGGCAATATTTTTATAGAGGAGTTTTGACAGGCGTATGGTATTTAAATATTCTCCAGAACATATTTCCAGATTTACTTGAAGATATTCCCTTAAACAAGTGAAAGACGATGCGGTGTATCTCCTCACAATTCCCGGGAAGTTATGACATACCTTGGCGCTACTTTCCGTGAAAGATGGATTGGGTGAAATGGTACAATTCAGTGGCCAATTCATTCCTCGGATATAACACTTGTAGATTTCTTCCTCTGGAGATTTTGAGCGTTGCATTATAGAAGGGGGATATCAATTTGGGTATCAACTGTAATGATGCTGCTTAGGATACCCACACGTTTTAAATAAAAAAATGTTCATAAAAACTTTTATCCTTATCGTACCGAAAAAAAAACCGACAATTATGGTATTAGAAAGGCCTCCACAGGAATGTAGTAATATACAAGGTGCCCCATTAAAAAATTTGAAGTTGATATCACGTAATCGGAAATGCGATAATATAGTATACTGCTTGCAATTCCTTCATACTAAATTTGTAGGTACAGTTGCTACGTTTCTGATTTTAATTGTCTTCTAAAGATGCCAGCTTGGCTGGCGAAATGCTTGTCAGCATATTATGCAGTATTCTTCTTATAAAATCTTATCAAAGGTCATAGCATTTTTTAAGCATATTTCTTTCTTAAAATATTTCAGAAATTTTATATTCATGAATTTTTTTGTTCCTCCAGTTTACTTCTTCAGTTGTCTTGTTTGCAGGAAACGCGACGGACGAACGGAGAGACAGATGGATTGTCAGATGGACAGAAATCGAATTTGAATATAAATTTTAAAAGATATGTTTTTATTAGACATTACTAGTCACTATTTTAACTCTTTTATGCATATGTTGCAATGAACCGCCTTTTTGATGCGAGAATGTCTATGGATGCTGGAAAGCTTTAGGTAGCAATGATAGTTCAGAACTGGAAAAAGCTGTACTCAGTCAAGCTGAAGATCGTTCAGAGGCGAACACAATTGGAGGAATTTTTTGTACTCATCAAAGGAGGAGGACAGGAGTGTATCTAGGCTAGAGATGGCTATTTTTAACAATTATCTTATTTGCCTTTCATATGAAGTAAGTTTTTGTCATACCCGATTTTTTTCAGTACTTCTTATCTTTCAAATAATTTCAGAAATAGTCCAAAATAAATATGATTGATTAAATATTGTCCAATATTGGTTCATTTTGCATCTTTCTATATAATGATTAACCAATTAAAAAAAAAATTGGAGAGTTAAATAGTTGAAGTAAATAGTTTCCGAGACATAAAAAAACTCAACAAAAACTTTACAACCACATTAGAATACTGTTAAACTAGTTGTAAAAGTAATTGCGCAAAGGGTTGCACAGGTACGCACTTGAAATATCTGAAATAAGTTGTTCAATTTTAACAGACGTTACGGTTGTCTTCCTGTTTACATTTTATTTCATTCAGTGAAGTTATATACAGTACATTTACAGGTAGGTGAAATTTTACTGTGTTTAAATGTATTCTATACAGCTGTGTTTTTATAAATATTTTGGCGGGTAGTGAATATTCGAAGATTTTTTGTTTACAAGTGTGTGTGGTAAAATAATATTGTGGCAATGTTTAGGCCTTGGGAAGATTTACAACCAAGCACCAGCAGAGAATGTCAGGAAGATGGGGGGGGGGGGATGGTAATGGTAAACAAATTACGAAGAAAGTTTCTGCACAATATTTACACCCACAGACTCAAGAAATGGTTTTAAAAGTATATAAAAATATTTAAAAAAGTGAAGGAGAAAAAGGAGCCGTGGAAAAAACGATCTACTTAACAGAAATTGCAACACCAAGTGTTTATAAATTAATTAAAAAAGGGGTACAGAAATGAAAAGTTAAATCGGACAAAGGAACATCGCGAATATTAGATTCGTCTATGGTGAAACTGTTAAGGATGCAACATATAGCAAGTATAAGGAAAATGAGATACTAACCGTACAATCACTACATATGGAATTGAGAAGAAAAGATCTAGTGTCAGTTAGTGAAAAAACACTTCAGCTATGGATATTGAAGATAGGATTTAAGTTCAAAATGATTGATAAAAGAGCAAGTCTTATGGAAAGCAGCAGAATTGTAAAGTGGCTTATGGAATATTTGGAAGCTATTAAAAAATTTCGAAATGAACAATGACCAATATATTATTTAGACGAAACTTGGTATGTTACTCATGATACAGTGAGAAAAGGCTTGGCAGATGGCTCAAAGAAATGTAAAGTTGATATGCCTGCAAATAAGGAATCAGATTAATAATTCTACATTGTGGATCAGAAACTAAATGGGTGCATAATGGCCTCAAATTAAGTGAGAAAAAAATGGAAAATTCAAACGTTGACTATCACCAAAACATGACTGCGGATATTCTTGAAGAATGGTTTCAAACTTCATTGCTACCAAATATAGATAAAAACAGCGTAATTGTTTTAGACAATGCTACATATCATTCGTGATAAATTGAAAAAATACCAAATACTGGAATAAGAAAAAAAGACATTCAAGAATTTCTTCGAAAACACAATGTGCCATTTCAAAAAAACTTTAAAAAGAAAAATCTTTTGGATATTGTTAAGAAGCAAAATTTCTCAAAACAATATGTAATTGATAAAATGGCCGAAACTCAAGGACAGGCAGTATTACGGTTGCCCCCATATTTCTGTATTTTCAACCCGATCGAACTAATATGGAGTCAGCTGAAAAGCATTTGAAAAAATAACACCTTTCCCAAATTTGATGCCAAAGTAATCGATCTCATTAAAGCTGAAGCGAGAGAAATAACCAGGTCATTGGAAAAAATGTATTCAGAATGTGATTAAAACTGAAAATGAATACTGTTATGTGCTGCCCTCTAACAGAGAGGAGAGTGTAATTATTCCCTGGCTAGTAGGGTGGCGCCATCTATGAGCCAATTGATGAACAGTCACCTAGCACATAGTAGAATGTTATGGAATAGGATTCTGGTACATTCTATGGGTGTATATAAAGAGGTGAATCCAGCAGATGGGGGAACAGTTCAGTTCAGTGAAGTATACAGTACAGTTCTAGTATACAGAGAGAGTTTTTAGGTTAGACAAGAGTTGACAAGTTTAAGAAGAAAAGTAAAGTACATAGTGTTTTAAAAGTAGTGAATTTATATTAGATCAAGTTATTATTAGTTATGTGATTTTTAAGTATTTACTAGTGTAATTTTAGTGATTAATAAAATAGTGGTTAGTGAAGATTCTTGTTGCAAGTTATTTGAACCCACAGAGTGTTTACTGAAGACTGTAAACACGTAACAATACATTGACTTAGGAAAAAGCATCAGCCCTAATCAAAAAGCATTTAGTAATGTATGTAGATATAGATACCGATTCAGAAAGTGGTAGTGAAGTGTTTAGTGAGTAGAAGTTAATGCTTTGCATAAAAAGTTATGTGATTTAGTGTAGTGTGAATTTATCGTGTTATAAGTTTTTACATATATGCGTAATAACATATAATAACATTATTTTTATATATAAGTATATATTATTTGGTTATTATTATCATTATTATTATTGTATATATTTTATTTCATAATTATTTATGTTTTCCAGAATTGAATTTATTTAGTTAACCTGGGTCGATTAGATCAAGTTAGGATTATCGATATAAATATAACATTTTATTTATTTAAAAATTTTAGAGATCTGATTTATTTATTTTAACTATTTTAATATTGAAAATCCACATATCCCACATATTTGGCAAGGAATTGCTTGTACCTCCTCGCAGTCCTTGCTGGGCTTCACCAATATATAAGATATTTCTCTCTTCACACAAGCAAAATGGGGTAAGATTGTTAAATTCACCAGATGCATACGAATTTTAAGTACGGCTCTGTAGTATTTCGTTCGCAAATTGACTGGCTTACCTTTATAGGTTTTTAACGTGCGTCGAGTGTCAGGTCATTTGTCATCAAATATACCGCATGGTCCACGGCGATAATAATTATGTCGTAAAGTTTTTGTTGTGTCTTTTATGTATTGAGAAGTTCTTACTTGGACTATACCTTTGTGTAAATTTAATGTTTCAATTGTGATTAAAAATTACAGCAATTGAAGAAGTGTTAGAGGCAATTTCGAACAAAGATAAAACTATTTTTCTTGCAGAGACAGGCGCATAATCGCTAATATGCAGATAATAAAGAGTGACAAAAGGAAGAGCTTTAGGATTTTGTATATCTTTAAATGATAATCTAAAAATTGTAAGTGAAACCAGGCTCCCCCCCACCTCAAAAACAATTTCTTTGGTGCTAAGTATTTACAAGTACAAAATGAAATACATTTCAACTATTTAAAGGATTACACGAGCCTTAATAAACGGTCTTAGCTAGGTAGACATGACCATTGTGCACCGCAGTTATAAGGCTGATATTTTTTGTGAAAGTTACTATCATTGACACTTACTAATCTCTAAAATTCTCTGTCCGAAAACTGACACATTAAAGAGTAAAAAAAGATATAAAAAACTAATGGCTTGAAAGAAATATATGTTGTAGATACAATTACGGTACATTAAGCAAAAAGTAAAAATTTCAAGTTTAAAATTTCTTTCTCAACATCATAGTCTTCTAGGACCAGTACCTACCATTATTTTATGGTTGTATCTTACAACATATAGCCCAATAAAATCGGACGAAATTTGTCGATTTGGATGAAATAATTCAGAGCGAGTTGAAATTTTGGAAACAGGTTTATTTTGGGGTAGTTTTTCACATATCAAAAGTGGGAGGGGTGGGCGAAAATAGGTAAAAAGAATCGGTTTTTCGCAAAAAACTCTGAAAGTATCAATTTTACTGTCAAATATGTACACATGAAAATTATAGGTAATAAAAATTCGCACAATTTCGTTTTTTTTTAACTTCGTACGACATATTGGAGCCGAGATAGATTTTTTTGAAATTTTGCCAGTTTTGCGTTGCAAGAAAAGTGCCCGCCTGCTAAAACCTCGAAAATGGTCATTCGGATCGCAAAATGTTTCAAATAAAAGTTGTAGTGAATTCGATTACGAACAATTTTCTTTTAATTTTCATTTCCATTCGATCAGTATTGGCAGAGATATGAATTTTTAAACATCTTTATAGCGCATTATCAGAAAACTTGTTTCATGATAAAATCGATAAAAACTCTTACACCTATAGTGTGTCTAATGAAAGTTAAACAGAATCAAATTTTGAATGTGTTGGTTTATCAGAGCTGGGTAGTATTTGAATCATTCAGTATTCGAATCCTTTTTGAGTATTCGAATACTTTCATATAAAACGATTCCTGATCCGGATTCGTAAGACAAATGAAAAAGGATTCGAATCCTGGATTCAAATACTTTTTTGTGGTTCCAATATTTTTTACACAAGCATTGTGCATTATGTTATTAAGTACAGGGAGCGTGAAGCCACAGGGAGTCAAGAAGGTAAGAACCTATTGTAACATATTGACAGGCAAATAGCATGCATTTTGGTAAGTACTTGTCAGTGTTGCGGGTTTTTTAGGTGGTGTGGACATTTTTCGGACTAAAATATTTCTGACAATTTCGGATATTTTGTCTGTTTTTTTTTAAAAAAAAGCGATTACTTTCTCTATACGTTATATTATTTTTCAATGTTTAATAAGTCAACGTTTTCATTGTTATTTTAAGATTTCCTCAAGTCTCTTTAATTTTAGGTTTTCCTTGTAAAACTTAGTTTTAAAAGTTGTAAGAAATATGGAACAATATGGAAATGGAACGCTTATAAGGCAGACGTATTTTAGCTCGTATTTTAGGCATTCAACGTTCACTAGAATCTAATATATATTAATTAAAGTCTTACAAGAAAAACATAAATTAGATAGTCCTGAGCATGTCTTAAAATAAAAACGCGACATCGACTTTTTAAAAATTGATTTTATCGATCTTTTTACCACGCCCCAACCAATTCAATGGCATAAGCTTAACGTTAAAATACAGTGCAATTTATTAATTTATTTCTATTTAATCAATCAATCACCTACATATATTACATAATCAAGCAAAGTACTAATCTATTAACCATAATATTACAATAGAAATTAATAAGTGTAACTGTAACAATAATTCTGAAGTTAACTTGAGGATTCGGATTCGTGATCCGAAAAGAGGAGTCGAATCCTGTGATTCGAATCATTTTTTTCTACAAAAAGAATCCGAACGTAGTACCCGTGATTCGAATCCTTTACGATGATTCGGATTCGTGATTCGAATCCATTTTCAGAGGATTCGACACAGCTCTGTGGTTTATGTACAAAATCGTTTTAATAACAAGTGAATGGAGATAAAAGGGAAAACATGAAAATTTGTCATTTTCAAGTGTATGTAGGAAACGACTCAGAAATGCCCACAGACAAACTACTGATACTTCAAAAAGTGAAAAAATATTATTAAATGTACTTTGTTATATACAAAAAAAGGAATTAAAAAATAATATGGGTTCAGTTTTCTGAATAAAAACAGTTTTCAAGAACCTTTTTTTAAAAGGTTTCTCCCTCCTCCCATCCGCCGGCGTCTACGGGCGAGGAATTTTGATATATTAAAAAGTACCACAAAATAAGCCTGTTCCCAACATTTCAGCCCGCTATGAATTATTTCATCCAAATTTTCCCATTTTATTGGGCTAATATATGGTAGACGATAGTTAAAAAAATAAAGTATGTTTTAAATTTCTTCTCATAAATGGTTTTATGAATACAATAAAACAAAATTTACAACTTTCGGTTTAACCAATAATGTGTTTGGCTTCGGATTAAATTAGTGAATGCTAACGATAGTAACTTTTTTGCACAAAAAATATTAAACCTATATGTATCCGTCTGTAGTCTTTGCTAGAGAGTAGACAATGATGTTCTATGTAATTTGGTACATTGAAACCTTATCCCAGAAATTGCCCATCGCATCAGTTTTTTGAGGTAGATGATATAAAATTGGCCAAAAATGGCGTTTTTTGGTAAATTTATGATGTATTACACAGAAAGCAATTTTTTTTGTGCTTCTCCAATAGATTATGTATAAAACTAGCCATCCTCTTTAAAATGGACTTACTAGTTTAAAGTTCACATTTCAAAGCAATATGGCAGTATAGGGTATGAATATTAAAGAATGCTGTCTTAAAAGAAGGATTACCTTCAATGTATCCTACCATTACAAGTATTCTAAGCTTAGAGGACAACCTTCTCTCAAGATAGCATTGTACGGCACGCTTACAAAAAAACTGCTTCATCCGCAACACTTCCACGAATAATCCCGAAGGCGTCACTTTTGCTTCATTTTATCTCCAATTCATCTCAAAAACCTGACACGATAAGCAATTCCTGCAGCAGGTTTCAGTGCTGAGAAACAACTATTAATTTTCAAACAAAAAAAACATAGGCCTGTTATTTAACTCTTCTTTTTGACATATAGAGAGACATCTTTGCAAATAAACCTCTATTGATATGATTTTACAAACAGATTTTTCATGCTCTATACAGGGTGTTGCATCATGAGAGGGACATAGCTTAACAGGAGGTAGAGAACATCAGTGGTAACCGGAACCTCCCATAGAAATGTCTCATTGGGCCTTCATTACGAAGTTACAGGGTGTTAAATAATTTTTGGCCAAACCTGTTTTTTGTCATAACTTTGACAGGGAATGAAATAACGGATTCATATTTGGTACGGCTAATGTACTAACGAGCCCCAAGAGGTACATGTACAAAAAAAATATATCCAGGTCCGGACTCACTATAATTTATGTTTCTTCTTTGCATCAATAAAACATCACCCTGTATATATTTTTTTGAAATTTCGATACGATATTCGAAAAGAGCAAGAAAAAACAAACAAAATGGCCTATTTCATTTTTTTGTTACACCTTCGTGGTTATTTAAATACGTTGTTAAATGTGCAAGAAAATGGATTACAGAACCCTATTAAATGAGAGGCACGTGAAATAAATAGTTTTATAACTAGAATTTGCAAAAATTCTATTGAGCCTAGGTGGTCTGGGTGAATCCTAATTCCGGCACGTTTTAAAGGTCCATTTTGGTAAAAAAACTGTGGTCCTAATAAGTAATCGGGTATGAAATAACAAAATTTTTAATCAATCACAGTAGGCTTGTTCAAAGAATAAAAGTGACAGATAATTTAAACCATTTAGGCCTAAGCAACCAGTTACTTTGATCAAGAAAATCATCAACATTTTATACTTAATGAAAATTGGAAAAGAGAACAAACTAAAATCTAAATAAATAAAATATTTTCCATTCAATTAACAATAAATAACAAAACAATAACTAAATGTGTTTAAAAATAAAACATAATTGACACTAAAGTAAATTTTCAAAATGTCCTCCCCCACATTCTGTGCATTTTCTTGCGCGTTTAGAAAGGTCACCAATTGCTCGACGTATCATTTCTGGATTATTCCGTATTTCGTCGCAGGTTGTAACGATGCGCTGGATTAAATGTTGTCTACTTTCAATTTCAATGCTATAAACCTCGTTTTTTAAGTGGCCCCATAAAAAGTAATCACAAGGGTTACAATCAGGAGATCTTGGTGGCCATTCATGTGGACCCCCGCGTCCAATCCATCTATTAGGATACACATTGTTTAAGTGTTCTCTTACTTGAAGGTTAAAATGTGGTGGGGCCCCATCATGCTGAAACAACATGCCTCTTATACCGATATTTTCTAACATATTCGGTAAAATGTTTTGAAGAAAATCAAAGTAAATTTCACCATTCAATCTTTCTTCAAAAAATGTGGCCCTATCAAATGTCTATTCACAAGTCCGACCCAAACATTTACAGAAAACCTGTGTTGCGAACGGCGTTGGCGTACCGCATGTGGGTTTTCCTGTGCCCATTTATGATTATTTCGTGAATTGTTTACTCCATCCCTTGTAAATTGTGCCTCATCCGTAAATAAGGTTCTGTAAATGACTGGGCGATGGTTAGACAACCAATGACAAAATGCCAGGCGGGGGATATCGTCGCCTTGTTGAAGACGCTGTACCTGCTGGATATGATATGGATAGTAACGTTCTCTTTTTAGGGTTCTCCATACTCGCCAATGAGGAATACCAGTTGCCAAACCGATTCTTCTAGTGCTCATATTTGGGTTTTCTTGAACTACGTTTATAATATTGTTTTGTTCCTGCACACCTTGTTGTAAAACACGCTCCACAACTGCAGAAGTAGGAAACTTTCCGTGTTGTCTTGCATACTGGAACACCGTACTAAAGATTTTATGATTAGGGCATCGACGACCAGGAAAACGCAGCCGATATTCACTTTCCGCCGACCTACCATTTCCATTACAGAAACCATAGATGAATATTATGTCAGCATATTCCACGTTTGTAAATTTTACTGGCATAGTTAAAATATTTTCACAAGTTTTCACTAACTAAATGCGGATTAATGACGCATTAAATTACTAACAAACAATTATTCAACTGTTTAGGAGATTTCTTTTTATTATCTGTCACTTTGAACAAGCCTACTGTGATTGATTAAAAATTTTGTTATTTCATACACGATTACTTATTAGGACCACAGTTTTTTACCAAAATGGACCTTTAAAACGTGCCGGAATTAGGATTCACCCAGACCACCTAGGCTCAATAGAATTTTTGCAAATTTTATTTATAAAACTATTTATTTCACGTGCCTCTCATTTAATAGGGTTCTGTAATCCATTTTCTTGCACATTTAACAACGTATTTAAATAACCACGAAGGTGTAACAAAAAAATGAAATAGGCCATTTTGTTTGTTTTTTCTTGCTCTTTTCGAATATCGTATCGAAATTTCAAAAAAATATATACAGGGTGATGTTTTATTGATGCAAAGAAGAAACATAAATTATAGTGAGTCCGGACCTGGATATATTTTTTTTTATACATGTACCTCTTGGGGCTCGTTAGTACATTAGCCATACCAAATATGAATCCGTTATTTCATTCCCTGTCAAAGTTATGACAAAAAACAGGTTTGGCCAAAAATTATTTAACACCCTGTAACTTCGTAATGAAGGCCCAATGAGACATTTCTATGGGAGGTTCCGGTTACCACTGATGTTCTCTACCTCCTATTAAGCTATGTCCCTCTCATGATGCAACACCCTGTATAGTTCTTTAAGCCGTAGTTGGAACATCATCTTTGGCTTCTTTTTTATACCCATCCAAATTTGGTCTAATATGACTGGTCTGTATTTAATTAACCCTGATATTAACCGTAATTGGTCGAAGGCTCAAGAAAATTCAATTGTATTTAGCATACAGATGTATATAAAGATTAAATATAAATGAAAATGTCCAATTTGTTTAACATTATACTATATATTTACCACTCTAAGAAGGGTGTTATTCTAAGGCAAAATAAGTATAAATAGACTCACCACAGTGTAGCACAGTTTTTACCTTTCCACCATATGGCGGCAGCAGACACCACGAACGACTCCAATCCCGGGTATAAACCAATTAAACTAGCCCATATGGTTTTACATTGCTCATTTTTACATTCTATTGGTTTAGAATAGCACAGCATAATAATTATTTTTTATATAAATTCAACTTTACATGTGAATACCAAAACCGTGGAGTAGCATTTACGTATTAGGCTTGGGATCTTTCAGAAATGATAATAAAATATGCCATAACTAATAGCTTAGTCTTTCATTATTAACGATGTCATGGGCAGCACCGGAATAATATCAATTTGATGTTTTCATGAAGTATCTGATAAAAAAAATGCAAATGGTTTTAAACTTTTAAAGGACCTCGCAAACTTCTTATGGAAATCTTATGGACACATTGTCCTATATCGAATACTTTGCTCTTTCCATTCAACCGTGTTCCAAGCATATACATAAATACAAGAGTATAGATAAGAGTACTCAGAGAGTACTGCCGAAAGTACCTCAAAGTTACCTGAAAACATTCCGTGACAAGTGCGCCGTAAAAATTGAATTGCTAATTTGCCGTTAAAAGTTTTACCAAAAATTTCACAAAAAATACTCTTGTAAGTACTACTATGAGTACCAACTAAGAGTACCATTAGTTATACCACTAGAAAATACACTAAGGCATTATCAGAAAAAAACTTTAATTGCCATACAATGTCTCGCATAGGCTACCTCGCTGTTTTTACTTAATCCTATTTCAAGCACGTATGTTAGCGTATGGCTAAAATACCAATCTTTGAAGGTCTTTACCACAGAACCTTGGGGTTCTAGGACTTCCTGTCATTGGGACCTTTGATCTGGATGATGTGTAGAATATCATATCAAACAATGGGCAAAATTAACGGGAGCCGGATTTCGATAAGAAGTTTGCGGGGTCCTTTATATCATAAGATCCAGTTTTATAATGTATTTAAACTGTGTCTCCTATTAATAAAAAATATAGACAGCAAATTTTCAAATAAAACTATAACTGAATCTTATATCTTCGTACCAAACAAAAAAGATTTCCATGTTTTGCATAGTACGAATACATAAATTTTGACGAAAGTTTCTGATATTTTCAATTTGAAAAGATGCAGGTAATTATCAATAACTTACAACTGTAATTTGAAAACCCCTAAGAAAAGTAATTAAACTTCCACAAGAAACACAGGCGCCATAACCGTAAGTTAACAAATTGGGAAAATATTTTCTAGACGAGACATAATTTTCGTAATCGTATTAATTTTGGATGTTATTGAACACTCCAAAATAATAGCAAGATATTGTGTGATAAATACATGAATATATCTATGTGGTATTGACGTTATTTATCTCTGCCCCCCTACATATACTAATAAACAGGTAGGTAAAGAATTAAATTAAAAAAAGTGTACATAAGACGAGGATCACATAAAATCACTATATAGAAGACACTTGATTAAAAGTGTACTAGATTTTGTCTAACAAATATTCTTGAGTTTCCTTTTGAAAACTACATTGTGGGTTACTTCGGCTTTTTACATCCTGTATAGTTTATTATTTTCGGAATCTACGAACCACTCACTTCTGATAACGAAATTTTCATTATTCTCAAAAATAATAATTGTAAAATTTTTAATTTTATTTTTCAATATAGAGGGCTGTGGCTGGAGCAAAATTATTCTTTTTCCTCTCTGTCAACAGCACAAACAATAATTCTTGATAGTAAATTTATATTAACTGTTATGTGGGCCAATAAATTTTAAAGTACTAGTGTTTGAAAAAAATATAAAAAATCATTTTTCAATAGAACACGTATGGATCATTAGGTAGAAAATTTTATATGCGATATATCTGTTTTTTTTTTATACATTTATTTAACGTCGGCCTATTTCCGCTACTGAGGCCTAACACCGACGCCTGTAGACGAGCTACCCCCAACCAGGAAATTTGCCAAACCTCTTCCCTTAAGAAGAGTAGGGATCTTGTACTTGCCTAACATTTAATAGACAAGGGACCGACGGCTTTACATCCCCTCCGAAGGATGGTATATCTCCTATACAACTCTCGCCTAAGGTTGTATAGCTTCCGCGCATACACTGATATACAAGCCGCTGGAAGATATGTGAGGCGAGAACGCGGTTTCCGTTGGAATGGTCACCATCCAAGTACTAACTGCGCCTGTCATTGCTTTACATCGCATACCGAAGTATGTACATAGTAAAGACGCACCTACACTCGCCCCTGATATATCTGTTTCATTTCCATTAAACACTAAAAACTAAATAATGAAAAAATGTCTCTGTTTATCTGGAATTTTATTTCGTCATGCCTGCCCTGTATCAGAACTAACTGAAACACAATGTACTGAAAGGCGTACATTACTGAACCGGCATCCCATGAATTCTTACGAATTATAAGATTATAACATGCCTCACCAGGAATATTCAAATAAACACCGTAAACTAGTACACTATTTGTCAATTTCAGACCAGGTGTTGATTGAGGTACTCTCCACAGTAATAAAATATTATCTTCAAATTTTCAACTAAATTTACTAAGTCAATTTATTTAACATATTGCCTGGTGCCGCTCTCCACAGTACTTCATTTTTCTACTTAATTAACTGAATTTTCAAAGTAAATTTATCCAACATATTTTTTTACTGACCAAGTCCTGCTACGGCGATTTGAGGTGCTCTTCGTAGCATGGAGTACAAAGTCCAATTTTGTTGACCGAGATACTCCCCACATTAATCTCTGAACTTCCAACTTTTTGTACAAAGACAAGTTATTCCTCATACTCTCGTTACTCCCATTTCCTATTCTTATAGCTACTCCACATGTCGAGAATGGCACGTTCACTACGCTTATAGTAAAAATGAGCAATGTATTTTAGCAAAGGAAACTAACAACAAACCCAAAGCATTATTGTGACAAACATTTATTAATAAAGTGTAAATTAATTAGAACATAATTGTAATGAAGTAAAGGAGCTGCATACAGTACAGAAATATAAGTGATCAGAAGTTATATTAATCACTTGATAGTGCAGTAAATAAAAGCACCTAGAAAAAAAATTACACCACCTTCAAATTGATCTTGGATTATTTGCGTGAAACTTTTTTATTTTTTGTTGAGTAATATCGAAAGCAAAAACTGGCAGACAAACTAAAATTTTGAGCAAGAAAAATTGGCTACTTGAGTTCTATCGAGTGATCAGTTCATGGCGGACTTTGTTTTCAGCCTTTCTCTAACGTTCACTTAGTTTTGCCTACATGACAAAAATGACACAATCATATGTATAGTAACTATACCTTGTGAATATTTCATTTTCTGAAAGATCAATAATAAAAAAAATTTCTGTTAATAACACCCATATTTAACAATCTTTATGAAATTAGGGTAGGATATATTAATCATATGCTAGATTTTGACGAAAAAAATATGTCAAACGTTCTTTCTACATCGCCAGGACTATTGAGAGCCTTATGGTAAAATTTTCACAAGATCACTTGTTTAATCCAGCTGGCTCGAGTATAAACACAAACCAGTTTGATATCTCTACTATTTTTTCTTTATTGCATTTCATTTAAAATAATATATATATATGGCGTATTAATTTAAGATTATTTAACACAAACTAATTAATAGTGATCTCAATCATAATTAACAGCCCTAATGTTTTAGGATTTACATGCCAGAACACAAGCAACAATCACATATCAATGAGTAGTATGCTAAATAAAAAACCCAAACACAGTAACTTTTTCGTTATAACTATTGCATGGTATGGTTGTGTAACTCTCAGTGAATTTTAAACATGATTCTTTCTAATATCTGCTTTAAAGGGTGGCTAAGAGAGTTAATTTTGTTAATAAAATGTGAAAATCTAACTTACTCGGTGCCTACACGCATCTGTACCATAATTTATTCATTTGTTCTTAATTTAGATGTGGTATATTATATTTATATTTGTTTTTTCAAAAAATATAAATGATTTGTTTCCGAGTCTATCTAAGTTTTGGTTTATATCTTTCTTATATGTGTTTCTTCTTTTTAATAACAGGATTTCTAACAAAGTTCACTTAAACATTAACGCTTTTAAAATTTTTGTTTTAACGGTACGGGATGTTAAAAAAATGTTTGTAAAACAATAATTACTCATAAGATCACAATCATTTGAAATTATTAAACTTAAATTTCATATCTTATTAGAACAAAGGTCATTATTCAGTATAACTTCCACTAATTTATCACAATTTATAAGTAAAAAAAGGGACAATATAATTTTGAACTAGAAAAATTATGCCACTGGATAAGATTGAACAATAGGTTGATTATTGGTTTCTTTGGTGATTTCAAGAAAGTAGTATGCTCTAATTTTCTAGAACTTCGGATAAAGTATCCTTAAATAAATGATTCTTTACAGCTGTTGTGAATCTAAAGCTTGCCTTGGACTATGGATTAAAGTGTCGTTTTTTTTATAGTGACAAGTTTTAACTCCCAGTTATTCAGCCCTAATTTAGGCTTGAACTAATCTATTTTACCATTGAGGATTTGTACAGTGCCTCTATAGAATTTAAAGTAATTCAAATACTATCAGTCCCATAAGGAAAACATAAAGCAGTATTATTTGAAGAAAAGTAAAAACAGAATTTTTTGAGTTTCGTGTCTAGTTACAAATATTATTCCACACTCCTCTTTTTGAAGTCTATGAAGTACTGTAAATAAATTGTTGTCACATTGGATAATGATTCCCAATACAATTTTTTTTTCTTGAAAAATTCTAGTTATAGGGAGTCAAACCTGAGATTCCAGGTTGGGAAGTAATGGCTTGATCGGACAATCATACACATAGTTAGTTTATCATTATCCATAATTAAAATTATACTCTTACAATTTTTTTTTAACATTCTGTACATTCAAAACAAAACATTTATAGCGACCTTCTTGTTTATAATAACTTTGTCTACAAGTTGTGACAGATCTGTTATCTACAATAAAAACACTCTATACTATTTTAGACTAAAAAAAGTTGCATCATAATTTACTCATTACTGGTCCTTTCAAAATAGTTTAGTAAATAATTGAATATTTTGACTATTAATAAAATGATGGAGAATACACATTTTTACATAGCGTCAAAATAAAAGGCTTTTCCACGTTAAATTTAACGCCTAACAATATTAACAAGTCTCGGTCTATAAAATAGAAATGGCTAAGCCGTCATTGCGGTTTATTCCATGATAGCGAATATCAAAATATTAGACAATGAGGGACTGACTGTAAGATGTTTCAAATGGCAATTGCACTTGCGATTTTACACTCTATATGATGTTTTAACTACTACATAAAAAAAAATTCTCATTATTTCAACACCTCAAAACCCAACTACATATTTTCTATTTATAAAAGAAAAAAAAATACTTCTTATTTGTCGATCAGACATCTCCATGATCTAAAATGAATGTTCAATAAAGTCGGTATACTGGCACACTTTTACTATTCAACTAGTGTAAGGTACATGATCTTTAACCCACTTTTAAAGAAAATCTCAATTTATAACAGAAAAGCTTAGAATTGTCTGTTTAAAATTTTGAACTTAAGAACGTAAATACCTTGTACCGATATTTTTACTCATAACTTTTAGTACTTGATAACCAAGTCTATACAAATGTTTAAGTAAGTAAGTAACATAGCCCTTGAAAAATACCCCTTTTACTAATTTAAAGTAATTTTTTAACTAGCAAACATTCAAACGTATCGTATAAAAAAGTGTGACTTTTTTGCCAAAGATTAGACCTTTTTCTAAACTACAGGTACATATAGCAGCAGACATGATGTCATAAATTAAAGCGTGCCTCATGGACACGGTATGGCATTTGAGTACTTGCTTGACTTCAAAATTTGCTAGCCCCATTTTTGTCTTTAGAACTGAGCCACCCCAACGCAATCTTTTTACTTCACATCTCTTTATAGAAGACATAACACGGATAAACTATTAATATAATTTAGGATAAAATCCTACTCTAAGTTCAATTAAAATTGGTTGATGTTAATAACAGAAAATCGTGCCTATGGTATTTACCTTGAAGGTTTCTGTATCCTAGTCCCTTCTATGTGAATGTTTACTTTTGATTTGAAGTGCAAAAATGTGATGGTGATATAATATAACCAAAATTCAAACCCATGAAACCAACCTTAAGCAATTGTTCGGGCAGCAATTTGCCACAATAGTTTTTAGTACAAATTTTTAGTTTCTACTATCAATTTACCCAGCAAAAAATAGAAGAAAACACCTTAAAAGTCCCTTACAACCAAAGCTATGATATTTTTCTTACATGCATATGTCCTGTTGTCATTTTGAGCAGTCTCAATGACAAGGTAAGTGCCACGCCAGATTGGAAGATAGTGTGATTTTTTTCGGGTTACCAAACTCGAGAGATTTTATTTACCGTACTATTAATAATTAAATAAAAAAACCTTCGCTAGATGATGAATATGGCTTGGTGGGAAATGCTGTTCAGCATGCCAGTCAGGTGAAAACATCCACCCTGTTTGGAGTTAGTAAGTTGAAGAGAATCTGCCTCAGACTATGTGCCTTTTAGGAAATTGTTTGGGTTAGTACTGCCTTCAAAACATCCACTCAAAAACCAGGTAAAATGTACAACCAGACTTTGATACATTGCTACTAATAAATGTACATTTTCTTTCTATATATGTACACACAAAGTGTATATTTTTTTTATCAATTCGATATACAGTCGTTTTTATTTGGAATCTCATCAGGTTTAAGGTTTACTATTGATAATTGGAGGTATATGCAACTTAATGAACGTATGTATGTAAATATAAATTAATATTCCCTATTGTCACTTTATTAACTAAGTTAGTTTTCTAATGAATGTAAATCAAGTTTTCACAATCACCAAAATAAAACCTTGCACTCGAAACGTCTTTCACCAGTCAAATTGGCATCAATATGATCTAACACGGTTGGCAAAACGTGTGTTGAGTATAATATTCAAGTGTTTCTATGCTTGTGGAAATTACTTCACTGTTATGTCACATCAACGAGTCCAACTTCAAGAATAAATTGTTCTTTTAAGGTTTGTGTCGATATCAGGCACAACCAGTTTCAAATTATCCCTAATTGTATTAACAGTCAAATTCAAATAAACCTTTTAAAGAGTTTGTAGAGAGAAAATATAAATTATAGGGGCGGGAATAATACTATTTTTGTAATGATGATCTATAAGCAGGGCCGGCCTTAGTTCCTCAAGCGCCCTCGTATGAAATTTTGAAAGGCGCCTTTTTTCTGCTCAAGTCAGATTAGAGTAAAATCAAGAAACTAATTGTTTGTATGGTGATTGATTGAGCGGCGCCCTCGTGTGGGGCACGCGCTTGCCCCCCTCCCCCCCCCTAAAGGCTGGCCCTGTCTATAAGTTCAATATATCATTATTTTTAACAAATACTATACTGAATAATCAGAAAATTTTTGTATTTTAAATTCAAAGTATCTGAGTAAACAAAATAAAATTTGGTCAGATGATTGAAAAATCTTCTTTTGCTGATATTTTTTATTGTCAAAAATATTTTGCTTGCACTGGTTGAGTGGAAATCTTCTAAGTGGCTCAAAAATTCAACAAGAAGACGTATATCTCCTGGTAACAATCTACAAATTTATTAATAGCAATTTTTATAAAGTAAATGAATAAAAAATTAGTCCATGAAAAACGTGTCAACAAAATTATTTCAATGTAGGATTTACTAATAAAGAATAGACTGTTTTTCAATTTTAATCCTATTTTTCTACTTGACACATTGAAAGAGTAGTACTTTTATTTTATCTTATTACATAGATATGAAATTCAGTATCAGTATAAATACTAATAAAAGGTGCTACAATATTGTCTTTAAGTAGAGAATTGGGTTTGAAAAATAGCTTATTTTCTTGATTTCGTTGGATAGATCCAAGTTTGAGGCAATTTTACTACAACAACCTATTTTTCTTAGACTAATTCATTTTATCCCTTCATCCTATATAAATAACAATAGTTTGCTAATGATACAAGTTTTTATATGAATTCCTGGGCGAATTCCTGGGCCCCTATTTCTATGAAATCACTACCCACTTAATCGTTAAAGTTAATAACAACTTCAAATAAATTTTCAGTACACCATTTTAAAGAGGATGAATAAATGTGACCGTGTATGGGGCGTGACTGAATCTTAGTTAAATTTGCAAAATTTTATCAACAAGGAAATGTTGATGCCTTGATTTAGTATGTCTTTGTTAGTTTATGAGTCAATCAAAGAGAAAGTTTAGTTATAAATACCACCAATTTCCAAAAACCTTCCAACTTGATGTCGAAACCGGCACTTATCAACTAAATATGATAAAGTGTTTATTAACGAGATTTTATTTGATTAAGATATAGAAAGAAAATGCCATCCAAATAAGTGCAAAATAAAACAACTATGACTTTTAAAAAAACGTGTAAAAGTAAATTATATCTTTAGATGAGTACTAGGCGAGTAGAACCCATTTTGCAATGGTTATTGAGATATATTCCCTCGGCCTTCGATGACAAGCCGCAGGAATAGATTAAACGTTACTAAACCGTCTTCACGAGAGTCTGCTTTGTTCGATTTTGCACTTCCCGCTTCCCAATAGTTGAAAACCATTCACCAATACCATTCTGAGTAAAATTAATGTAAAAAAAGCACAGACACCAAATCGTATTCAGAGATCTAGCGAAAGCTATGCAGAGGCTTAATCTAAACCTACTATGTGTGCCGCTTACCCGCCTGAAAGGATAACAGAAACGTTACGCTTTGAAGCAAGCGGCGGCACCGTAAACATATCTATTTCTAAGTAAACTAAAAAACCCAATATATAAATAAAAATTTAAATGATTACACCAATGATTTTGTACAATGTTTCTTAGTTCTACTTTCAAAAAATAACTAAATAAAAGTACAACCCATCGCCCTCTATCGACAACATTGACAAACAGAAGTGATCAACTAAAGACAACTTTAGTTTGAAAAAAATTTATACGTATATGCATATACAAAAAAAAAATAGTTGCCCTTAGTTTATATAACAAAGTCCTATAACCATAGTTTTAAACAACAAATACCCAATCCAAATCTATTATTAGTCGCAGACATTTTTGTTATAACAAAAGCCTTAAAACATATAAAGGGATCAGTGTATTAAAAATATATATATTTTTTTACTATAAAGTATTATGTAAAAAATTGTTTATAAACAACAAGATATGTATAATAGCAACAATTTGGAATGTTTTTAATCACATAATTATATGCTACAGTCTTTACGGCTTCGGTTGCCCAACACCTCGAGCATTGTACACAAAATTGTCTTGGACAGGGTTTTATGCACAAGCCCGACTAATCAGATTGACAATAGTCCCAGAATTCGTTCCAGAAAACTGCCCAGCTATTTTTTGCTCACACCGACGATATAAGTACAAAAATAGATAAAAAATTCTCGTGTAAAAATGAGCTGCTTGATCACATACCGTTTTCTAAGCTATTAAGTACCTAATAGCGCGACCACAGTCACGCAATTAATATTTATTGTCATATAATTAAAGTAATTTATGTACAAATTACCAGGATATAAAATTTTTAATCGCTAAGGCACTTAGGTGTATATTATGTGGAAATTAATATTTACAATGTATAAATAAATGTATATATATTATATATATACACAAAAAATAAATTCAAGTTAATAATTGAGAATGCAAAACATCAATAATATATCTTGTAATATCAATTAATGTAGATAGTATATAGGGTTACTATATAGTTGTATAAGTTTTGTTCAGGAATTATTTTAGACGGGTCTGGTTCTTTTACCACATGTTCAGGTTATCAAAGTTTACAGTTAAATTTTGTGACATGAAATCCGTTTTTTTTGCATATTAATGGTATTTCGTAAATATATTTGTTGGATTGCAAAATTGCAAAAATTGAAAAATGTTTATGATTAAATTTCGAGAAAAATTAGCTATTCCGGAAGTCTGCCAGATTGCTAGTTGTTATGAAAATTTTAAACAAATTAACGTATCTCCGAAAATAATCAAGATAATTTATTTAAGCTTGCTGGGTATATAAAAAAAAGATGTGTATTTTTTTCTTAAATGTAGGTTTTTAAATGAACTTTACTGTGAATTTATCAAAAATTTATTTCCTCTTTTGTATATAAAGAGGTTTTTCAATAAAAAAATCATTTGTAGCAACAACTGTTCAGGCGTGTAAAAAGTACGTTAAAAGAAAAACGTTTAAAATTTGCATTTATATTATATATTATCGATATTTAAACATTTGCCAATAAACAATTAAATATTTATACTTGTATCATACTTAAGACAACCTTAACAACTGAGTTTACATTCTAAATGTGAATCGAAACCTATATTCCTTTATTAAGATGTCCAATTTTTATATAAATTCTGTATTTTCGTGTAATCTTTATTTTTAAATTATTTCTAAACTTATATTTGTCAAATTAACTTTTATGTCAATTAGAGATACAGCAGGGACATTATATTTGCAAGGCAATTTAATATTTATTGTACTCGAGTTTCCATGCCATTATGGATTTTATATCACCTTGATTCGATGTGTTATTAATTTTTATTACATCTGTGTTAACAATTCAAAATAAAATAGAAATACATACAAGACATCAAATAAAAATAAAAATTATATTTTTATCCGAAATTAGCATAAAAATACAGATATATTTCCAATAGTAGAATGCAGGTTTACACGGCCGTTGTCTAATGAAGTAGATTCTTTCGGGTCTTGCCGTGGTCGTCGAACTTGACTTGACGTTTCGCTTATCATCCTGTCAGCTTCTTCAGAAGGATTCTAAAGACTGAATCTGTTGTGTTACACTCCTCGTTATATACCTAGGCGTCGCTTCGCTTCGCTGGTCATTGGTTGCGCTTGGTTCGCTTCGCTGCTCATTCGTCGTGTTTGGTTGACCGTGACTTACTACGGTGCTGGTACTTGGCAGTACCAGTCTCCATGTGTTACTAAGTCGATACCCCTCCTCTCTGTTAAAGTTGTTCACGTTTCTCATAATTTCCAGTGATTCCCTAATGATTCTGGGATAATAGCGCGTATTCCTGTCTAATATATTGACGTCCTCGTAGTCGATTTTATGGTTCCCGTTATTATGGACATGTTCTGCTATCGCTGACCTATCCGTGTATCCAAATCTGGTATTTCTCTGGCGTTCTTTGATTCTGCACTGGATACTCCGTCCTGTTTGTCCGATATAGCTCTTACTACATGTGCACTTCAACTGGTAAACACCTTTTGATAACAGTTTGGGGACAAGGTCTTTGACTGAGGGAAGCATCTGCTGTATTTTCCTCACTGTTCGAAACCGTACACCTACTTTCTTTTTGAATAAAATCTTCTTCAGCCTATCTGTTCCTACCCTACGTCGTGGGAGTCACAGATAGGCTGAAGAAGATTTGATTCAAAAAGAAAGTAGGTGTACGGTTTCGAACAGTGAGGAAAATACAGCAGATGCTTCCCTCAGTCAAAGACCCTGTCCCCAAACTGTTATCAAAAGGTGTTTACCAGTTGCAGTGCACATGTGGTAAGAGCTACATCGGACAAACAGGACGGAGTATCCAGTGCAGAATCAAAGAACACCAGAGAAATACTAGATTTGGATACACGGATAGGTCGGCGATAGCAGAACATGTCCATAATAACGAGAACCATAAAATCGACTACGAGGACGTCAATATATTAGACAGGAATACCCGCTATTATCCGAGAATCATTAGGGAATCACTGGAAATTATGAAAAACGTGAACAACTTTAACAGAGAGGATGGGTATCGACTTAGTAACACGTGGAGACTGGATTGCCAAGTACCAGCACCGTAGTAAGTCACGGTCAACCAAACGCGACGAATGAGCAGCGAAGCGAACCAAGCGCGACCAATGACCAGCGAAGCGAAGCGACGCCTAGATATATAACGAGGAGTGTAACACAACATATTCAGTCTTTAGAATCCTTCTGAAGAAGCTGACAGGATGATCAGTGAACCGTCAAGTCAAGTTCGACGACCACGGCAAGACCCGGAAGAATCTACTTCATTAGATATATTTCCGTTTAGAATTAAATATATTTATATTTACACTTTCAATTAGGATTAAAATACATTCCAATAATGTAAATTATATGTATTCATGTTTTAAATTCATCCCTATAATGTAATTCGACACCATTTCTTCCAGAATAGCTGAAGTAGATGTAGAAAGTCCAAGATTGTTTAGTAATGTGGTTGCAAAGCAATATCACAATGGAAAGGCCGAGCTGCTGGGAGGGGAATCGCTGTATGTTATATTTATACAGCTTTGCCTCGCATCGTACCAACAATCGTTTTACATGATAACATCATACAGAAACGGCAGAAACACCCATTTTCACACTTGTTATTCTGCAACAGATGGCGGGTCGATTTGTATTATCGAAACGCAGTTACATTATCATTTAGATTGAAAATGCATATGTATTTAATTCTCAACGGAAATGTATCTGTATTATTATACTAATTTCGAATGGAAGTACAATTTTAATTCTTATTTGATGTCTCGTATCTATGTATACTTCTTTTTTAATGTAGTACCATGTGGTCCTTTATCTACAAGTGCTTTTCCTCAATTAATGTTTAAAAATTGCATGTTTAGGAGTGAATCCTCAGCAGCCTTCGAATAACTATGTGTTATGTTTCTCTTAAAAAATAGCTATTATTATAAAAGTAAACATAGGACACTTAGTAATAAGCACATGTAAAATTTAAGTCGATATGATTATGTGTTTTTCAACAGATGGCAGAAACGCAAAACTATCAATATCTTCATTTATAAGTATCGTACAAAAAACTTTGTTTCTTAAATGATTGTCTTTTAACGTACTCATCATAATTTATAAATGTTTATTTTTAGTTGAAAAATTCTTTTATTTACAATGAGAAAAGATTTTAAAAAATATGATTTAAAATGAAATGAAAAAATTCTGTTAAAATCATCATAATTTATGTTAAAAACCTACAACTTCAAAAAGAAGGTCCATTTTGAAGTAAAAAATGACATAATTCCAAGGCGTGTTGAAATTTCAAATGTAAATAAACAACTTAGCTATTGTAACAATTAATATAATACAAATTTTTGTAGTTCCAGTCCACCAGCAGCATAAAATCGTCAAGTTCAAACAAAATATATTGAGCATAATTATTATCACAAACAAATTTTAATTCTTGCACTTTTGCGATCCAGTTACAAGAAACAGAGTCATTTAATGAAATTAAGCAAAAAGCACTCATTTGTACAAAAAAATATGTTCCCGACTGATCTGATTCTACAAAATTTAATTATGATCCTACATTGATATGCTGAACACGCGATAAAAAAAACCAGACCAGTCTGAGACGGTCCTTTTTTCCTGATCTTTTGACTCTAGTTTGCCTCCATTAATAAATAATATTTAAGTCATAAGGACATACAAATAATTAATCAACAAGACTTAGAGCTAATCGAGACATATTTCTCTATAAATTGCTCCCAATTGAAATACCTATATTAACAGTAATATCGGGAGTCAGTGTATCCTTATCGAATTGGTATAACTAAAAAATAAAAATAGTTAAACTTAATTTAAAAATAAATGTCATAAGTACACAGATAAATATATACCTAAAGAAAGAAAGCACTTTCGTCCCTTTAACATCAAAATTAAGTCTTTTGAATTATAAATCGTAAATATCAAATCGTAAGAGAGCTGCGCATTTACATGTTGGGATAGAAGTGTTGGTACATTGGCAAGGAGCCCGGGGCATGGAATGGTCTTTTGGCGGGAGAAGCCTGATCATTAAAAGCATCCCCGTAGCTCCTCTTGACTGCCACGTGAGGCATCACTGGGATAACCCCCGGGGTCTGTCCTTGTACCAAATGTTGGTATGCTAACGGAGGTCTCTGTAAGCCAATAGGCATACGCGGCGGCAAGACCATAAAAGGATGTTGAATCAAGTGGGGCATAATCGGCATTGCCTGGGGGGATTTAAGTACCGAATGCGGAGGTAACGTACCGGCCTGAGGACCGTTTGGCGACAGGGGACCTACGTTTTGATTGAAAACAGCCAAATTGTGCTGAGCAATCTGATTCATGAGGATCATCTCGTTTTGTGCTTGAGCTTGATTCTGGCGAGCGATCAAATTGTGCTGTGCGATTATTTGTGCTTGTTGTTGAGCAAAAAGAGCTGGGTTGTCCCAGGTCAACTGGGCCGGTTGGGCGTGTGTTACCAAATTCTGGGACATTGAGGTAACGGTAGCAGTGTGCGGAGGGGGTGGTGGCGGTATATTAGTAGGTGGTAGAGGCGCTATTGGAGGTAACATACCGGGGCTGAGCAGCGCTGGTGCGGCTTTCGCTGGGGAGACTGAGGTGGGGATGCCGCCTGTCAGTACGAGATTCATGTCTTCCCCGGAGCACTGGAACACCTCAATGTACCTCTGCTTCTTACCAAATATCATGTAACGGTGGTGTTTTTGTTGAGCCGTTATGAAGGCGGAATGCTCGGATTCCATTTGTATGAAGGCCTCACCACTGGGCTGGCCCTAAAACAGATAAATTACACATGTTTTGATACTCCTGTTATTATTTTTGGCGTTCAACAAACGTTATTTTATCACATGATATCCTTAGTCCCAAACTCCTCTATAAAATCCTTATTTTACTATAAGAAACATAACCAGACTGCAACCAACAGCTACTCTCCGGGCTATGTGCCCCGCCGAACGCTGAATTACAAGTTACAAGTCTGGCGAGTTAAGTGTAATAATTGCATATTACCATCAAAACGCTAACGCTTCGATTGCAACAAACACCAGCCGAAAGACTAATCCTACTTAAAGGAGCTCTCATGCCAGTCGTCACACACCACTTGCAGACTGCAGTTTCGAGCTGTTGGCTCTCGTCAGTGCAAGGTAGGCATGTGACAACCGACACGAGAATCACTTGACTATTTAGTACATTTCGGCATATTTGGGATAGCGGCATGTAAAATAGTCAGCAGGCCCCATCTAACGGTCCAGTGTCTGTTGCAATCGAAAAATAAATAGCCTGACTGGACTTAGTATAGTTCAAATTATTTTATCAGTTTATTTATTTGGGATGGGTAGTGATCAGAGGTGGGCAATGTGTCAAATATCCTCTCTTGAAAGCAGTTGAAGAGCAGTGCTTGAAATTCTAAAAGAGATTCATGTACTTATAAGGATCTGAATTATTTGTTGCAGTAATTAAATTACAAAAAATATTTTACTATATCACTTTTATAAGTAACCGAAGAACTTCAAATGTCAAATATCTTCCCTTAAAACTGTTGAAGCACAGTGCTTGACGTTCTAAAAGTCCAAAGGATCTGAATTACTTGTTACAGTAATTGAATGGCCAAAAATTATATATTTTTGGTAATATCGAAAGTAATTGAAACAATCTGACAGCGTTTTAAAGCACCGAGCACTTATGCAAAGTAATTCGATTGTCAAAAAATATCCCGTCTTAATAGTAGTTGAAGCACAATGCCTGAAGTTCTAAAACTGCTTCAAGCACTTGCAAAAGGTGCTTGTTACAGTAATTAAATTACCAAAAATATTTCAATTAAAGTAATCGAAGTGTTTCCAAAGTAATTGCAACAATCTGAAATTGCTTTAAAGCCCTAAGTATTTATGTAAAGTAATTCGAACCTCCTATCTTACAAGTAGCTAAAGAACAATATTTGAAGTATTTTGAGTAATTGAAACAGTCTGACACCATTTTAAAGCACCAGATACTTATGCAAAGTAATTTTAGTGTCAAATATAATCTCTTGAAAGTTGTTGAAATGCAGTGTTTGAAGTTCTAAAAGTGTTGCAACCACTTCTAAGGATCTGGATTATATAAGAATATTTTAATTACTTTAGAACTTACCGAATCACTTTCAAAGTAAATGAAACAATTTGAAATGGCTATGAACCCCCAAGTACTTGTGCAAAGTAATTCAAATATCAAATATCCTTTCTTA
The DNA here is from genome assembly GCA_963675555.1 of Leptura quadrifasciata. Lineage (NCBI taxonomy): Eukaryota > Metazoa > Arthropoda > Insecta > Coleoptera > Cerambycidae > Leptura > Leptura quadrifasciata. Next base: position 167,436,516 of record OY776674.1, on the reverse strand, counting down.
AAAGTAGTTTAAATACAGTCCTTGAAGTGCCTCAAATTCTAAAGGATCTGAACTATTTGCTATAGTAAATGAATTGCCAAAAAAAAAAAAATCAGCTACCTATATATTTATGAATGTTAAAAAAGCCTTTAACACCGTTTGGCATCATGGACTCTTATATAAAGTCAAGATGCTAAATTACCCGGATTATCTTCTTATAATAATAAAAACTTTACAGAAAACTGTTCCGTCCATGTTAAAATAAACAATTTATTTCACCCACATTTTTATTCTGCAATAGGGTGTGTTCCACAAGGCTCCCTCTTACCGCCCATTCTCTACAATCTCTTCCGTCATGATTTATACAGCTATCAGCTCAATAACCCTGACTATTTGAACAAAAATTAGTACATTCTTTAGTATATCGAAGACATAGCAGTAACAGCTAGCGTAAAATCAATTATAAAGTTTTCACAACATGCTCCCAAGAAACACGTTACAATAGACTAGTTTTCATATTCGAATATTTCATTCTTTTCTGTCGTTTGTCAAAATCTTGGCCAAGTTTAAATTCCTTCACTTAAATTCAACCTTACCTGTGCATTGTATACCATGTGGACGCCTTGGAAAATAATATTTTTGGCATACTCTCCGAGAAAGTCCAGTATATGTTCCACCTGGGCTTCATAAGGCAGTCCTCTTAACCTAATGCAGTCTTTTCTGGTACCAGAAGTAATAATATGTTGCGGCAATAAAGGCACCTGGGGTAATTGAGAGATTAACGGGGCTGGATCGTAAGTCTTTGGATCCAGCGACCTATTCAAGACCTGAAAGAAATACAATTCATACAGTTATTTTATGTGGGAAGTATAAATACCAAATTTTAATGTACATCAGGAAATTATCAAGAGAAATATAAATCAAATCAAAAAATTTATCAGAACTTGTCCACAAAGGAATAAGAAACTGGCCCTCGGTTAAATTGCACCAAATTCTAGTATGTTATGGGTCTTTGCTTCCTGAACAATGTACAATGCTCAAAAGTCAATATAGTGCAAGCCACTACTAATTGAAGACAGAACCATTAAGCACAGAATCAAAAAACTAGTATACCGTTCCTACCCTACACGAATTATGTTCATATTTATGCATTTCAGTAGTGGTGTATACTCATGTATATGCAAATGTGTGTGGCAATAAGCAGGCACATGGATAACTGCATTGAAGTATTTCAGAAAAACCCTACTTCTAAAACAACTGACCAAAACTAAGTATAAGCTGTGTAAAGCAAAATATCCCTACAAAATCTAGTTATAAATCGGAGATACCAATTTTGAAAAATAAAATCCCTAGAAAATCAATATGAATTAGTGCTGCCAACATTGAAAAAAAATAAAAGTTCCTGTAATTAAATCATAGAGTATGTACTTATTTATATGCTAGTAGGTATGCGTGCATATTAATAGATTCCGAATAAAGTTTCAACGTAAATGTTTACTGAATGTGAATTGACACATACATTTGCATATACATAAGCATACGGGACCATGAAAACACATAAACATGAACATACATTAATTAATGTATAGTAGGAATAATACTAGTTCTTTGGTTTCGTACTAAATAGCTCTGTCTTCGGCAACCAGTGGCTTGCTCTATATTGACTTTTGACAGTTGCGCCCATGATAACTGTTGTTCAGGAGGCCAAAACCCATAAAATACTAAAATTTGGTGCAATTTAACCGAGGACTATTTTCCTATTACTCCAGGCGAGGTTCTTTATCAACATGGGGCAATTAAATGTCAAATATAACATGGTTCTATTAATAGATCGCAACTCTAAACACACTGAGGAAGCAAGTCGCAACGTAATACCTACTTACAAAAATTTTATAAATAATGCACACAAATCTTACATAAAACTATGCCAACTGAACAATTAACATTTACTATAAATAGTTTCCTACCGGCATAGGGATGCTTTGGTAAATTTTTACTCTGCACACAGCTCTAAATAAGATCAAGGATTCTACGATCAATTTTCATAGTGAAATTTAGGTTAATTTAACCTTGTAAAACAACTGAATGCGTTTACATAATAAGATATTATTTAGGAAAATTATAAGTAATTTTTAACGCAGCACAATAGTGCAGAACCGCATTAAAGTTTGAAGAAAAGCTTTAAGTAGTAAATAAGTCTTAATCACTTAAGCATAATGTTGTTCTGATTTCATAATCGATTGTTAAAACGAAATTAAGCAATTATTGAGTTCATAGAATTATTTGGCCTTAGTATTAGCCTATTTTGCTTGCTTATTCTTAAGATAGGTTATATGGAGCTTAATTTTTCACCAAACCAAAGCCTTAGCAATAGAAGCTATGTTACGGGTCAAAATACTGTATCGACAAATGAAAATATAATAGTAGTTAGAAAATAGTCACATTATTTAGCTATTTGTTGAAATTAGGTACACATTATGCACAAACCCAAACGGGCACAATACTTATTGTTTGTTTGTAGTTTTTTTGTCACAACGCTTGATCGACATTCATCAACCGAAAACATGGCAAATATTTACAACTCCACTTCCTCTATTGCCAACCGAGCAAAACGGACAACAGTAATCGAAAAACCATTTTAATTTCTACTTTTATACTATACACTATATTGGTAAGTATTACCAGCATTACCCCATTGGTTTCAAGGTACAGCATATTTCTTTAATTAAAAATCGTACCATGATTATTTGGCTTAGCACACACCAATTGAGCACCCTTATCTAATCTTAAATTTTTTAAGCAATCAAACGTGAACTACAACGATAATTGTACTTATTCTGTTCAAGCTCTTATCTCATCAAATTCAAATAAAAATCTGTTTTTATTACGAAGCAAAACGCATCACATCATTTTATATTAATGATTATTGATAAATACATGCAGGAAATAATCTAAAAATATTACTTTGTTCGTAATTTTACCTTTGTCTTAATCTGTTTTTTTTATTGACATATTTTCTCAGTTGAAAATTAAATCAGCTCCCGAGTATTTATTAGGGGGTAAACTACCAAAAAGCAAGTTTAGTAGGTGAAAATGATGCCTATATTATTTCATTAACACATACCAAATTCATAAAATGATAAAATGAAAGGATATTACTCGTTTCATCCGTTTGACTTTTTGACCGCTAGTGAGGATGGTTGAAATACCCAAGGAAATGCCCTATTACTAAAAAATGGGCATTTAATTGACTTGTCAGGCCTAATGCGTAAGCATTGAGCCAGTCGGTATCAAATTTGCTCCTAGTTTTACATACTAAATTTGGACGATGGTCCAAATTGTCTCCTGATATTTTTGTGGTTGATAATAACATGCAAAAATAAAAGTACTAACATTAAAGCAAAATAAAATAAGAAATCAACCAGGAGTGTACTCACCTGCTGTACCTCGGCCGTTGTCGACCGAAACAGTTCAATATACCTAGAACCTATGCATTCCCTATGCTTAGAGAGAGCTTTGGGGGAGTCAGTTTCATTGGCAAATAGAACGAAGGCATCACCAGTCGCTCTTCCATCAGGCTTCCTTACGAACAGCACTCCGTCCGTTCCATCCAACACAGAACATGAGTTCTCTCCAGAAGCAAAAAAGTCCAACTGAAAATGAAAAATAAACATTTTTGGAGCATAGCCAAAAAATGGTTGAGTTCTTTGGAAGTTAAAATTATGTTTTTCTGGCATTTACTTTTTTCCTTTACCAGTTATTTTATTGGCCATGTTTTGGTAACCTGCCATGGATTCAAATTTGTTTTATACACAGAATGAGAGAAGATTTCTTATTGTGCTTGGCCTTAACCAATATGCATTTTTTTGCTACTAGTAGTAACAACTAGAGTATAAAGAATATATAGTGTAAAACAGCCAAATGGAATAAATAATTCAGTATTTCAATTATTGTGCATATTTATAAAAAATTTAGACACATCGATTTTGGATTCTGAAATGACATCCTGCAACATACAAAACCCCCTTCGAGTGGCAGTTGCAAACCTAAATTTTTAAATGGGAAGTAGGGGCTTGAGTATTAAGTAGAGTAATTGTTTTACAAAAACGAATACTGCGACTTATGTTTAATTTAAATTACAGAGAAAGCTGCAAATCGACATTTATAAACAAAAAAATCCTGACAGTACCATGTATTTATATTTACAAATGTTTATTTATGCTAAAAATAACTTGAATTCTTTTGAACATTTGTCTGAACATCATCTTTATAACACGCGTAATAGAAACATCTTAACAGTACTTTACATAGGACATCGACTTTTAAAGAATCCCTTCAATACAGAGCAGTAGTATTTTGTAACAGATTGCCAAGCGATTTTCAGACTATAACATAGGTAACTTCAAGAATAGTATTAAAAAAAATATATTAAAAAAAAAGCCTTTATTTAAATGCTCTGAAAAGTATGCTTATACATTTTTCCTCGTAATACGAGACAAACTACTACTTTTTTTGTGCCCTTCTTTAGAACAAATTGCGCATTTAATTTCTACTTACCTCGCATGCTTCGTCTTGCAAACCAGTTGGTACCTGTAGATTTTGTTAGTACTACAAATGCTCAAGCTTTCAAGAATCAATTTTATCAGCTTTTAACAAACTAGATAGGTACTGTTCACTTTATCTATTAATTACCATTTTATTTTCTGTTATGCACTGTACAAAGTCTTAGTTAGTCTATCTTTGTCTTTGTCATGTGTCATTTTTCTTTTTTTTTTCTTTTATTCAACTTAGTTATTGTTACTCTATATCAATTGGGTTCACCCGTATGTAAATAAAATAAATAAATAAATTAATTAAATAAATGCTCTAAGAAGTAGAAAACAAACTTTGGAATAAATCAAACCCATCATTTTGTTACATTATATAATTTTTTTTATGATATAAAAGCTTGCCGCGAGATTTTCCTGTGTAAAGGAGATTACTCGCAACAAGCTTTTATGTCATTAAAAAAATTATATAATTTAACACAATGATGGATGGGTTTGGTTTACTTCAACGTTTATTTTCTACTTTTTAGAGCATTTAAATAAAAGCTTTTTTTTTAAATATTTCTTTACATAATTGTATTTTTTTACTTTTTAGTCTTTTGATATGCTGTAATTCCCAGATATCCATTTTGAGACGAATCGGATCATAAACGTCGTCCGGTTGACTAGAAATTCGTAGTCCGCGACCTTCAGATATCGATTTTGATTGATTTGGACCTAAATGACAAAAATTGTTACCCGTATTGGCGCCGCCATTTTGAATTTCTGAATTTTGACTGAAAATTCATAATCCGTGACCTAGAAAAACCCCAGATATCGATTTTGATCGATTTGGGCCATAAATAAGAAAAAGTCGTCTGCCATATTGACGCCGCCATTTTGAATTTCTAAATATTGACCAAGAATTCATAATTGGCGATCTCGAAAACGCCCAGATATCGATTTTGAGTCGAATCGGATCATAAACGGTAAACTCATCCGCCATCTTGTTTTTTTCTTATATGAAAATGTTATAGTCTATTATCACCGGTCTTATATATTGAAATAATTACGCGATTTAAAGGTGAAAAAAAAACTGGAAAATTATGATTTTACACTTAGTTTTACTGTTTAAATATATGCCACCCATTATTACTGATTTAATAAATAAAATTACGAAGTAGTTTCAGTTGGATATGTATTTTTTGTTTACAATAACATCCGAAATGGATACTATTGTGGAAGGGCACCCGGATGATGGGGCCCAAGTTCAAAATATCAACACTGTGGATACTACAAACTGGATTACCCACAACCAAGGAATTGTTAATAATAATTCGATGCTTTTGTATATAGCCGTTGAATATGTCAAGGACTATAAAATGGACGATTCTACTGAAGATACTGCACAACCAGAAACTTATTCCGATTTTGATCCTCATAGCCCTTTGGATCCAAGCATGAGTTCTGTAGCAAGGTACAGTCCTGTGTATAATGAACCGACTACAGAATTTAATCCTGTAGTAATTCATCAACTAGTCACACAATAAGAGTCGGATGTCCAAAGGCAACAGTTTGTCAATAATTTGAACACCATTACCTCACTCGAAACTATGCCTACTGTTCTTTGCAAGCAACAATGATATGAGCGAATAACCAATATCTTCAGATACGGTTAGTGCAAGTAATGCAGAAGGTTTGCAGCGCCACCTGAACAGGGGGTTTAACTTCTTATTACTAATGAAGCAACTGGTATTTCATACAGTGTCAATGCACAAGAACTGCTAGTGGAGCGATGTTTGGAAGATGAACAATTATTAGAAGCTCTTGCCCCCGACCCATTACTTAATCCGATTTACTGACATTAGATGATAGCACATTAAAATCAGAATTAAATGATGATATTGACATATCTTTGGCTGTGGTAACTTCAGTTAAAGCATAAGTTGTAAATAATAAAGAGTTTGTCCAATAATGCGCTTAAAACTTTAGATACAGGAACTCCTTTTAAGATGAAAACCAGAAGAAATAGACAGAATTCATTGGATCCAGAAGAGTAATTACTGTCCTGTGCTTACAGCATAACAGATAAACCGGTTCTAACTAGAGCTAGGGCATCTCTACCTGAATCTTATTTAGTAATAGATGCAGTCTTCGCAAAGAAATCTATACCAAAGAGATCTCAGTTTGGACCATTTGAAGGAGTCTTGTCTTTAAATGATGAATATGTCAAAAGTGAATCTTTGAATTTTCTCATTGAAAGCGAAGGAATTATATACAAAATGGATGTTACTAATGAAAATTCGTCGAATTGGATGAGTTTTGTAAGAAAAGCAAATACTTATAACAAAAAACTTGGTCATAACGCAGGAGAATAATACAATTTATTTTACTACTACCACCAATATATTGCCAAAACAAGAACTTAAGGTTGGATACAGTATTGCTTACGCACAATATTTTGACTTGGCTGTATTGCAACCCTCAAGAGATACATAACTGGCCATGTTTTGAATTCTCTGCAAAATTCTCATCATCTTAAGAGTTATAGAAGCATTTGAATGTTCACGATGAAGAAAAAGATGAAAACACCAAACAAGAAGAAAATTTTCAAGAAACAACCGACGTTTACTTAAAAAATATCAGACAGAAGCAGTGGAATGTAATATTTGCACCAAAATGTTCTTTCAGTATAATTACAATTTTCTTAAGAATCATCTATCTGAGAAACATGCATCATTTCAAACACAGTTAGCACTAAAATACAATGGCTTGGAATGTCAAAATGTCAAATGTCGCCAAAACCGGTCTGCAGTTAGTGACATCCTGAGATAAGGATTCGAGCATTCCAAGTCATTTTATTTTGGTGGTGTATTTAGACAAAATACGGCAAATTTTACCATATAATTCAGCGCTCGTAAGGGGAAATAGCTGTTTTGGTTTAATTTGTAGAGTCCTTATTTATATAAGGCACTTGCAGATAGCTTGGAATATTATAATTACTATATTTTATATTTCTATAAAATTGTTTATTCGGTGATTATTATCAATTTTATTTTCGATCTGGATTGTTTCGAGACTACTGAGAGATGGCGCTAGTTATGCTCTACTGCGGTGGAACTTAAGTGTCTATGAGATGAGAACTTCAGGTATTGAAGGTATCACTTGTACTGTACTGATGAGACCCAAAACTAGGTCGAAACCGGTCTGCAGTTAGTGATATCCTGAGATAAGGAGGCCTCGCATCATCCGCGTAATATTCGAGCATTCCAAGTCATTGTATTTTAGTGCTAATTGTGTTTAGACAAAATACAGCAAATTTTATCATATAATTCAGCGCTCGTATTGGAGAATAGCTGTTTTGGTTTAATTTGTAGAGTCCTTATTTATATAAGGCACTTGCAGATAGGTTGGAATATTATAATTCCTATACTTTATATTTTTATAATGATATGGTTTCCAATGACAATGATCCCCGCCCAAACATTAATCATTTTAGGATTCTCAGTATGTAATTCTTTCATCCAGTGAGGATTTTATTTATCTAGTAGCAAAAGTTTTGTAACATGGTCGTGAAGAGTAAAAGTGGACTCATCCGAAAACAAAACGTTTTCTTTACATGTCCATTTTTGCGAAACTGCCGTTTAATTTTGATAATTCTACCTTGGGATACAGGGGGCGGAAATTTTTCTTGAAATAGCAAGCAACTTCCGCCTGTGATTGCATTCTATCTCTGTAACCTACCATCTGTAAAATTATTATTTTATGCATTTTGTTTAAATAAACCATGTTTAGAAATTGCAGTTAGCAAAATTCAAACAATACACAAAACACTGACAACTACTTATTGCTGCCAATTGCTACAGCGTTTTCAATAACAATGGCAATCCCAGCTATGAAGAATTTTGATGTTTTTGTGTCTTCTTTTTATTTGAAAATGCTGAAAATGAACACTGACATTGTTTTTGTTAGCTTGCAAGAGTAAAACGCCGTAAGTTCTTATATTTTCCGTTTGTTGTAGTGAATTTCGTCAAGCAGACCGTTAATGTTTGCAATAAATATTAAAACCATACCATTTTTGAATAGAGAATGAAAATACCTTTCAAATGAGGCATCATAACCCCTACTTCCCTTTTAAAAATTTAGGGTTTGCAACTGCCATTCAAAGGGGGTTGAATTTAGAGATGAAAGAAGCTGGCACAGATGGTCTTCCACAAGGAAGCATATTGGGACCCTTCCCGTGTTGCTCTTACATCTCAGAGATCTATAGACGGAAAGCTCGTGAACCTATTATATAACGGTCATCCTGTAAGGTCAGAAATTTGTGAAGTGATGAATTAAAATACACTAAGCATGAAAATCATGACCTGGCAGGCATCAGCCCTGCACACCATCAGCCCTTATATTTTTGAAAGTGTTAAAAACATTAAAAAAACTAAACTTGTTGCTGTAAGTTTTCGAATCAGTCTAACCTACCCTAAAATATTCATATTACGTATTTTACTTGCTAATTGATCCGAAATACATCTCGTACAAAACGCATTAAAGAAAAAAAAATTGAAAGAAGTTGATTCGAACCCTCGACTTCACGTGTGATCAAGGGCGGATTTATGGGGGGGGGGGGGGGTCTAAATATAAAGCTGTCCATTATTATTTATATCCTACTCATATGTGATACTAAATGATTTCTTCTATTAAAAATATCTTATAATAAATACAAATGTGTCGAAATTAAACTCACAACTTGCTTGGCAGTACAATCGTATGGCAGACCCCTCATCCTAACGATAACAGCCGCCCCCCTGGACAAAAAAGCTTGGGCCTCGCAACTGGATCCTCCTGCTACAGAGAGAAAGTCCTCTCCGGAAGCCCGGTACACCTCGATGTACCTATTTCCTATATGGTGCTTGTGCCTTTTTAAAGCCATGTCTCTATGTTCTTGACTAATGAATCTTACTAGAGCTTCCCCGTTCCGTCTTCCTTGTGGCGACAGACACAAAGCTACACCACCTCTGAAACGGAAGAAAATTTAATTAGTTAAATGCACATTAGAAATAATTATCACTGAATAAGGAATTTTTTTTAAAAATAATCACCTAAAGTAGAAAAAAGTCACATATACATTTAAAACATAATATTTTTAATCGCAAAATTCTTATTTTACTATAAGGAACGTAACCAGACTTCAACCAACAGCTGCTCTCCGGGCTATGTGCCCGCCGAGCGCTGAATTACAAGTTACAAGCTTGGCGCGTTATGTGTAATAATTGTATTGTTATGTGCTGCCCTCTAACAGAGAGGAGAGTTGTAATTACTCCCTGGCCAGAAGGGTGGCGCCATCTGTGGGCCAACTGGCGAACCACCATTTAGTAGTGCCTAAGTAAATTGTAGAGAATTCCAGTATATTCTGGAAGGTTCTATAATGATATTCTGGACATTCCAAGTGGGTATATAAAGAGGTGAGTCCAACAGATGAGGAACAGTACAGTTTAGTGAAGTATAAGGAACAGTTCAGTTTAGTATCCAGTACAGTTCTGGTTACAGAGACAGTTTGTAGAAGAAGAGTTCAGTTGAGTGAAGTAGGCAATACAGTTCAGTTCAGTGAAGTAAACAGACAGAGAGTTTTTAGGTTAGATAAAAGTTGTCAAGTTTAGGAAGAAAAGTACATAGTGTTTTAAAAGTAGTGAATTCATATTAGATTAAGTTATTATTAGTTGTGTGATATTTAAGTATTTACTAGTGTAATTTTAGTGATTAAATAAATCAGTGGTTTGTGAAAATTCTTGTTGCAAGTTATCCGAATCCACAAAGTGTTTACTGAAGACTGTAAGCACGTAACAGTATATTACCATCAAAACGTTAATGCTTCCGCACTGACGAGAGCCAACAGCTCGAAACTGCAGTCTTTAAGTAGGATCAGTCTTTCGGCTGGTGTTTGTTGCGCAAAATTCGTGACAAATTGTTTCGTAGCACGACAGATTCCTACGTCCCTTACGACAAATTCCTGAAAAAGAATCAGCTCAAAAAAAAACCACCCCTTGATGATTTACGGGAGAAGTAGTGATGAGCGCGGAGAAAAATCTATTAGTTCAACTATTTGTATAAACTCTTTCTCTTTCTAGTTTGCAAAAATAGTTAAATCAACATATTTTCCTCCGTACTCATCATGACCATTTCCATAAATCAGCAAGGAGTGGTGTTTTTGAACTGATTCTTTTTTAGGAATTTGCCGTAAGGGACATAGAAATTTGTCGTTCCTCGAAACAATTTGTCACGAAATTCTATTGCGCAGAAATGGAAAAATTAATACGTTTTGTCCGGACTCGGCACTACCTTAAATCAAGGGGTCGTTTTTTGAGCAGATTCTTCTTCAGGAATTTGTCGTTCCACGAAACAACTTCTCGCGAAATCGTATTACGCAGGAATAGGATAATTAATACATTTTTCTCGAAATTCAGCACTATCACCCCGTAAATCATCAAAGGGTGGTTTTTCGCATATTATTTGCTCACGACAAATTATTTTGATACTCAGAGCCCTCTTCTCTATCATTTTAGACCCTTCCGGAATGTGGTAATGCTAACTTGATTATCAAGTTGACATTACCATGGGTAGTTTTTAATAAAGCGCGTCGTTTTATTGGACCGATTCTTTTTCAGGAATTTGTCGCAAAATTATATTACGCAGAAATAGAATAATTAATACGTTTTTCTCTGTACTCAGCACTATCACCCCCGTAAATTATCAAGGGGTGCTTTTTTGTACTGATTTTTTTTTAGGAATTTGTCGTGAGTGGCCTACGAATTTGTCGTGCCCAAAAACAGTTTGTCGCGAATTTTCATTACGCAGAAATAGGAGAATTAGTGGGTACATTTTTCTCCGTACTCACTACCACCCTTATAAATAATCAAGGGGTAGTTATTTTGGACAGATTGTTTTTCAGGAATTTGTCGCAAAATTAGATTACGTATAAATAGAGTAATTATTACATTTTCTTTTGTATTCAGCACTACCACCCCCGTAAATCATCAAGGGTTGTTTTTTTGTACTGATTTTTCGGAATTTGTCATAAGGGGCTTACAAATTTGTCGTGTCGGAAAACAGTTTGTAGCGAATTTCCATTAAGCAGAAATAGGAGAATTAATACATGTTTCTCTGTACTGAACGCTACCACCCCCGTAAATCATCAAGGGGTGGTTTTTCGCATATTATTTGCTCACGACAAATTCACGACAAATCATTTTAATACTTAGAGCTCTTTTTCACCATTTTAGCCCGTTTTGGAATGTGCTAATGCTAACTTGACTATCAAGTTGGCATTACCAGGGGTTTTTTTTAAATAAGGCGCCAAATTTTTTCTTTTCACGACAAATTTACGACAAAAAAGTGACAATAACCCATATATTGACATTGCAAAATTTCGATATGGTAATGCTAACTCGATAGAAGTAGTATTATCCCTTACATAATACCCTGATAGCACACAAATTTTGAACCGTTTTGGGGATTTTTAAAGGTGAAAACTTTACCGATCGTACCATTACTTTTCCTGAAAGCATAGTTATTGAGCAAAACTTCAAAACTTATAAGTAGAAAAAGGAGGCATTTACAAAAATACAGAAAATTCATTTGTAACTCGTAAAATGACTGGGCCATAATGCATAAGCATCAAAACATAACTACATGTATGTAGGGTAGATCTGTACCGATAAACAAAACGGTTGATAACAAACAACATGAGAAAGAATATTTAGCAATAAGTAAAAGACGAAATTAAATCATTTTGAGAGGTCACTGGGTGACTGATTATGGAATCGTGACTCGTGCATGTAACAGATTTGTCAGTAAAAAAACATTTTCTTAATTTTTTAAATGAGATACATTACCTATATGTATTGACGACATTAAGCACTTGACTAATAATCTAATTTATTCCAAATCATATTTAGTAATACTTGTCTATATATAAACATTAATTATTTAAGTTCTCGAAACTGTAAATTCAGGTCACAACTATTGGAATAATCTACAGTAACTATTCCAATTGGAATTTTATCTATGTTTAATACATTAATTTGGCGCGTACTTCTTACAAATTACTTCCTTACGATAAAGTAGGAGCGGAAAATCTATTGCGAAAATCAATTGTCATCCACGTTTTATAACAAATATTGCTAGGTGTCGCGATCACTGTCCGGCGGCCATTCCTTAATTTTTTAACAATTCGAAATGAAACTCGTGTCATATATTAACAAAACGATAATTGTTGGTCAATCTGTTGGGTTCCCAGGCTTCTGAGTTTAACCAGGTCATATAGCGAAAATTTTTTATTGTATAATTCACCTGAAAAAGAAAACATATGGCCCAATACACTAATAGTTCTATTATTTGCAAATAACCGAGAGGTAACCACCTGGTTATTATGGTGTACAAGCTTGGGTTATTATAGTTATTATTGGATATTATAGTTATTATTTGGTTATTACAGTAATTATCATTTGTTTATTTTAGTTATTTTATAATGGTAACTTTGAAATCAGTGAACGTTGGCTAACCTATATATGCTTTCTAGAAAACAAATGTCTATTATTGCACTGAGATTGTACCATATTTCTTATGTAAAATCGAGTGTAAAATAAAAAAATGCTTTTAAAAATGTGAAGAAACTAATTATGAAAGTAATTAAGTTTGTGTCAAACTACAAACAATCTTCTCTTAATAAAAAAATAAATTGACGTCTCTAGTAATTAATAATAAATATTTAAGTATTGTTTTCATTCGACTTATTTTCGTTTTCGAGCCATTATTTATAGCTGAAGGCGGGTCGAAGGTACCTGTGCAATTAATTAAAGTGTATATATACCTATTTACCTATCTAACCTAATAGTCCAGATTGCAGATTCTGGAGAGATATCTCTCAGACGTGTTCTATCCGATGCAAAATTTTCTGCTCAATGCGGAACTGATGTCGCATAAAAAACGGAGATTGCGTTTACCTCTTAATTCGCGAATTTTTCCTTCGGAAATTGTCGAAAATTGTTAAATATAATTTGCGGTTTTTCCCATTATTATGAGCTAATGAATCGAAATCGGACGGACGCCGACGCGCGTTTTTTACTCTAAAGCGATACTGTAAAAGTCACGAGTGTTGGCGAGCGGTGTGGAATGTAGAGGAATATAGTCGACCTATCGGAGAACGGATCGCTGGCACTATTTAGAATTTATACTACACCAATTAGGATAGCGATGCTTAGGTACGCTAGGTCATACTACTCTTCACATACAGATTTCCCTTTGCTACTGTACTAGGAATGAGTAAAGTATTGTAATCATCCGAGTCATCATCCAACAATTCAAGATTTTTATGTGTTTTTTAATTTTGTAATATTAGTCCTGATATTAGTAAAATGTGTACTTATGTTTGAGGTCGGTTTGAGGTATTTAAGGTTTTATTTTATAAAAAAAAATGTAATAATATTGTTGTAGAAGTATGTTATTTAAAATGCCCTGTTACTTTTCAAATTCAATTAAAAAAAGTATAATTTTTCGGTTTTCGTCGTTTTCGCTGAATAAGTTGAGCACCATAAATTAGAAAAAGACCGAAGAAAAAAACAAAATAAACCAAGATAAACAAATATAACTGACAATAATCGAGGACGACTGTCTAAAACAAAGAATGTTAAAAAATTGTGCGTGTGTGAACCGAGGTTGGATATATTTCATATCGATTATATAAAAAATAATGTTAATTATTAACCATAAATTTTTTTGTAAGAAATTTAATTGTCTACAACACTGTTGTTCATTTTTCTACAACTTTCACGGTTCTCGCCTCTATTGCCGCAGCTTTTTTGAATGAACATAATACATATTTTTTTTGCAAATTCGCCCTGTTTATTTCAGTTATTCCATTAGTTCTGTAACTTGCTTTGTTTCGAGGTCTTTTTTCTACAATTTCTATAAATAGTAGAAATATTTTGACCAAACTGTTACAGTGCAGATTTTATGGACTACAAATAAAAATAAATAAGGTATTTAACTTATTGTTTACTTGAAAACGCAATTTATTCAACTCCAGATCACCTGAGTGGCTCTCTTAAGTCTAGATCTAGATTTGTCTGAGTAAAGGAGACGGGGCCCTACAGATTATAGTGGGATCCGAACCACTTCTTGGTGATAATTTTGTATTTGAAAATTATTTCGCAGTAGGTGGGATTGGAATCCACCTCGCTAGGTATGCACAGAGAGAAAGCTAGACGCGCTAACCACTGAGCTACCGTCTCATACCGTGCTTAATTTAATAAATATAAGCGCAAATATTATGAAGAAAATTCTAAATAATGCCAAGTTCTAATACAAAATTTCATTCATATAGTCAATAATTAATTTTAACCTCCCCACAATAAAATTGTGAGGTTACTAAAATTGGTTCAAAAACGAAAATTGAGATAACATCAAATCTTTACGTTTTGAGGTCCTAGGAACCCAAAAAAGTGGTTTTTGAAAAATGTCTGTGTGTGTGTATGTGTGTTAGCACGATAGCGCCGAAACTACTGAACGCATTTGAATGAAACTTTGTGTATGCGTTTCTTTAGTGCCCCAGAAGATCTGAAAAGGTTTTGGTTGAGATCGGATTACGTTTAGTGCCATTTTGACGCAACAAGTTGTTTATTTTATAATTACTTACAATGTTCAATCGAATCGTTGAAAAGCAATTAAAATTCCAATTTCAACGATATATCACACTTCCACCCTTTCGATTTGGTTTCCGTGAAAAAAATTAAAAACAAAGCAAATGTGAAGCATAGATCGCATTTTGCGTGACATGATCGATGCGCGTAGCCGTTACGTCGTGATACTCGTCACATCACGTGTCAATTCACGCGTGAGAGTTTCTTCATTGCTCTAGAAGTAGAGCGGATTACGTTTAGTGCCATTTTAAAATATATATACAGACAAATCGAAGAATTAAACTACAAATATTCCTCTAAAATCTAGTAAAATTACTGAAATGCTAATGTTTCATTTAACAAAGACAGCCGCGAGCGATCGGATTGCAATGAGGAAATTTTGACAATTGTCATTGTCATCGTTTGTCATCCGATAACGTTGGTGTCATGTCATGTTAATAAGATTTCGGCATATTTATAACTTTTAGTGGATTGTCACAAACTTTAAAGGTAGATGTAACAATATCAATATCATATGCTTTCTGTACCTTCGTTGGTGAATTTATTATAGTATTTTTTTTTTTATACATTTATTTAACGTCGGCCTATTTCCGCTACTGAGGCCTAACACCGATGCCTGTAGACGAGCTACCCTCAACCAGGAATTTTGCCGAACCTCTTCCCTTAAGAAGAGTGGGGATCTTTTACTTGCCTAACATTTAATAGACAAGGGACCGACGGCTTTACATCCCCTCCGAAGGATGGTATATCTCCTATACAACCCTCGCCTAAGGTTGTATAGCTTCCGCGCATCCACTGATATACAAGCCGCTGGAAGATGTGTGAGGCGAGGATGCGGTTTCCGTTGGAATGGTCACCCATCCAAGTACTAACTGCGCCTGTCGTTGCCTTACATCGCATACCGAAGTATGTACATAGTAAAGACGCACCTACGCTCGCCCCATTATAGTATTATCACTTTGCCAATTTTCAGTTTGTTGCTTTACAAATCTGTAGCATTTAGGATAACTAGACTTTCTTAGTCGTTCAAGTGGTGTTAAAATTGTAAATATCCTAATAGTATATTATTCAACGAGCGATAATGTAGGTAATAACATGCATAGATGATTGTAAATTCAATAAGCTGAGGGTTTTTTTAGTGCCCCAGAAGATCTGAAAAGGTTTTGGATGAGATCGGATTACGTTTAGTGCCGTTTTGTCACACAATTTAATGCTCTTTTCGGCTTCAAAGATCCACCGAGTGGGGAGGTTCCAGCCGCTTCCAGTAGCTGCCGATTTTTATGCTAATTTTTATTACTATTTTGATATTTAAAATGTACAGAGTTGTAAATAAGGCCAAGTGAGTCCCAATAATTTCCCCCACATAGTGAATAATTCATTTTCTTTTAAATTTTTAGAAATAATGATTTGAGGTCGATTTTCGAGAAGTTTTTTCTCCATCAGATTTTATTGGATAGAATGATAGATTTAGATGTAAATAACAATAACATCATAGTGCGTATATACACACAGTTTTGGCTGGAAGGCATATTTAAATGCATTTTTACGCAAAAAGTGCATTTTTTGCCATTTTTTGATAGTTTTTCAAATATAATCGTTTAAAAATAATTAATATCGACTAGAAACTTTTATTTTATTATCACATAAATTTTATTGTACATATAGAGTCATTTTTGACCCTCCAGATGCAATTTTTAGCCCTTGATTGCATCCAAAAATGCATTTTACATACTATATATATGACTATTTGTGTTAAGACCGAGTTCGGAGTATACTTGGCATTATTTACAGTTCTCTTTACAATATTTGCTTATATTTATCAAATTATAGGTATTGTAATGGTATGTTGATAATATTTTATATGTATAGTAAATCGTAATTCTAAGAATGTTCAAGGACTTTTCAGAATAAGTTTTTATAAAGCGTAACTTTTTACCAAAAAACTAAAAAAAAAGTTTATTTAAAAGTATTGTAGTAGTTCAACCGTGGACGTACTATATCTATTGGTTATTAGTTATTATTTGTTTACTTATATTTGTTTATTTACTATTTATTAATTAGAGTTATTATTCGGTTATTGTAGTTATTATTTGGTTATTATAGTTACTATCATAGTTCTACTTAGGTAGGCTTATACTTTTTTTTAACAATATATGTATTAAAAAAAGTTATGGCCAAAAATAAGAAATATTTCCTTATCGGACCTCTCTTTCTTGGATATGCCCACCTTAAAGTTATTATTCAGTTATTACAGTTATTATTTCATTTGGTGTACACATTTCTTAGGGTGGGAACCCTCTCGCAAATAACTGAAGAAAAATACGTACTGGGGGTTTTCTGCTGATTTATTGTGTTACAGAAAGTTCCAAATTTAATATTTATGATGATCAGATCCTTCTGGTCGCAGGTATCGAGTGTGTCATGCATTTAAAAAGTGAAGAACCTGCTACTGTAAATTCACTTGTAGTCACATTTTTGTACTATCATTGTACTTTGCTACAAACATGTCCCATTAAATTGCAGTTATTTCGATCTGATAGCTATATATTTTGTAACAAACATGTTGCAAAATCACCCTCAAAAACTTTATTCCCACCATGATTACAAAGCATCCAAGACCGGAACGAAAAAAATGTTACAACTTTTAAGGTGAGCATATCTAAGAGATTTAAAAATAGTGCCAATCTTCATATCTTGTAGATTTAAATTAACTAATTTTGCAAACAACTGAATGAACTGATGAGTGAAATTTCATATCATTACACCTGTCATAGCTCTACTTTAGGTAGTCTTATACTTTTTTTTTTACCAATATACAAGGTGTTTCAGTTAACATTCCCACAGTTGATATCTTGGAAACTAAAAAAATAATTTTTATTCTGTAAATGATAATAGATTTCTATAGTTAATAGTAGATTTTGTGAGTCGGAAAAAACCCACCTCCCCCTCCCGTTTTCGAGGATGCTGAAAACGATGATGGTGGATAAATTTCTTTTTAAACATGCATAACCCCCCAAACGGCCAAAAAACACTGCCAAGTTGGGGTGACACCTAAAGGAGCGCGCTTCCGTCTGATAAACACCGGTTTATCCCCGTTTTCGAGAATGCTGAGACCGACGCCAGCTTTGAAAATCATCACCGATGCAAACCCACCCCGCAAACAGCCAAAAACACCCCGGAAAAGGGGGTGAAACGCGAAGGAGCGGACTTCCGTCCGACAAACATTGGTGATTATTGATTAATTTTATTGTGTTACTGCTTTCCGACATATTTCGGTTTCGGTCTGGAAAGTATCATCACGTGATTGTTTTTTTCCTAATTTTATGTTTTTTTTGTCTACCGATTGGTGATTATCGTTCATTTTATTGTATTACTTTTTCTGACATATTTCGGTTTAGGTCTGAAAAGTATCATCATCAGGTGGTTGTTTTTTTCCCTAATTTCATATTTTTTGTCTATCGATTAGTGATTATTGATTGATTTTGTAGTGTCATTGCTTTCCGACATATTCTGGCTTCGATCTGAAAAGTATCATCGGGTGGTTGTTATGAAAAATCAAAATCAACATATGTCGTAAAAATCTGAAAGAATTGACGGATATATAACTTGAGGAGAAAATTGGAATGGCGCAAACCGCAACTCTCTAGCTTGTTCCTATTTCGAGATATCGATCTCGAATAGTCCGAAAAATCCACCATTTTCTCGTTCGGTAACTTTGAACGGCCATATCTCGAAGCAGGGATGACATAGAGAGTTCCGGTTTGCGTCATTCGATTCAAATTTTTTTATTAATGAGTCGCTTTCTTTTAATTCTTTTTTCTGGAACTTACGACCGTTTAAGTGACAGCATGTCGCGCGAGAAGCGAAATCCTTTGAATTTTGAAAATGATAACCAAAATGATACTGAGCACGATATTTCAGATTTTATGGTATTGGAACCCATAGTTCACTTCACCGATTCGGATACCGAAACGGCTAATGAATCCTGTAACGTTGAGGGGTGTGACGTTAACCTCGATGAAAATCAAATTTGTAACCCCACTTTAATCAATACATGGATATGATGGACTTGAATAATAATGATTGTATTTTTTTCTTGTATCAATACGATTATATAAGTTATTTCGTATTTTATATGCAGTAAATAAGTCGCTGTGTTAAAAGGTTAAGTCTGATTTAATGTTATAAATAAAATCTATGTGCAGTTCTGTATACATGATTTTTCCACGTCAACTCTACAGACGCAGTGTAGGCCGATTTTTTCTGTTTGACATTTAATCCAGAGACATATTAGTTGCATGCAGTACGAAAGAATAGATGATTTTCTTGCATCTCCTATACTTCGCGTACACAGACATCCGTCAAAGTAATGGTTTTTTCCCGTTTGATAGATGGACTCATCTGAGGTGACATTTTCAAGGCTGGCGTCGGTCTCAGCATCCTCGAAAACGGGGGATAAACCAATGTTTGTCAGACGGAAGTCCGCTCCTTCGCGTTTCATCCCCTTTTCCGGGGCATTTTTGGCTGTTTGGTGGGTAGGTTTGCACCGGGGATGACTTTCGAGGCGGGCGTTGGTCTCAGCATCCTCGAAATCGAGGATAAACCAATGTTTGTCGGACGGAAGTCCGCTCCTTCGCGTTTCATCCCCTTTTCCGGGGTGTTTTTGGCTGTTTGTGGGGTAGGTTTGTATCATCATTTTTAAGGCTGGCGTCGGTCTCAGCATCCTCGAAAACGGGGATAAACCGGTGTTAGTCCGACGGAAGCGCGCTCCTTTTCATTTCACCCCAATTCGGGGGTGTTATTTGGCCGTTTGGGGAGTTGTGCATGCTTAAAAAGAATTTTGCCCACCACCATCGTTTTTGTTAAAGAACACGGTAAAACCCTCGGTATACTTCTCGACGTTGTAACAAAATCCGACTTGGGAAATATTTCGCATGAAAAGCGTGCTTCACGTAAAAATATCGTGGAAGAGGTTTTTAATATTTTTAATCATATTTTCGCTCTACGGGGACGTAATGTCGCCCCGACCACTAAAATTTGGAAAGTATAACAAAATATGACTTATGATTTCGGAAATTTCAAAATTAAAAACCCTTTTACGAATCCACGTTGTTAAGCACTGCAACTCATGCGCGGTATTAAATATGAGGACAAGTTAATCCAGCTTCTATCCAAAGTATATCGTGAATTTTAGCGAAAATAGCCCTTAGCGACATGGGACCCCCATCATTTCCTAGCAGTCGATTTTGACGGGGAAATGATGAGTTTTAACGGGATTTGCCCTAAACCGGTTTCTCAGTGATTCGGTGTCAGAAAAGTATCTTTACTATGTACTCATATGTGCATGGGACCGCCTTGCCTGAACGTATAAAATTATAATTGCAGAATACAATTCGAAGTAGTAGCGCTTCAAGCATTTTCAAGCTCTGTGGAGCGACCAAAATTGATGTTGAAATACAAATACGTGTATAAGACAAGCAAAAGCCCACCAAATTTCAGAAACATTGAACTTTTCTTGAATCTTTTTGTGTAATCGTTAGCTTACAAAACTGCATATTGGATGGTAGTTGGTACAATCGTTCCGTTCCTCACCATGTGTTGCACACGGGCCAGACTAGTGTTTGTTAAACATATTTCTTAAAAGTTGTTGTAAAAACATAAATTTTGAAGAGATTCAATATATATTTTTGAACTTTATATTGTCTTTTAATTGTGTTTTCTAACAAAATTCCCTTTCAGGTATAATTTTAAGAAAGTGTTAGTACATCCAGTGTTAGGTTTATAGTGTTACGACGTCCAATAGATACCATTAGAGCAGCAGTTAAGCAAAAACGAACAGTAAGTATAAATTTTTATATTATTCTCCGTCTGAAACAGTCATCTTGAACCCTAGTTTTCTGAACATTAACATTCATTTTTTGAAATATATATAAAGACCTTCAGACTCCAAAAGATGAATCCTTCACATTTTCAGCATCCTCGAAAACGGGGAGTGGAGGTGGTCTGGTCGCGTCAGAAAATACTTACATATTCGTCCGACTCACAAAATCCGGGAAGTACAATTTACTATTATAACATTATCACCAGAGATGGTGCAGCAGTTTAAGCATATTTTTCGATCAAGAAAGGTTTGAAACATATGCCATTCGATTAAGAATTCAATTCTAAACAAAATTGTTCTTATTCAAAAAAGTCCGATCTGCAATAAGCTAGTTCTTGAGATATTTTAATTTTATTGTCTAACTTTGAAGTATTGTAATTTTTATTTGTTGTAACTTTTTTAATCTTGGTTTTCTTACGTAGGTTCTTCGTAACTTTTTTGCCTGCTATAAGAGAATTTATTTACTTACTACTAACAATTCCTCGTTACATAATAATGTGTATCTACTAATTGCACCAGCGCAAGCTGAGATTTTATTGGATAAATCTGCCATATCTTCTTCTTCTTCTTTTTAAATGTTTATAGTAGAACTGCGATAATAACGACGACATCTTCTGCTGTGCAGATCGAGGTGATTTCGTTTCGGACCAAACCCGATAAAAGCAAAGAAAATAGACAAATCAATTCTCGCCGCTCTTCATACAATATAATCAAATAATTTTCTCCGCTTCGCAGGTATCGCAGCTTTCATCGTTTATCACAGCTCCAACATAAATGAACCCTAAGACTTTAGTGTACTAGATCAGATCCCTCTGTATGAATAGAAACCAACTAAGCCCTACATTTTCATTTGCATCGGTTTTTTTTAACACTCATATATGAAAAAAAAATACTTACTTTGCAACATTTAAGCCTCTGAAAAATTTCGCTATATCCTGATCACTACTTTGCCAAGGTAGTCCTCTCGCCCTAACTACACAGTTACTGTCTATTTCATCGTCTTTTGAACTGAAAAAGAAATACAAAGTGGGTATTAACTTCCTGAGAAATGGTACAACTAAGATAGATCAATCTTAATATTAACATACGACGAAAAAAATATATATGAACACGCTCAGCTGTAATATATTTAAAATGTGTTAATCTTTTAGTATAATAAATTGGTGCATAAAACAGGTAAATTATGAACGACCTTGAAAAAAATATATCAGCTGAAATAACGATTATACGTGGATTAGTACTGAAATGTTGTCAACGTCTGTAACGAATTGTTTAGTCCGACGTTGTACCTGCATTAACAAATATGTTACTAACAACGATAGCTGCATCAGAAGGGAATATCCGTGAAAAAAAAATTGTGGATGTTCTAGTTGGGCAGCGGATCTTCAAAACTTTGTCATATTAGTTAAAATTACGAATGGACGTTGATACAATCTGTATTTTAAAATATTTTATTAGGACTGATTTTTAGTTATATTTTATTATTTTTATATGCATCTTATCAGCATATTTGTTACTGCTGCAATGAAAGCAGCTGTAATAAAATAATATCAACAATTGATAAAAATTGCGATTCAAAGATACAGGGTGGTTAATAAATAAAAATAAGAAAACGTAACACATAATGCTCGTTAGAGGAAAATAAACAACGCCCAGTTTTTATACGTTTCTTTGGACACCCAAAGGAATACTTCAAAAATCTTTAAATATCAAACTTTAAAAATTTTCTCATTTTTGCACTTTCTTAGCAAATGAAGGTTGGAGTTTCTTGGGTAGCCCTATTTTAAATGCTAATGAAAAATATGATCAAGATAGTAACTTTATATATGAGCTAGCTCTTCTTCTTAAGTGTTAAAAGTCAATAGCAATTAATCAGCACCCAAGAAATGGATTATAAACGGACTTTTTTCCGAAACGTTAAAAGATCTCTAGCAGTTGACACTGAATGATCATGGAGGAATAAAAATGTACTAATTAAATGTAAGTCTTGTATATCAGTGTATGCGCGGAAGCTATACAACCTTAGGCGAGGGTTGTATAGGAGATATACCATCCTTCGTAGGGGATGTAAAGCCGTCGGTCCCTTGTCTATTAAATGTTAGGCAAGTAAAAGATCCCTACTCTTCTTAAGGGAAGAGGTTCGGCAAAATTCCTGGTTGGAGGTAGCTCGTCTACAGGCGTCGGTGTTAGGCCTCAGTAGCGGAAATAGGCCGACGTTAAATAAATGTATAAAAAAAAATAAAAATAAATGTAAGTCGATATAATATAGACAATTGTAGAATGCAAGTTTTACGTTCATCAGAATTATCTTTATCTGTTTCCTTCGACCGTTTGCATAAACAGCATCCAAGTATCAAATTTACAATGGAGACCGAGCAAGATGGAGCTTTACCTTTCTCAGATGTATTAGTGAAAGGGTCACACAATGGCAAGCTGACCCACGGTGTCTACAGAAAGAAAACGCACACCGATTGTTACCTATATGCGACATCTCACCACCATCCACAACAGAAGAGAGCGTTAATTAGAACCTTGGTCCACAGAGCCAACACAATATGCGAGGACGATAACAAACCCGAGGAACTACAGAATGGATACAGTCAAAGCAATACACAACGAGTAGTAAATAACCAGAGGAGAACTACAGAAGAAGAACAGCAACAACCAACAACGTATGCATGCCTACCCTACGTCGCGGGAGTCACAGATGCTTCCCTCAGTCAAAGACCCTGTTCCCAAACTGTTATCAAAAGGTGTTTACCAGTTGAAGTGCACATGTGGTAAGAGCTACATCGGACAAACAGGACGGAGTATCCAGTGCAGAATCAAAGAACACCAGAGAAATACCTGATTTGGATACATGGATAGGTCAGCGATAGCAGAACATGTCCATAATAACGAGAACCATAAAATACACTATGAGGACGTCAATATATTAGACAGGAATACGCGCTATTATCCGCGAATCATTAGGGAATCACTGGAAATTATGAAAAACGTGAACAACTGTAACAGAGAGGATGGGAATCGACTTAGTAACATGTGGAGACTGATATTGCCAATACCAGCACCGTAGTAAGTCACGGTCAACCAAACACGACGAATGAGCAGCGAAGCGAACCAAGCGCGATCAATGGCCAGCGAAGCGAAGCGGCGCCTAGGTATATAACGAAGAGTGTAACACAACAAATTCAGTCTTTAGAATCCTTCTGAAGAAGCTGACAGGATGATCAGCGAAACGTCAAATCAAGTTCGACGACCACGGCAAGACCCGGAAGAATCTACTTCATCATTCAATATAGACAATTGTTGAAGAAAACAAAAAAACGTACAATATTATTATGTAAAATGTGGAAAATACGTTTAAGGCAGCTTGGAATATCATTAAACCTAATAGAGAATGATATTGGTAACAATAAACTACATACTATAAAAATAAATAATAACTGATTAGTTGCCCTGAAAGAATATGCAATAGTTTTAATAACGTTCCCAAAACTTTAGTCAATAATGTTCAACAACATAATATCACTGATAATCACAATACTTCCTCCTCTTTTCCCACCCTGTAAGCAAGTTAGAAAGAATTGGTCAAATTCTTAACAGTTTTATATGATAATGTTAATATTAGAAACCAATACACAGGCATCTTCCTTGACTTTTAGTTTGCCATGCTTTCTAATAAACAAATTTAAGAGTTATGGCGGTCAAGCATTGAATTGGTTTCGGAGTTACCTATGAGGAAGAAAACACTATACATATGACGACCAATACAAATCGAATCTACTAGAAATGTCAATGGGGGTTCCGCAAGGAGCTGTCTTGGGACCCTTACTTTATACCATTCATATAAATAATTCAGTATTGTATTCAGACGATACATCTGTCCTTGTTATTGCAAGCAATACAGATGTGGTAGTAAATATGGCCCATCAGGAATTAGGTGAAGCACACATCAATGGTTGAAATTAAAAAATGGTCTTAAGGTGGGCATATCCAAGAGAGGTAGAGATATCTGATAAGGAAATATTTATTGTTTTTGGCCATAACTATTTTTTAAATACATATATTGGTAAAAAAAGTATAGGACTACCTAAGTAGTACTATGACAGGTGTAGTGATATGAATTTTCACTCAATAATTTCAGTTATTTGCAAAATAGTTAGATTTAATTTTAAAAATTATGTCAATCTTCGTATTTCCTAAATTTAAATCTAACTATTTCGCACATTTCAAATGTGCTTTTAGAGGGCGGAATATTAAAACATAATATTTTTAGTAGCAAACTCCTCTATAAAATCCTTATTTTACTATAAAGAACGTAACCAGACTGCAACCAACAGCTACTCTCCAGGCTATGTGCCCCGCCGAGCGCTGAATTACAAGTTACAAGCCTGGCGCGTTAAGTGTAATAATTGCATATTACCATCAAAACGTTACGTTCCTTATAGTGAAATAAGGATTTTATAGAGGAGTTTACGACTAAAAATATTATGTTTTAATATTCCGCCCTCTAAAAAGCACATTTGAACTAGGCTATTTATTTTTCGATTGCAACAAATACTGGACCGCTAGATGGCGCCTGCTGACTATTTTACATGTCGCTATCCCAAAGACACCGAAATGTACTAAATGGTCAAGTGATCCTCGTGTCGGTCGTCACATGTCTACCTTGCACTGACGAGAGCCAACAGCTTGAAACTGCACTCTGCAAGTGGTGTGTGACGACTGGCACGAGAGCTCCTTTAAGTAGGATCAGTCTTTCGGCTGGTGTTTGTTGCGATCGAAGCATTAGCGTTTTGATGGTAATATGCAATTATTACACTTAACGCGCCAGGCTTGTAACTTGTAATTCAGCGCTCCGCGGGGCACATAGCCCGGAGAGTAGCTGTTGGTTGCAGTCTGGTTACGTTCCTTATAGTAAAATAAGGATTATATAGAGGAGTTTGCGACTAAAAATAGTATGTTTTAATATTTCGCATATGTTTGAAATTATTGAGTGAAAATCCATAATACTACAACTGTCACAGTTCTACTTTCAGCCTTTGACAGCTCCTACAACAAATAAATACAGGTACAATTAGACAAGCTAAGTGGACCAAATTCTTAGGTTTGCATTTTACTGAGAACTTTCTCAAGGACTGTTCACACTTATTAGTGAAATTTGCAAAAAAAAATAGCTCCGATATGCTTAAATCACTCAACAAACCAACAAGTTTTGTTATCTTACACTTCAATTCCATCATTTCCTATGCAATTATTGTTTGGGGTTCATCACCTGAAGCCGTATGGGTGTTTAATCTACAGAAAAAAGTTGTGCGCTTTATAATAGAAGCCAATAGAGAAGTTAGCTGCAGAAAGCCAGAAACATTTTTGAAAAATTGAGAATTCCGCGAATTCTTTGCCTATATTTATTAAATTCATTACTTGATGCGAAATCTGAATTTACTAATCGCAACACACTGAACTAAAATCAAAACTTAGCTGTAAAACTATTTAATAAGTTAGTTGTCAAAATCATACAGAGTACTTAGTCATAAGGAATTTGAAGTAAGATCAAGTTCAGATAGGGAAAAATTCCTTAAATGAATATAAACCGTTCCTATGTGATTGAAAATGATCTCTTGGCTGAATAACATTATTATTATTATTGTTATTATAACAATATACAAAATTTTAGCCACTTTACGACTTTTTGGAGGTCAAAACCTTTAGCGATTGGGCTAATAGTATCTCTGCTTTTCTCTTATTTAATATTGCTAATATTTCATTACTACAAAATAGGTACCTACAGAATGTCTTTCAAAAACTTTCCTGTAAACTATCAACAATAATTATAAAGGAAATACAAAATTAATTCCACCCATCGAGATCGGTTATCTTTATTACATCCTTCAAAATAAATATTAAATAAAACATATCTATCACCTCCTCAATGCGTAAGCGACTTGATACAACTAAATCAAAGTAACTTCTGTTTATATAATAAATACAGGCTTATCTACAAACTTAACTGCCTACCTATAAATAACATTATTTCACGTTTATCTAAAGCATTCAAATGATTTAAGATGCAAGAAATTTTTATAAGGAATTAACTTAATTTTAATTATTAATATATTCCTGTTCATTTTATAATTACTACGTGGAAATGCAGATTATGTGATAAATTTTGAACAATAGGACATAATCGTACAAATAGCTCAACTATTCTCAAAAACAATAAGATTATATAAAAGAAAACAATTATAAAAGAGTACAAACGAAGCAATGGAGTACTAAGCAGAAGTCGAAAAAAGGAGCGAACGCATTTACTGAGTGTTGATAGTGAATAGCACCAAAATAAAAATAGAAAGTGGATGGTAATAATTGAGAAGTGTACGAACAGATTAGGAAAAAACCAAGCACACAAGGAAGAGATAGTAAGAAAAAACAGGAATGCTGTAATGAAACCACATAATAACACGTCTAACCAAAGTCAGAATCAAGACTCAAAAAACCAACAACGTATCTCGCAATACTTATAAATCGCATCCACTACTCATATGGCTTCTATCACAGTGGAAGCATGAACGTGCGAACTTATACTTGTTAGAAAATACGTTTTTGAGAAGACGAAGACTACGTAAGAGAAGAAAAATATGGGTGAATGAACTACTAAGAAAGGGGAACGAATTTGGTGATATTCAATATTATTGGGTAGATTTAATTAAGGAATAATAATAATAATAATAATAATAATAATAATAATAATTGGTCCGAGACCATGAAAATGCAGAGGTAGGCGCTTTTCTCTTTAAGGCAGCACGGAGAGCAGCCAAGCCGATGAACTTGGTCTCATCTTCGACGTCGAGCGGGTAAACCCCGACTCTGTCACCGAGTTGGAACCCGTTTGACTAAAAGCCCACATTAGAGCTGCAGAACACAACATTCTTCTGCAGCTCCATAAGGATAAGCCATTGCACGGGGTCTTCTATAAAAATATAGAAGACCTCGGCTTATCCGAAAGGCTGATCTTCGCCTTTTAAGGTCAGCCGGGCTGAAGTCTGAGACCGAGGGATTCATAATGGCTTGCCAAGATGGTGTATTTAACACCCTCGTCTATCGACGTCGTGTTATGGGTATGGAGGTCCCTGATGTCAGCTGCAGGGCCTGCCGCAGGGCGCCGGAGACTGTAATGCACTTATTGTCGGCTTGCCCGACATACGCAGACTCGGCCTATATTCACAGACACGACGCAGCATTACGAGTGTTTTACTATCATCTAAGGCACTCGCATGGGATAGACGAAACACCAGTGCTGCCTTACGCTCCGGGGGATACTGAGTCCGTTGTGGCGAATCAGAAGTGTCTAATTTATTGGAACTATCCGTTTCCCACCGTCAGGCAAATACAAGCCAACAAGCCTGGCATAGTACTCCTCGACCACCAACTCAAGACAATGTATGTCGTAGAATTCTCAGCTCCCGCTGAGAGCAACATTGTCTTGAAAGAGGAGGAAAAACGGACAAAATATCGAGATTTGCTCTTCGAACTCCGCAGGCTTTATCCGGGCCATTCTGTCAAAATATTGGTATTGATTATAGGAGCCCTCGGCGAAATGAGACAGACGCTGCTTTAGGAACTAAAGATCATACCGGCATGCCGAGATTCGGCAGAGATCTTAGCCGGCAGAATGCAGAAGGCTATCATCCTCAGTTCATTGCTTCTACTCAGGGCACACGATTCGCGGACCCGGTAGTCACTCACCCCACGGGCGTGGGGAGTGGCTGTTGGTATTACCAGCTCCCTTCTGTGAGGGTCGGAGCCACAGACTGGTGACTGGTTTTTGTAAAAAAAAATTACTTTCAAATGAAAAAAGAAATTTTTAATCATATATTGCTCTCATTTGATATTCTCGTACTAAATCTATTCTTTTTTTGTATCCATTCTTAAGAATGCGAAAGACAACTGCCAATAAACGGAAAATTCCCAACCGAATGGGATGGGTGTTCGCAAGTCGCAACAAATTAAGGTGGGCATATTCAAGAGAGAGAGAGAGAGATCCAATAAGGAAATATTTATTATTTTTGACCATAACTTCTTTTTAATACGTATATTGATAAAATAAAGTATAAGCCTACCTAAGTGGACAGGTATGACAGGTGTAGTGATATGAATTTTCACTCAATAATTTTAGTTGTTTGCAAAATCAGTAAATTTAAATTAAAATTTAGTGCCAATCTTCTTTATTTGCAGTTTTAAATGAACTAATTTTGCAAATGACAGAAATTATTGAGTGTAGATTCATATCACTACATCTGTCATAGTTCTACTTAGGTAGGCTTATACTTTTTTTTTAACAATATATGTATTAAAAAAAAGTTATGGTAAAAAATAAGAAATATTTCCTTATCGAACCCCTCTCTCTCTTGGATATGCCCACCTTAAGACGCTGGCTACTCTGAGACCTTGTATTACAGGTATCTGTTGTGATTTTACATTAGCTTGAGGAGAATTACTGTCACGTGGATTCTAATAATAAAGGTATGTTCTGTTAAATACAACATTTTATTTAAATATACTTATTCATAAATTATTTCAAAATAAGTAAACAAAACGGAGAATTTTTCTTCTAATTTTCTACAAAATTGGAGATTGCTTAGACAATTTACAAATGGTTCACTATAATTGTTTACTATTCTAATGTTCTATACGTTCACCTATGAAAACAAAATGATTTCAATGTAAGCAATTCTGAGTTTTCTGTAAAATTCAATTTTTTGTAGTTACTGGTAATAATATCAATATCACTCGAGGTCAGTTTACGATGTACTCAAACAAGCTGACTTAATTAATCCCTATACACAACGCATAAAACAATAAAATGGGAGGAAATTTGTCGATTTGGATGAAATAATTCAGAGCGGGCTGAACTTTTGGTAACAGGCTTATTTTGTGGTACTTTTTAACATATCAAAAGTCCTCACCCGTAGACGCCGGCAGTGGGGAGGGGGGAAATAGGCAAAAAACTGGGAAAGTATCAATTTTACTATAAAATATGTACATATGAAAATTATAGGTAATAAAAATCCGCACAATTTCGTTTTTTTTAAAACTTTGTACGACCTATTGGAGCCGAGATAGTTTTTTTTTTAAATTTTGGCAGTTTTGCGACGCAACGGAAACGTGCGCGTTTTTCGCTAAAATTTCGAAAATGGTCATTTGGATCGCAAAATGTTTCAAATTAAAGTTGTAGAGAATTCGATTACGAACAATTTCCTTTTATTTTTCATTTCCATTCCATCAATACTGGCAGAGATATGAATTATAAACATCTGTATAGCGCGCTATCAGAACACTCGTTTCATGATAAAATCGATAAAAACTCGAAAATGATAGATCGTACGCATATAGTGTATCTAATGGAAGTTTTTTTTTTTTTTTTTTTTTATACATTTATTTAACGTCGGCCTATTTCCGCTACTGAGGCCTAACACCGACGCCTGTAGACGAGCTACCCCCAACCAGGAATTTTGCCGAACCTCTTCCCTTAAGAAGAGTAGGGATCTTTTACTTGCCTAACATTTAATAGACAAGGGACCGACGGCTTTACATCCCCTCCGAAGGATGGTATATCTCCTATATAACCCTCGCCTAAGGTTGTATAGCTTCCGCGCATACACTGATATACAAGCCGCTGGAAGATGTGTGAGGCGAGGACGCGGTTTCCGTTGGACTAATGGAAGTTAAAGATCAAATTTTGAATATATTGGTGTATGTACAAAATCGTTTTGATAACGAGTGAATGGAAAAGGGAAAAACATGAAAAATTGTCATTTTCAAGTGCATTTTGACAAATAGCTATTTTTTGATTCGCTTTAGGCAATAATGACACTAAAGGTTTTTTAAGAGAATTAAGTTATGTGTAAAATGAGCTCAAGTGACCTTCATAAGACGAATGGTCCATGAGTTACAGCTGTTTAAAGCTATGAGTAAAAATTTCTTTTTTATTATAAATTAAGGTTTTTTAAAAATTGGTTTTGACCTATTTCTATAAGTTTATATAAAATGAAAGTAATGAAATAGCATAAGTCGTTCGCAAGGTATATTTTCTTTAAAAAAGTTCTTGAAAACTGTTTTTGTTCAAAAAAATTGAACCAATATTATTTTTTAATTTTTTTTGTATATATCGTTTTTTTTTTACTTTACGCAAAATTTCATAAGACCTAAATGAAAGCTTACAAAATATGCTACAAAAAACACTTTTTCGGGTATGATTTTCAATAAGTAGCGATAAGGAACTGACAATTGAAAATGCGGTTTAATTTTAATTTCTAGCAAACAGGCAAATTTGTCACGTTTGAAGCACAAAAAGTACATTAAATAATATTTTCTCACTTTTTGAAGTATCAGACGTTATTCTGTGGGCATTCTTGAGTCATACTGGCATCATATTTTTTTAAAAATTGTTATGCACACTTCTTGCAGGAAAATCTTAATTTATAATAAAAAAAGAAATTTTTGCTCATAGCTTTAAACAGCTGTAACTCGTGAACCATTCATCGTATAAAGGTCACTTGGAGCTCATTTTACAGATAATTTAATTGTCTTCAAAAAACGTTTAGTGCTATTATTGCCTAAACCCAATCAAAAAATAGCTATTTGTCAAAATGCACTTGGAAATTGCAATTTTTCATGTTTTTCCCTTTTATCTCCATTCACTCGCTATCAAAACGATTTTGTACATACACCAACATATTCAAAATTTGATTCTCTTTAACATTCATTAGATACACTAGATGCGTACAATCTATCGTTTTCGAGTTCTTATCGATTTATCAAGAAATAAGTGTTCTGATAGCGTGCTATAAGGATGTTCAAAAAGTCATATCTCTGTCAATATTGATCGAATGGAAATGAAAAATAAAAGGATATTGTTCGTAATCGAATTCTCTACAACTTTCATTTGAAACATTTTGCGATCCGAATGATCATTTTCGAGATTTTCGCGAAAAACGCGCACGTTTTTGTTGCGTTGTAAAACTGTTAAAATTAAAAAAAAAAAAATTCTCTGCTTCAATAGATAGCACGAAATTAAAAAAAAAGAAAATTGTGGGGATATTTATTACCCATAATTTTTATATGTACATATTTTACAGTAAAATTGATACTTTCCGAGTTCTTTGTGAAAAATCCGATTTTTTTACCCATTTCCTTCTCCTCCCTTCCCTCCGCCAGCGTCTACGGGTGAGGACTTTTGATATGCTAAAACGTACCACAAAATAAGCCTGTTCCCAAAATTTCAGTCCCCTCTGAATTATTTCATCCAAATTTGCCCATTTTACTGGACTAGAAGTCAAAATGCTTTATTGAGTCTGGTCAAGAATTGAAGGGTGGGATAATAATAATAAACACCACAAAAATTAGACAGCCCCCGAATTCCAATTATTATTAAATATTACAGTTACTATATTATAAAAATGGAGATCTTTTGAAAGCCATGTTATATGTTTCTGATCAATCTGATCCTGTAATTTGTAGTTCAAGAAAACTCTCACTGAAAAAACTGACTCTTGATTCTTTATCGTTAATTAAACAACCCAATATTCCTATTAAGGCATATTCAAGTCACGTTAGCAATAGCCTAGCTTTTGATTTAGTCTCAACAGGGCCCAAAAGTGATTAAGTCGTATTTAAAAAAAATATACCTTATCAATTCGTTGACACATAATATGATTAATTTTTTATTTGTTTTTTCTTAAATCAGATAGTAATAGAGAAATGTCGAATATTATCATTACATCCATGTTTGTTTCTAAAATACAGTGATTCAACTTTGTTACTACCGTCACAGTCCTTGTAACACGAAAATTTGATCGAGGTATATTAAAAACAACGCAAAACATTGCTGTGGTAATATTGAAGATTCATATAGATTGGCCGAGAGACAGACATTTCAATTTGGCCTCATGGTGTTGATTTACTAGATAGTGTTTTAAAAAATATACATAGTAAGGAACCGTCTATTAAATTCACATTAGAAGTAGAAATGAACTACCGCTATTAGATGTTTTAATTAAAAGGGTAAATGATACAATTGAAACAAGCGTTTATAGAAAACCAACACATACTAATAGATATCTAAATTTTAACTCAAATCAATCAATAAATGTGTTGTAAAATGTTTATACGATAGAGCTCGAAATAATTTTATCTAATAATGAAATATTAAATAACGAGAAAAAATGTATCAAAGAGGTTCTTGTGCAAAATCAATACACTGGAGCCTTTGTTAATAGACTTTTCATAAATGTTGAAAATAGGGCAATCAGGTACGACAAAGACCTGAACGTTATTATACAGCAACAATTCCTAATGTATATGGACTATCGGAGAAGCTACGCCTTCTAGGTGACAAATTTGATGTTAGGACGATATTGCAAACAGGAAACACTTTGAGATCTATTTTAACAAAAACAAAACCGATAAATCGGGAGCAGAATTCAAAAAACTGTATTTACAATATCCCGTGCGAATGTGATAAATGTTATGTAAGTGAGCATCCAGACTTTTCAGTGTGAGGTTGGATGAGCTCAAGAATTACATTAGAAAGAATGAAATTCAGAAATCAAAGATTTGTGAACATTCTTGGGAAAACGGACATAGAATAAACTGGGACTCGGCAAAAATTTTAACAAAAGAGGCAGATAACAAAAAAAGAAGAATTTAAGAATCAGCAATAATCCTATTAAATGAAAATAAATGCGTATCGAATTGTTCTGTAGATATTTATACAACCTGGCTACCAATGTTAAAAGAAGAACTTAACAAACTCAACATTATCTATGGAACATCTAAAAGAAAATATCATCATTTCTGTGTAAGTAGTATCTATGGAAATAAAATAAACAGAATCTTAAAGCTGTGTATTTAACATACACAACAAAAAATAGTTCTTCAAAAAAGCTTTGAAACCGGAAAGAGACTACTTTCCGAAACGTCAGCAAAATACATTATTTCTGTGTTTATTCCGGTTTATATTATTTGTAAAAATAACCTCTAACTGTTCCTTTGACGTAAACGTCACAGACGCAGAGGCTTTTTTCCAACAATTCTATTATCTTGTAGATTCGGTGATTTGATTTTGACGAGGATAATACATGTGGTAGAAAACAAAAGAATACAGACATTTTCTCATACTCCGTAATCACATTTTCTGTAGAACTGCATATTTGCAAAAAAAAAATCGGACATACAAATAGCTATTTTGACTATCTGAATTAAAGACACTGTTATTTTAGTCATGTCTATAGTTGAAACATTTCGATGCAGATATGAGTATCATGACGAAAACCTTTTTTATTTTCTCATCCAACAGATGGGGCGGGCAGTCTCTGGACAAGAAAGTACATTTATAGTGTATTTACTTGCTTCTAGAAAATCCCTTAATACTTATAACTAAAGAGACCAGATTTTCAAAGCAAAAAAGCTGGACATTAAAACACCTTTGAAATGTAACTTAAATTTTAGTTTGTAAAAATTATGTTTACTGGTTTACAAATGATAAATATGGAATATGCAACATTATATTAAATAGTTAAGTGATG
Source organism: Leptura quadrifasciata (assembly GCA_963675555.1). Lineage (NCBI taxonomy): Eukaryota > Metazoa > Arthropoda > Insecta > Coleoptera > Cerambycidae > Leptura > Leptura quadrifasciata. The sequence goes on along the minus strand of OY776674.1, from coordinate 167,401,850 downwards.
ACAAATGAGGGAGTGTTTTAAAAACGCTAAAATGCAGTTTTTGATACTAACTAGTTCACAAGATGAGGTAAAGATGGCATTACCTACTAGGGGTTTACGAAACTTCACTCTCAGCGATTTGCAAATATCATTCTCTTTTTCTATAGCTATAAGAATAACAAAGACAGAGATAATGATCTGGCCACTCAGAGTTAATTTTCGTAAACCCTTAATGTGAGATCTGCGAAACAAAGACAATATGTTATCTAATACAGAACAGGTACAAGAACAAGATCCAAGTCATTCGGTAAAGCTCGATATAAATTGTTTCCATTATTCATGATAATCGGTACAACGTATTGCTTAAGAGTATTGGAAGACATATGTCGTAAATGCGGTACTATTCGGGACAGATCAAACAAAGCGGGACATTTTTCGGGACGTCTGTCCCGCCAAATTCGGGACGAATGGTCACTTTACTTATAACTAAATTACAGTACCTACTTAATGAAAATAAATTCAAAGTAAATAATCTAATTGCAACGCATTCTACCCACGAACAATAATTTGCACATTTCAAATTGTTTAGAAGTATTTATACTTTGCCCACAAACACCGCAAACTTCTTATAAAAATCCGGCTCCCGTTAATTTTGCTCATTCTTTGATATGATACTCTACACGTCATCCAGATCAAAAGTTTCGGTGGGCTAAAAGTTTTGTCAAAAATCTCACAAAAAGTGCTCTTATAAGTAGTACTACTACTGCTAAAAGTACCGTTAGTTAAACCACTAGAAAATACACTAAAGTATCATTAGAAAAAACTTTAATTGCCTTACAATGTCCTGGATAGGCTACCTCGCTGTTTTTATTTAGTCCTATTTCAAGCACGTATGTCAGCGTATGGCTAAAATGCCGATCTTTGAAGGTCTGTACCACAGAACCTTGGGGTTCTAGGACTTCCTGTCATTGGGACTTTTGATCTGGATGATGTGTAGAATATCATATCAAACAATGAGCAAAATTAACGGGAGCCGGATTCCCATAAGAAATTTGCGGGGTCTTTTAATAATTTATGAAATTTTCTCATTTTTAGAAGTAGCTCACAGCGGCATCACTTTATCGTCATCAATATCCATCCCCCAACTGTCATTACCAGGGTAGATGGGATATAAACATGATGAGTGACTTCTGTTGGATGTTGAAGACAGAAATCAATCAACAGAACCTACTTCACAGATCATTTGAAGATAGGAGTGTACGTAAATACAGACGATACTGAGTTATGCTGTCTAAAAGCTTTCCGAAATTGCTCAGGGATTTCACAGTTACAAATTTGTAAAGTTATATTTATTGTATATTATTATTTATATATCCTTCCTTCTATCTACATATTTCCCAAGATCATGTGCTTATTGGGAGTCTTCTCAATTTTCGATGGGCTTTCTATGGGTAGTGCTTCAAAAAGTAAACTTTATCTCGCGTGTTACTTTTTTGTAACTTGAAACTTCATGACAATTATCATCGAATTAAGAAATATTTCAAATTAAAAACATATATATGGCGGTAACTTATATCAAAAAGATAATATACTTTCTTTTCTCACTAAACTAATTAACATTGTTTAAAAATAGAATACGGGATAAAGCATTGCCTAGGTAAATCTGGCCAAGACCAAAACTGGATTTTTTTAAAATTTATTTTAATGGCCTTATTAACGTTCAATCAACCAGGACACACAATCACATAGACAATGACACAACAGCCATTCCCTGCGACATTGCCACCTACCGCAGCTGAGACTCGAACTCAAAAGAGGTAACAGTGACTATTCGTGTTGTCTCTCGCACAACAGCGATCTAGTCCACTGCTACCGCCTCAGCAACACATGAAAAACGCCACTAAACATCCCTGCATGACCAGGATTCGAACCCGGGACCTCTCGACTACAAGCCTATTAACGCTTAAATCGAAAATAAAAATTGCCTCACATAATACCTATAACTTCCACCGATTTTAGAAACGAAACTCATGCAGGTTTAATTATTATAAAGCAATTTCAAATAAAAAATCAACAATGCAACTTTTTTACGACTTGGCGTGGAATTCCAAATAACGATCGATTATTCTTGAAACAAAATAAGTAATAAAATCAGATTATTTTTAATGAAATAGGCATACACTTTGTTTTGCAACACCATAAAAAAAATCAATTGGAAATAAACTCTATTTAGATTATGATTATTTTTCCATTTCAACTTACGTAAACTAATTTATAATAAAATTATTATTACAACTATTACGTTCCTCCAAGTTAAGTTGAAACATTTTACAAACTTTACATATATTTGGCAATGCAGTAAACAAACGTTGAGTAAAAACAAACGTTATCTGAACTTTTTTAAAAAAAAAGTTATCGAAAAACAGCAACTCTACACGTGCCTCACTTACCAAATAAAGCCTCGTCCAGTTCGAGAACTCCAAAATACAAATACTTAATTGCAGTATAAACACAAACAATATCACAGCTGTTTCAATTTTTTAAAAACTTCAACAATATTTTTCAGTCCTATCGTTAACGCACGTCGAATAGAACTTTTACTTCTAAGCAAAAGAGCCAAACATACCGATATGTGGAAAAAAAACTTTGGATTATCTCTCCTTTTCTGGCATAAAGAAAACAAACTAATAACGAAGTAGGCAATGGTAAACGTATAATTCACTGCGACAGGGGCGGATTAAAAAGTTTAACAGGCATCCAAATGCTCATTCGTTTATTTTAATCAGGAAATGTAACTTTTAAAAGGAAGTTTCTCAGCAGGTGTGGATATTACATACTTAGCTCACGTAAAAAATCCGACGAATATGGTGCACTTAAGAGCCCAGACATCGCCGGAATCTTAGCGTATCCGCCTTCTTTCAGTTGTTTATGAAAATTAAGAAAAGTCAGTTGGTAAGAAGATAAACAAAACAATAAGCTATATTTCCATGGATTTACTTTTTTTTAAATTTTTAAATCAACGTAAATAGAATGACATTTTTTGCAGATATATTTGTTAACAAAACTCATCACTAGACCTCTATTTTGTTTTACATCTTGATTTTTACTGATTGTAAATCACGTAAAATTTAAAAAACAAAAATAAATGTTTTTCTTAAATGTTTTCTTAACCGCCTCTCAAGTTACCGAAGTAACCCCCTGGAAGATCTCAAGGATCTTGTGGTAGTTATAGAGAGACGAGGTCCTACAGCTTAATGTGGACTCCGAACCACTCTTGGGGCAATTTTTTAATGAAAAATTGTTTCGCCTTGCGGAAATCGAACCCAATTCGCTAAGTAACACAGTTTGCTAGCCATACGCTTTAGCACACTGAACTACCGTTCCCCTAAATAATAATAATAGCTGTATTGCCCAACAGAAGGCCCATTTACAGGACAATACAATAGTACATAATAACTAATAACTAAGTATAAGTAGTTTACATACCAGATGTATATATGAAACAAGTGACGACTATACGACGACCATTTACAATTGCAATTCCATAAGAGTGTCTAATGAACAACAATTAATATCAAAACATAATATTTCAGTCGCAAACTCCTCTATAAAGTCCTCATTTTATTATAAGGAACGTAACCAGCCTGAAACCAACAGCTACTCTCCGGGCCATGTACCCCGCCGAGCGCTGAATTGCAAATTACAAGCCTGGAGCGTTAAGCGTAATAATTGCATATTACCAACAGAATGATAATGCCTCGATTGCAACAAACACCAACCGAAAAACTGATCCTACTTAAAGGAGCTCTCGTGCCAGTCGTCCCACACCACTTGCAGACTGCAGTTTCGTGCTGTTGGCTCTCGTCAGTGCAAGGTAGGCATATGTGACGATCGACACGACTATCTGGTACATATCGGTATCCTTGGGATAGCGACATGCAAAACAGTCAGCAGGCACAATCTAGCGGCCCAGTGTCTGTTGTAATCGAAAAATAAATAGCCCGTCTGGGCTTGGCATAGTTTCAAATGTGCTTCTAGAGGGCAGAATATTAAAACATCATATTTCAATCGCAAACTCCTCTATAAAATCCTCTTCCTTTTACTATAAGGAACGCAACCAGACTGCAACCAACAGCTACTCTCCGGGCTATGTGCCCCGCCTAGCGCTGAATTACAAGTTACAAACCTGGCGCGTTAAGGTAATAATTGCATATTACCAAAAGAACGCTAAGGCTTCGATTGCAACAAACACCAGCCGAAAGACTGATCTTACTTAGGGGCTCCCGTGCCAATCGTCCCACACCACTTGCAGACTTAACAAACAACAATAATTAATATCACATAAATTGCATATATTATTTAAATGTTTGGCACATAACACATACTGGTGACTTTAACAGTATATTTGTTCTGAGTACATCACATCTACCTCGAGATAATTCTAGGTACATTAAACATAATAATACTAAGCAAACCGCAACAATCAATCGTATTGTGTAGTAGCTTGTATGAAAATGTTAATGATATACTGATATACAAATCCTTCTTAAATCCAATAATTCAATAATATTGAATCTACTAGTTAAATTGTTCCTCTTTCGGGATAAACGCCCTCTGCTTTGAAAGCCAAATATTTTAGGAATTTTCTATGAACCCATTCCACCATTATTTTGGGACGATTATAATATGGATACAAAATCAGAGCTGCATACTTAAGCCTAGAGCGGACATAAGAGAAATACAATATTTTCAAGGCATTAATATCAATAAAGTTTTACAATTTCTTACGATGAACCCATATAACTTCATTACCTTGCTCACTTTTAAGTTATTTAAAACAGAAAGAGAAGGGGACCAAGGTTAGACCCTTGAGGGACACCTGAGGTAACAATAGAACAAAATGAACTAAAACCATTGTATGCGACGTACTGTTGTCTTTTTCATAAGTAAGATCTAAGAAATTCATAGATATATAGATAATTTTTTTTAATTTCCGTAAACAGCCGAATGATAGCGTATATGCAAAGATCTCGAAGACGTTTGGGCTGTTAATAAACTTTTCTTACATTGGTCTTGATCTCATATCTTTTACTTTTTTATCAAAATTGCCGCCACAGCAATAGCACGTACAGTTTTTAAATCGAAATAACGCACGAAAGACGTTAGGAAACTGGAACTGCTGGAGCAATCTATTAGAGCAAAATGGAGATGGCTGAAAATAATTTAATTATCTTCTGACGATGTCAACCTTGGTGGCGAAAAGTACCTCTAGTATAGCAGTGTTCTATGTTTTGATAATTGTAAAAATTACTTATAAGTCAGTGTTTACAATAAAAATCTTCACCATGAACGCACGAGCCAAACATTATGGCAAAGCCAAATGTAGCATTGAAGAATATAACAACCTGTGTAGAGTTTGATTATGTTGCACCTAATTGGAGTGGATATTTATGAAGGAGAAGAAGAAGAAGAGAAGAGGCGAAAGCAGAAGAATAAAAATATGAAGAAAAATATATGGAGAAATATAGAGCAACATTAAAGAAAATTGGATAAAGAAAAAAGAGACAATCACAATTTGTCTAAAATTATAGAAATGAATGAAGATATATTACATTGCAAAATAAACCCTATAATGATTGTACAATAGAAATTGTAATAGTTTTTAGATAAAATTCTGCATTTTTTTTATTGTTCTTACATAAGTATCATTCACGATATACTGGTGCCATCAAGATGCCCACCAATGTGAGATAATAAAACAGGTGTATCATAATAATCATGCTTTACTTATCTCTGATGATATGGAGTAAAGGACCCATCGATGCACTTTTTCTCTATTTTAACATCTAAGTAATCCCATTGTCTCTTATCTCGAAGATAAATTATAGAAATAAACGCTGAGATATTTTAAAATTTTGATACGGTTTTAAATCAATTAAAATTATATTAATTATTAATTCATAATATATAAATAAAATACCATGGACTTAAAAAATTACGAACGTGCTTTTAACGTAATGGTGGAGTTAAATTTAGATTTGCAGAGAAAATTTTACATGGAGCAACGCAACAGAAAAATAAGTTAGTTTCACCAAAACAAAATATATAGGGGCGAGCGTAGGTGCGTCTTTACTATGTACATACTTCGGTATGCGATGTAAAGCAACGACAGGCGCAGTTAGTACTTGGATGGGTGACCATTCCAACGGAAACCGCGTTCTCGTCTTACACATCTTCCAGCGGCTTGTATATCAGTGTATGCGCGGAAGTTATACAACCTCAGGCGAGGATTGTATAGGAGATATACCATCCTTCAGAGGGGATGTAAAGCCGTCGGTCTCTTGTCTATTAAATGTTGGGCAAGTAAAAGATCCCTACTCTTCTTAAGGGAAGAGGTTCGGCAAAATTCCTGGTAGGGGGTAGCTCGTCTACAGGCGTCGGTGTTAGGCCTCAGTAGCGGAAATAGGCCGACGTTAAATAAATGTATATAAAAAAAAACAAAATACAGATATTAGATGGGGAAACTTTTTTGACTCGTTAGGTGGTCACTTAGGTCAACCTAGGAAGACGGTGCTATACAGGATCTGACAGGAAGACAACAAAGACTTGCTTATGCGATGAGCATGAGGGAGTCATAAGAGAAATCTTGGGAGTTGACAACGTTAGAAAAAGAGGGAGACTTGGCTGGGTAGCCAAGAAACTTAACAAAGGCACGTTACAAGAATAAAGAACTTGAAAACTGAGGACAGTATAAGTGTATGGCCAAAGATGGAGTTTGCTGCGTAAAGCAGGTTATCTATAAGCTAAATATAGCGTTTGTTTTAAATGTGCATGCACAGCAAATTGTAACGTCGGAAATTCAGAGTACAGATAAGCTTGATAAAAAACGGTATGATGGCGCTACTTTGATTAGTAAACAATAAAATTCAATCAATATTTTGGGCACTTTAAGACGTTTCCTTCTCTTGACGGATCTAGAGCAATCAAAATTATGAACTATATGTCATTTTGATCACCAAATACTGAATGTAATTAGATATTACCTAGGTATAGTCGAGATCAAATTTACGGTGCACTCAAAAAAGGTAACTAGTAGCAGAAGTAATTGCGCCCAGGTACGCGCTAGAAATATTTAGATGAGCAACTCAGTCGTTCAATTTTAACAGCGCCTTACGGTCCAGTATTATATGTATATGTACATTCTAATATATACGAATTTTAATTACGGGTCTGTACTATTTCGTTTGCAAATTGACTCGCTTACCTATAGGTTTTTAATGTGTGTCGGCTTGTTTGATGACACTAGGGCGAATAGCCTAACGGCGATAATAATGAGGTCATAAAAGTTTCTGTATTTCAATTCGATCCGAGAACTGAGGACTGGCCTGAAGGCTGACCGGCTCTCAATTCGGTCGTACAGACCACGGCCAGTGTGCAAACTGTAAGTGTTTTGGTACTATAAGGGCCGGTTTATCAATACAGGGTTAACATCTAACTATAGGATAAATGTCAAACGAGACAATGGGTATCTATTGTTTTGTTTGACATTTATCCTTTGATTCACCACATGCTAAAAGAATATTCGGCTTACAGAGAAAGGTAATAAGAATTATGACCAATCTAGGATATCAGGACGATGTAAAATATAAATTCACAGAACTCAAACTACTCACGCTGCCTTCTTTATATATCTACCTGTGCATTACGTATGTTAAGGAAAATTTAACAAAATACGAGTGTCTTAATAGAATACATGAACACAATACAAGAGAGGGACAAAAATAAGAATAAAGTGTTTAAAACTTACAAGTAGTAGAAATGGAACCAACTATTTTGGACCATTATTTTATAATAAACTACCCACAGACATCACTGCTCTTCCTCTGAATAAATTTAAATGTGTTATAAAAACGTTTTTAATAGAAAAGGCATTCTATAGTACCCAGGAATTCATGGATTGTAATGTATCTACCTACCTGCAGATGTAATATGAATTGTGAATGTAATTATACAATATTTGTTTTATTACACAGTATCTTATTACTATATACTATATAATGTATGTATCATTACTATACAATGTTTTTTTCCATTGTATTTTCTATGGACGTGTGTATATATACTTTGTATGTTTAACACAAATAAATATGTCTATGTCTATTTCGATTACGCATCGATAAACTGGCTCTTGTCAAGTAGGCACCGTGTAAGAAATTTCCGATATACAAATAAATCTCCTAGAACACAAAGAATAAAAATTCACAACTTTGCAATCACTGTTGATCAATTATGAGCGCAAACTGTGGACTATAAATGTTAAACGTTACAATTACTCATATTCATTTCACATAGACCTATCATTAATTGCTAAGACGGCCCTGTTAAATTATCAGCTTATTAAAGTGGGGTACGGCATGTCAAATTCTATTGGTTCAGTTCATTAGATGATAAGAAATGTATCGATAATGCGAAGCAGTCGACAATTTTAGGTTTTACAGAAAATAGCATTTTTGGAGGTTGTTTTGAATCGTTCAAAGTAAACACTCGTTCTTATCTTCTTTACTCGGTAAATATGGTGCATTAGTGGTTAGTGGGAAATAGATTATTACATTATTAATTTAAGTAGCCGGTGAGCCCGTGAACAAAATTAGTTCTTAGAACAGAATTAAAATTATAGAGGTATCGAGAAAATCGCAGATAGGAAAACCCACAAAAAAATTGTTTAACAAAAGATAGTGAAAATATGGATATACTACAAACGATTTAGATTTACTTCAAAATTTTATTGGTATGGATATGGTTTTCACAAACGCAAAATCGTTGACTTGGCGTTTCGCCCTTTAAGTTGGTATTTTATGAAGATACATTAAAACAATGTTAATCATGGTGAAATTTAAAAAAATCCATGTCATTTAGAGGTAAACATAAAACCATGGATAACCAGGGCAATTTAATTTCACAGCTTAGGTTTTGAGACAATTTGAAATAAAGAAACTACATACAGGGTGTTTCTGAAATAGGGTTCTAAACTTCTTCAGCAAGTAGGATTCATCAGAATAAATCTAGAATGTTACAGACTCTTAAAGGGATTTAAATGAAATTTACTTTTTTTCATTACTTAAAGACAGGTGAATAGACAAAATGTTGGCCATTCACTTGGTCTTTAATGTCAAATAAGATACGTTAGTTCAATTTTGATTATTAAGAGACCTCCTTTCGGGAGGAGGATTTCTTTTTCTCTTTCTTAATGCTTTATTTATATTTACGTCCTGGAGGAATTTAGCTACAGCAACTACTCTTCCACTCAACCAGGACGGCGAAATGAGATGCCCTTCACCCATCCAAGTGACGGACTCAACCAACACTGCTTAAGTTCGCTGTTCGAGGTCTTAGCGCTTAAACCTCACAGTACCTCACTTCGCATCATTAGTGTGCATCAGAAGTGCAAGGGGGACAAGGGCGACAAACAAGTCTCAAAATATCATTTGGAGGTGCCTTAAAAATCATAAGCGAAAACCATACAAACCTAAATTTTTGCATACTTTGCAAGTAGGTGACGAAGAAAGGTTTGAGTATTGTTTGAATGACCCAGATTTAAAAAAAAATCATTTATAGCGATGAGGCTACATTTACCACAAACGGTATGGTTTCATCACAGAATTGTATGACTGTATGATGTATGACTGGTGGTGGAGAGGTAAGCGCACTTGTGCACCGGTCGTGGCACAGGAAAATACTGTGAGATGGACTTTTCCACTATACACGGATATTGGGTGTGTGTCCCTTGCCTCTCAATGTGTAGCCCCTCCCTCACAAGGCTCTTCTAGAGGTTTCCGGGATAAGGGGGTTGTAATTACCTGTGGTTTAATTTATTTATTTATTGCAGATTTTGGGCAGTGGAAAATCCCAATTGGGTAATAAATTGCAGAAGTCAAAAATTGTTATGCACACTTCTCTTAATCTTAATTTATAATAAAAAAGAAGAAATTTCTTCGGCAATTTCTGAATTTTTATTTATTTCCCTCAACGAAATTAGATACAAACACAGTTTTTGGCGGGGTTACTACATAAGATTTCACCATTTTCTGACCCGAAAAAAATCCTAGTAGGCTACGTTATTCGTATGTTTTATAAAATATAATATAACAGAAAGATGAGCTTTTCAAAGATCTTATTTAAAAAATATATACATCTAAATCGGACATTAAATGAACTTTTCATAGGGCTGGTCCCAAGCAAAATTGGACACGCTGTATATTAGTGGCTTATAACTTAAATTGGTTTAGTCATGTTGAGTCGGTTACGAAAAAATATCTGTTAAATGTTTTGTTGTAAGGTGACTGCTAAGCTTATACAGATGTATTTAAATCTTATAACTTTGCGCATGTGCAATCAACATTAAACTACGGTATTTTCTACTGGGGCAATTTAAGTCGAATTAATGGCCCATTTAAAGTGAAAAAAAAAATAGGATAAGATGTTTAAACAGCCTACTCATACAGTGTGTCCCGCTTCGTACAAAGCCACCCCTATAACTTGGCTATGTGTATTTGGATTTGTATATATTTTTTACAGCACATAATACCCATAATGAATTACCTTTGGAAGGTAGAACTGTTACTCAATCTCTATTTCAAAGCTAACTCTGATGTTTTTAAAATGGGAATTTTGCAAAAGTAACATTAGCGATTGAGATAGAGGAAAATGTATTTGGAAAAGTCGTTCAGAAAAATTAAATAAGTTCAAATATGAAGTTTCATTTGAAAATATTGATTTTTAGTTTTTTTTTGAAAAATATTGCAAGTCAGAAAAATTCGAAGTTTGGGTTAGTTTAGAGCATCCAGATTGCTATGAATTCCAGAAAATAGTTGGAAATTTAATAAACCAGTTTACATAATGTTGATAATTTATTTAATTCAAAGAAAACCGAACACAATATTAACAATGCTAACAATAATAATTATTTGAAATATTTTTCCAATAGATCGCCTTCAATTTCAATGCATTTTAATATGCTTTTATTTATTATGATTCGATACTTTTCTTAATTCTTTAGGAGATATTGATTGATAAACTTCCAAAATTCTGTTACACAATTCTTGTCGTGTGCGTGGTCTGCTTTATATAATTTTTCTTTATTGGCTGGATGTCGGTCTCGATAACTAAGGCCGAGTAGGACTATTACTCTTTGCACCTAGATTATCTCTGTAGACCTGGACCGGCCTTCGTGATAGGTGGGCCCGCGTACATCTACCAGAGTCAGCTCACAAATGTGAGATGTGTCGTGGTATTTTCTGCGGACCTCCCCTGGTCCTGGCTGTTGAACCTCGCTGGCTGAGGTCTCTTCTGGCGCTCTTCTTGTCTTGATGTTTTCTTTCTTCGCCAGCTTGTCGCCCCCGGGGGTAGTCATCGGTCGAGTTGGGTTTAGGAAGTTTTGGCTGGGACTGACTGCCGGCACGTAGGACATCAATTGATATCCTACCCCGGATCGTCGGAAAGGTGAGGATGAGCTGTGTAGCTCGGGAGTGCGGAGACCTAAGTGCTTCTTTTAGCACTTTCGGTCTCCACGGAGCAGGTAGGACAACAAGGAGGTTGGGTTAGGGTTGAAAACGTCATGTCTCTGTTAGTGGTGGTCCGTCCTGGCGTATCTGAAACAGATCTGTTAGCGGGAAATAAAGGTTATACTTACCCGTTGTCCAGTAGCTGAACCCTCGGTCGCTTGTGCCTCGGGGCGTCGGCGGGGTCGTAATCAGTGGCCTGTCTGATCAGCGGGTTCCCATGCTCCTCGGCTTGGGCGTACAGCTTCTTCGCTCGTTCCCGGATGACTTCAGTGACCGTGGTGTACTCCAGGTCTCTGACGATGTCTGCGGTTCTCACGTACCATGGGGCGTCAACTACCGTCCTGAGGGCGATGTTCTCCACTGCCTGGATTCTCTTCATGTAGGACTTCGCCTGGTAGCCCCACGCAACCGAGGCGTACGTCGGCGGGTTCCCAGGATACCACACAATACATTTACTTTTTGGGAGTATTGACTTTTGCATGTGATTACCCAATTTGGATTATCCGCAGCCCAGTATCTGCAATTTTGTTACGAAACCACGCCATTAATGGTAAATGTGGCTTCGAGCATTTTATCGATAAAACGACGGTCCTCTACAAAATTGCCTTGCAGCCAATAGCAATATTCTAATCTTCGTTCTGGGTCCCCTTCTTGCAACGTGTGAAGAAAGTTTGGTTTGAAGGGTTTTAATTTGTGCCTGCGAAGGCAACGCCAGATCTTGTTTTTTGATAAATTTAATTCTCGCGCAATTTCTCTTACACTGGTTCGTGGGTTTCCATTAACAAAACCCAGTATAATATCATCATCTGGACGCCTTTTGGTAGGTTTCAATTTTGGCTTTACAATAGTGCCGGTTTGATCAAATTTCCTATTAAGGGTAGCTACGGTGCAATGATGTACTGGAGGATGATCGGGATAATATTAAATATTTTAGCAGCCTCTCTGAAGGAAGGAACATTATCTCCAACGAGACAAATAATTTCCACTTTTTCTGGAATTGTTGATTTCAAAGGCATTTTGACGTAAAAATTGACAACTATGGTGTTTACAATAATTGATGTAAGTAGATTGACATTCATAGCAATTTGGATGCTCTAAACTAACCCAAACCTCGAATTTTTCTGACTGGAATATTTAAAAAAAAAACAAACTAAAAATCAATATTTTCAAATGAAACTTCATATTTGAACTTACTTAATTTTTCTGAACGACTTTTCCAAATGCATTCTTCCTCTATCTCAATGGCTAATGTTACTTTTGCAAAGTTCCCATTTTAAAAATATCACAGTTGGCTATGAAATAGAGATTGAGTAACAGTTCATTATGGGTATTATGTGCTGTAAAAAATATATACAAATCCAAATACAAATAGCCAAGTTATAGGGGTGGCTTAGTACGAAGTGGGACACATTGTATATGTCGGAATTTGTTGTTTTTCTGAAAATACTAACGGTTTCAGCTTTGTATAGTGGTCTTTAATTCTACCGGACAGATAGAAAATGCAACAAAAACTCAATATTACGCCGGTGAACCATTCGGTATGGTGTCATCGAATAAGCCGACGTACATTAAAAACCTATAAAGGTAAGCGTTTCAATTTGTGGACGGATAGCAACTGTATTTTAATGAGGTCGTAAAGTTTTTGTTGCCTTTCTTATTCAATCAATTTACGTAGTTCTCTGATCGCAACATAAAATATAATTTTAGAAGTTTCAATAACATCTTGTTACCACAACATAAATTGTCTGTAGCAGGTAATGGTGTGTCTATTGTGTCCATTAAGATTTACAATCGCCTTCCAAATAGTTTAAAAGAAATAATAGCCTGAAACTATTTAACTTCAAACTGAAGAAAACTGTATTCCTTGGAAGAATATTTAAGCGTTTCACTTAATCAGTATGTTTTAAAATATTTGTTAATTTGTTATAATGTTTATAGTTATATTGTTGTATTAATGTACTGGTAAATTAAACTGTATTTTAAGAATGCAAAACGGCGAGATTTTTAAAGAAAAATTATACCATTTGGTCTAACTGTTTTCAAGATACGAGTCGATAATCTCGCCTCCTTTCCTGAAGTGGTTTTTGTGTGTTCCCTAAGAATCTTAGGCTAAGATGTATATAGACACCATAATAAAATGGGTACCAAAATGTTATGATTTGCCGGCACAGGCCACAATTTCAGAATTTCTTCTTCTCTACAAAATTACCTCATTTGGCAAATCCACAAGAACATCACTGGTTATAACACTAAAACTTTAAAGTTTAAAGCAATCACAATCACGCACTTTCACAGTTGTCCCTTCAGTATGCCGTCTTTCAACAAACTGATAACTACCTCTACAACGTCATAAATTCTCTGAGGGCCATTAAAATTAGATTAAGGAATTCCCGGTAGCAAAATAAGCAAAATTACTAATAAATGTAGATTCATAGATTATGCATCTCTATATAAGTAAACAGGCAGGTATAGAAAGGAATTTTCTCACCCCTGTTCTTACACCTAAGGGTATGTCACCAGTATGTATTTGTTGAAATACATAAAATTTAATTAGGCATTTTTTATATTTCTTGTACAATTTCGTAAATGTCAGAAACTTTAGATCTAATTTTTTTCACCTTGAATCATGGAGGTGATTGCTTTTACTGTTACTATTTACTTATTATTAGTTAATACACCTTCTGAAAGTGTCAGGATTGCTCTTCTCAAGCCCCGTAAATATATTAAACGTTCTTAGAAATATCCCTTGAGCTTTAGCCACAATATAATAATAATAATAATAAAACGTCTTTATTTAAAGGGCGAAGTTTAGCCAAAAGCTATTCCTCCACTTAACCCTGAAAAAAAAATTACACTGCATTTTAGCCGCCATATCGAAATAATGGCTACAGGTAACAGCAGAAAATGTTTATTTAGGTATCTTATTTACTTTCAATGAACGAAAATTACTAGTTACTAACATACCCTGTGGCCTCTTGATACGGCTTATATTGAAAAATTTTTACAAAGTAGTTTTCTTTCAGCAAAATCTCTTCAATACAACTTACAAAGGAAACATTTTCGACGTATACTCAGACACTTATGACGTCATGTTTGGAGTACCTCAAGGCTCTGTCTTAGGGCCTCTGCTTTTTATGATATACGTAAATAATCTCCCGGAATATCTAACCATTGGGCATTTGACAATATTTGCGGATGACATCACGGTAACCTTATGAGCGGACTCAATATAGCAACTACATTCACTAGTCGATCAAGCATTTCAAGAGGTCAGTACTTGGGTGCACAGGGACTGACTAATTTTAAATGTGAGTAAGACAGTCGTTATAAACTTTGCTTTGCAAAAACAGCTGCCACACAGTATGCTACGCGACGATATTTCCTTATCACAAAATGTCAAATTGCTTGGTATATATCTAGACAGTAAATTGTCGTGGGGCAAACATATCGACCACGTGTGTTCACAGCTTAATAAGGCCTATTTTGCTATATTACAATTGAAAAATAAACTTGACGAAACAGGGCTATTGAATATATACTACGTTCTTGCTCATTCACATATCTCTCTTAATATTATTGCTTGGGGTAATTCAAAGGATAGATGTAGAGTATTTATTAGTCAAAAAATACTTATTAGGGTTATATTTAAGATGGGATAAACTGAAAGTTGCGCCGTGACGTTTAAAAATAAAATCTTAAAAAAATGTTTTCTTAACCGCCTCTCAAGTTACCGAAGTAACCCCCTGGAAGATCTCAAGGATCTTGTGCTAGGCAAAGTTTACAGTTTAATGTGGACTCCGAACCACTCTTGGGGCAATTTTTTTAATGAAAAATTGTTTCGCCTTGCGGGAATCGAACCCACCTCGCTAGGCAACTCAGTTGCTTTAACACACTGAGCTACCATTCCCCCTTGACTGTACTATGTATATTTATTTTAAAATGTTTGACATACACTAAGAAAAATGTTGGATTATTCACTCAAAGAAACGAGTGCCACTCATACAGAACTAGACATAGAGATCTACTAAGTATACCGTTTCACCATACAACAAATTATAAACATTCTCCGCAATATAATTGCATTATGTTGTTCAATAGTCTCTCGACAGAAATAAAAAATTTGCAAAATTACAAAAAATATAAAACTATGGTTAAACATTTGTTACTCAAAGGTGGTTTTTATAGTGTCCAGGAGTTTTGAAATAGGGAATCTGAAGCGTTTTAAAATTATTTTGTTTGTTTGTATTTTCTTTATACATACATTTTATTTACTATTATATACACTCATGTTTGTCTTTTCTCGTATCATATTATTCTATTTGTTTTGTGTATAGATTTTAATTTTTTTTATATATAGTGTATATTTATATCCATTATTGCAACTTAAACTGACTTGTCATATGTACATTTTGTATCTAGAATGGTTAATAAATATTATTATTATTATAATTTTAAAGTTTTACAGATTTATCCTGGGTTCTCTCTCTTTGGTAATAGGAATATTAGTTTTAGGTAGTAGGTTAGGTTCTCTCGGGGTTTCTTTTCATTTCTTTAGTATAATATTAGCTATTAGGTACTATAAACAAAAACGAAAACTGCTTCTTTGTTAAACGTACCAAAAACTGTAGGTGATACAGTTAATCTAAAAAAAGAAGGATTAAACACTATAAAGAAATTACGAGTTTCATGAACAGTTTGCAACAGTACATAATATTAAATGTAGGAAAAATTATACACCCTCAAATACAGTTTAGAAAGTTAGTAGAACATCTCATGCTCCAAAACAAGATTACAAATATTTGAGATCCGGAACTTATAAATTCAATTTCAATGAAAATGTTACAAATAAATAAATGTTATAATGTTTTTACCGCCTTCCAGATCACTTGACTGGCCGTCTTAAGCCTAGACTTGTGTGAGTAAGGTGACGGAGACCTACAGTTTATAGTGGGATCCGAACCAGTTCTTAGGAGCAATTTATAAAATTACTTTGAAGTAGGGCTCGAGATAGCTAGACGAGGTAACTACTGTGCTACTGTCCCATGTTTTTTTTTATTAGCGTAGAGCCAGGCTAAACCGATATATTCTTGTTAAATACATCATCAGCTACGCAAAATAGCTATTTACGACTTTTTTGTCTGGTACCGGTTTTTTTAATTGACAGAAAAGATGAAAATTTCGAATTTTTCGAAAAATTGCTTTTTTGCATATCCACTCAATTTCTTGAAAACTATAAGAGGTATTGATTGATTTTAGAAACCTGCTATTCAAGTCAAATTGCGAATGTTGATGTTGAAAGTCCAAGCAGACATGGAAAGCGAATATTGGGAACTAGTTATCCTTCTATAAATTCAGCGATTTTCAACATGCAAAGATTTGTCAATCGTTATTTTGAACTGTTATTTATTTGGATTAAAAGTAGTCTCATATTAGAATTAAATTCGTATTTACATGAAATATTTAAGTTATCTTCAGTGTTAAATAGTGAATATTAATCCGACAAACGGACATTATCAAATCACTAAATGTATTACAATCTTCTAGTACTTACATATTACATGCTTTATAATCGAATTATTGTCCTCGTGTAGCTGAGTGTGTAAAGATACAAAACTACTAGAATTGAATGGACTCAATTAGTGTGACGTTACGTATTAGGCAACCCAACATACTAGTGTCATAACGCTAACGGCGCGAAATTAATGGACTGGAACTTGACTCTTAATGCTCTAGTTAATAAAGACTATTACGACCAGGGTTAAAACATAGCTTAGAATTTCATTTTATTTATACTTCATAGAAAATATTTAAGAACTTTCAGTAACTAACTCACATTCACAAAGTATGGGAAATTATATACAGTCTACCAATAGTGCATCAAAGTTCAATATCAAGCCTTATTAGAAGGCTTTCGAAAATAATTTTTTTATGGAAGTAGCATAGTGTCAAAATACGCACATTTTAAAAATATTTTGAAATATACAGAGTGATTCGCTACAGTGGAGCATCATCGAGATCATTTTTTTAATGGAACACCCTATATATTTTTGCATTTATGAATTCAGCGTAAAATTACCTTTCCAACGGCCTTAAGGTTTTTCAGGATTTATCAGGATTAATAATTAGTTTCTTAATTTACTACACCACACCTCACGACATCGTTATGTTGGTGAAATTCTCAATGATATGCGGTTTTCAGATAATTATGCTTACATTTATTCGTTTGCATAGTTCGTCCCTGGAGCCCCAGTAACATTATTGCAAAATAATTGCATCATAACTTATTATTTTCCAATGATTGGCAGTTAATATATGGTAGCAGAAAATTTTTCCAGCCTGTTATCAACTGACAACTGTGCAATTAAGTTGTAAGTAGTTTGTAAAGTTCTAAAACGATAGACATCAACATTTCTATAGCTAATAAATATAAAATGAATTTCAAGTTATACATTTTGTCCATAAAGCATGGAATCAGTTATCTCTGAATATGAAAATATTTTGGGAAAGTCTTCGGAGATCGATTAGATAGATAGACATGTAGATAGGCTTTATTTGACTATATTGCCTGCCGAAATGGAAAGATGGTACAAAGTGCAGATATTGACCTTGTGGATAATATATTTGATAGTGAAAATTGGCCATCAGGTATTTTGATAAAAAAATATAAATTTTTTCGTGGTGATGAATAAACATCTTTTAATAAATAACAATAAACTTAGTGGGTTGTATACTAGATTGATGAATATATCTCACTTAAATGTACAAGAGTTGACAAACAAATTGAATGAAGTAGAATTTTTATCATAAGTTCTAACTTAGATATTTTAGGTATTTGCGAGCATTTCATTTGTCCCCAATTCATAAATAACCTTAACTTTCCAAATTATAGATTAATTACTTACTTTTCAAGAAGTCATCATTTACATGATGGAACTCTTATTTTAGCTAAAACATCAATACAGTGTGTGCAAGTTGAGGTTATAAAAAAATTATCTGAGGAATGTCACATTGAAATGTGTGCGATAAGCTTATGTATAAATGACAGAAAAACTATTATCATTGTTGTGTATAGACCACCTAATGGTGATATAAAATTGTTTTTTAGTTTATTAACACAAGCATTAGTAATAACTAATAAGTCATCGCAATATACCGTACTGTGTGGTGATTTTAATATTGATTTAAATAAGTAGTGCGCTAATAAAAATCTTCTGTGTGATGTTTTCAATTCATTTGAACTATCGTTATTTAATTCAGAACCTACTCGAGTATTCACGAATATGCACGGACATACCAGCAGTACTTGCATTGACTACATGGTAACTAATATACCTCCAGATTTGATCAATTGTAATATCTTTAACCCTAATATAGCAGACCATTTAGCCCATATACTCTGCGTAAAGTTAGAAGGCGTAAGTAAAAATCAAACTAAAAAAATATCCTATGAAAAAAGAGATTTATCTGAAAATAATATAAATTATTTTAGGGTGAAATTATCCCAAATAGAGTGGCATTCTTTGTACGATCAGGATTCAAACATTAATGAGTTGTTTAAATATTTCCTTGATGCTATTACATGGTGTTTTAATGTCTCTTGTCCCCTAAAAAAATATAGTAAAACGTTTTCAGAGAATATAAATCATAATTCAAAAAAGTAATGGCTAACTAGTGACCTTAGAGCTCAAAGTAACTCCCTAAAAAATCTATTTTGGTTAATGAAAAATTTGAATAATGCAGAATCTAAACTTGTTTATAGTATAAATAAAAGTAAATACAAAACCGAGTTAAAAGAAGCTAAACCAAACTATTACTTTAATAAAATAAACAATTCGACTAATAAAGTCCGGGAAACATGGAACATCATAAACAACAGACTGGGGCGAAATAAGTTTGAACCTAAAAACATTGTTCTAAATTTCAATGACAACATAATATCTGACAGTAATACGTTAACAGAAATATTTGCTACTTCATTTTCGAATACTGCTAGTAATAAAATAAATTTGCATTTTGGCTCCAATATGTCACTACCATGTACTGTACACAATTACAGGGAAACATCAATGTATACTTATCCAGTAACAGAGGATGATGTGCAGGGTGTAATAAATACCCTTAAAAATAAAAACTCGGCAGGTCTTGATGATCTAAGTTTACATGTGATGATACATATTATGGACAAGATTATTACTCCATTTTTATATCTAATAAATAAATCGTTGGAAGATGGATGCTTTCCTGACGTCTTAAAACTTGCTGTAGTAGTACCCGTTTTTAAGAGTGGAGATCCCCTGGATATTGACAATTATCGACAAATATCCGTCTTAAGTTCTGTATCTAAGATCATAGAGAAAATTGTATATGGCCGCTTATGGTCATATTGCGAAGTAAATAAATTGTTGACTGCATCGCAACACGGACTTAGATCGGGAAAATTTGTAGATACTGCTTGCTTCCATTAGTTAGATTTGTATATTCGTCGTTAGACAACGGGAATATGTTGTAACACAGATGTTCGATTTATCAAAAGCGTTTGATACGGTCGATAAAAGCTACTTAAAAGATAAATTATATAACATGGGTTTCCGAGGAAACCTATTGAATTGGATTATGTCTTACATGGACGGAAGAACATTAAGAGTCAAATTAAATAATGAACTTTCTGCAGTAAAAAAATTAAATCTTGGGAGTTCCTCAAGGCTCCGTGCTTGCTCCATTCCTTTACTACTTTACGTAAATGACATGCCTTATTATATAAAAAGTGGACATGTAACTATGTTTTCAGATGACACCACCGTAACTGTATCTGCCGACACCCCTGAAGAGGTAGAACGGCTAGTTCATAACGTTATGGATGAACTAGTAATGTGGTTCAAAGGAGTCAAATTAAATAATGAACTTTCTGCAGTAAAAAAATTTAAATCTTGGAGTTCCTCAAGGCCCCGCGCTTGGTCCATTCCTTTTTCTACTTTATGTAAATGACATGCCTTATTATATGAAAAGTGGACATGTAACTATGTTTGCAGATGACACCACCGTAACTGTATCTGCCGACACCCCTGAAGAGGTAGAACGGCTAGTTCATAACGTTATGGGTGAACTAGGAATGTGGTTCAAAGGAATAGACTCATCTTAAATGAGAGAAAAACTGTTTGTTTGAATTTTAGTTTGCAAAGGCGGCTACCATCTACAGTAATCCATGACCATCTAACTTTGGCAGAATTAGGTAAATTGTTGGGAACTGACCTAGATATGAAATTATCTTTTGATATACATATTGATTCCGTATGCAAAAGGTTAAACAAAGCCTATTTTGCTATTCTTCAATTAAAAGATGTACTAGGTGAAAGGGAATTGCTGCAAACAAATTATGCATTGGCCTACCCTCATATTTCTTACAATATAATCTGTTGGGGAAATGCTAAGGATCGGGAGCGAGTATTCATAGGTCAAAAAAGAATAATTAGGATAATTTATAACTTACAACCTCGTGAAACATGTCGAGATATATTTAAAAACAAGAAGATCCTTACGACACCTAATATATACATATTAAAGTGTTTATGCTTCACTAAGAAAAACAAATATTTTTGAAACAAGATCAGAAAATCATTTATATAATACGAGACACGGCCAATTATTGTCGATTCCTAGGCATTCCACAACAAAATATGAACATTCCCCATATTATAACTGTACACTGCTATACAATGTGTTGCCTAACGAAATTAAAATCTTAACGAACTTTTATAAATTTAAAAAGAAAATAAAAGAATTATTAATTTTGAATTCATTTTATAACATAAAAGACTTTTTATATTCAGATTTTTTAATCCCATAGTGGATTGTTCCTTGTTTTTAAATTGTTATCTTGTATTTTTGTTTTTAGCGATTGATGTGTCTATTAGTGTCATGTAATTTTAACGTATTATCTTTTCTTTTATAATGTTAGTGTTAAGATAATTGTTATACAGGGTGTTGCATCATGAGAGGGACATAGCTTAATAGGAGGTAGAGAACATCAGTGGTAATCGGAACCTCCCACAGAAATGTTTCATTGGGCCTTCATTACGAAGTTACAGGGCGTTAAATAATTTATGGCCAAACCTGTTTTTTGTCATAACTTTGACAGGGAATGAAATAACGGATTTATATTTGGTACGGCTAATGTACTAACGAGCCCCAAGAGGTACATGTATAAAAAAAATATATCCAGGTCCGGACTCACTATAATTTATGTTTCTTCTTTGCATCAATAAAATATCACCCTGTATATATTTTTTTGAAATTTCGATACGATATTCGAAAAGAGCAAGAAAAAACAAACAAAATGGCCTATTTCATTTTTTTGTTACACCTTCGTGGTTATTTAAATACGTTGTTAAATGTGCAAGAAAATGGATTACAGAACCCTATTAAATGAGAGGCACGTGAAATAAATAGTTTTATAACTAAAATTTGCAAAAATTCTATTGAGCCTAGGTGGTCTGGGTGAATCCTAATTCCGGCACGTTTTAAAGGTCCATTTTGGTAAAAAAACTGTGGTCCTAATAAGTAATAGGGTATGAAATAACAAAATTTTTAATCAATCACAGTAGGCTTGTTCAAAGTGACAGATAATAAAAAAAAATCTCCTAAACAGTTGAATAATTGTTTGTTAGTAATTTAATGTGTCAATAATCCGCATTTAGTTAGTGAAAACTTGTGAAAATATTTTAACTATGCCAGTAAAATTTACAAACGTGGAATATGCTGACATAATATTCATCTATGGTTTCTGTAATGGAAATGGTAGGTCGGCGGAAAGAGAATATCGGCTGCGTTTTCCTGGTCGTCGATGCCCTAATCATAAAACCTTTAGTACGGTGTTCCAGTATGCAAGACAACGCGGAAAGTTTCCTACTTCTGCAGTTGTGGAGCGTGTTTTACAACAAGGTGTGCAGGAACAAAACAATATTATAAACGTAGTTCAAGAAAACCCAAATATGAGCACTAGACGAATCAGTTTGGCAACTGGTATTCCTCATTGGCGAGTATGGAGAACCCGTCAACAAGGCGACGATATCCCCCGCCTGGCATTTTGTCATTGGTTGTCTAACCATCGCCCAGTCATTTACAGAACCTTATTTACGGATGAGGCACAATTTACAAGGGATGGAGTAAACAATTCACGAAATAATCATAAATGGGCACAGGAAAACCCACATGCGGTACGCCAACGCCGTTCGCAACACAGGTTTTCTGTAAATGTTTGGGTCGGACTTGTGAATAGACATTTGATAGGGCCACATTTTTTTGAAGAAAGATTGAATGGTGAAATTTACTTTGATTTTCTTCAAAACATTTTACCGAATATGTTAGAAAATATCGGTATAAGAGGCATGTTGTTTCAGCATGATGGGGCCCCACCACATTTTAACCTTCAAGTAAGAGAACACTTAAACAATGTGTATCCTAATAGATGGATTGGGCGCGGGGGTCCACATGAATGGCCACCAAGATCTCCTGATTGTAACCCTTGTGATTACTTTTTATGGGGCCACTTAAAAAACGAGGTTTATAGCATTGAAATTGAAAGTAGACAACATTTAATCCAGTGCATCGTTACAACCTGCGGCGAAATACGGAATAATCCAGAAATGATACGTCGAGCAATTGGTGACCTTTCTAAACGCGCAAGAAAATGCACAGAATGTGGGGGAGGACATTTTGAAAATTTACTTTAGTGTCAATTACGTTTTATTTTTAAACACATTTAGTTATTGTTTTGTTATTTATTGTTAATTGAATGGAAAATATTTTATTTATTTAGATTTTAGTTTGTTCTCTTTTCCAATTTTTATTAAGTATAAAATGTTGATGATTTTCTTGATCAAAGTATCTGGTTGCTTAGGCCTAAATGGTTTAAATTATCTGTCACTTTTATTCTTTGAACAAGCCTACTGTGATTGATTAAAAATTTTGTTATTTCATACCCGATTACTTATTAGGACCACAGTTTTTTACCAAAATGGACCTTTAAAACGTGCCGGAATTAGGATTCACCCAGACCACCTAGGCTCAATAGAATTTTTGCAAATTTTAGTTATAAAACTATTTATTTCACGTGCCTCTCATTTAATAGGGTTCTGTAATCCATTTTCTTGCACATTTAACAACGTATTTAAATAACCACGAAGGTGTAACAAAAAAATGAAATAGGCCATTTTGTTTGTTTTTTCTTGCTCTTTTCGAATATCGTATCGAAATTTCAAAAAAATATATACAGGGTGATGTTTTATTGATGCAAAGAAGAAACATAAATTATAGTGAGTCCGGACCTGGATATATTTTTTTTTATACATGTACCTCTTGGGGCTCGTTAGTACATTAGCCGTACCAAATATGAATCCGTTATTTCATTCCCTGTCAAAGTTATGACAAAAAACAGGTTTGGCCAAAAATTATTTAACACCCTGTAACTTCGTAATGAAGGCCCAATGAGACATTTCTATGGGAGGTTCCGGTTACCACTGATGTTCTCTACCTCCTATTAAGCTATGTCCCTCTCATGATGCAACACCCTGTATACACTTTTTTATTTGTTCTTCTTTGTTACATATACATATATTTACTACTATTTTGTATTCCCTGACTTACCATATATACACTGTATCATAAATGGTCAATAAATATTCTATTCGCATTTTTTACAATATTTGTAGCAAGTCAACAGAGTACATGGATCTGGCCAGTTATTAACAGAAACAATCAAAGTAAAATAATGTCTTAACATTAAGTATATCACAAGAATTATATGTATATGACAGATAAACAAATAATGGTAACAAACATACAAACAGAGAATAAAAACAAATCAAATGAGAAAATACGAAATAAAATGGCAAATATTTTTACCTGGCTACCAATGTTAAAAAAAGAACTTAACAAACTCAACATTGTCTAAAAGAAAATATTATCAGTTCAGTGTTCTGTGTAAGTAGTAAGTATATATGGAAATAACATAAACAGAATGTTAAAGCTGTGTATCCGAGTGTGTATCTAACATATACAACAAATAAGAGTCTTTCAAAACTAGCTTTGAAAACGGAAAGAGACTACTTCCCGAAACGTCAGCAAAATACATTATTTCTGTGTTTATTGCGATTTATATTATTTTTTTAAAAATAACCTCTGATTGTTCCTTTTATGTAAACGTCACAGGCGCAGACGCTTTTTTCCAATAATTCTATTATTTTGTAGGCTCGGTAATTTGTTTTTGAAGAGGATAATACATGTGGTAGAAAATCCAAATAAAAAGGAAAGAAGACTTAAATATTATAATTATATTAATGTTATCACTGTTATCAGGTTCATTAAGTTTATTCTAACGTCCTACCTTATATAATATTAATATACTTGTCATCCAATTTAAAAATAGGCATGACATAACTGCCTTTCCATATTTTTGAAAACACATCCTGTTCTAGAGAAGCATTGAATAAAAAACACAAAGGATTAGCCAGAGTATAAATACAGTTCTTTAGTAAAACATTAGGAATGCCGTCTGACTCCACCGAAAGCTTATTAGGTATTTTTGACAGTTTTTCGAAGATATTGTTAATAATATGTATCATTAAGGCCAAAAGGAACAAATGAAAAATCTTTACATATCGAAACCATTGCAAAATAGTTGAAATTAGAAAGTGCAAATGAATACACTGGGCATTGTTTGAGAAGGCTTTCAGCAACTTTTGATTGAGGCTGGTACATCGTTTGAGACCCTAAAAATGCATAGGAAATGGGAAAGTGCGTTTGTGACAGAAAGATACGTAGATAGCATTTTTCCACTACAGTAGATTTAGTTACGGCATCAGATAGATTCCCAGGAGAATCCTCTTTAGAAGCACGTCAAAGTACCTGTAATAGTCAAAATAGGATTTGAAGTGGAATTTTTTCCATTAGCAATTTTTTGGTTGGATCCTGTTAAGGAAGTGCTCAGGAGTACCCAAAAAATTTTTGCACTTCAAAGACCCTGTGCTTCAAATGTTATTAACAATTTAATTTTTTTAACTGCGTTTTTCAGCCTAACAATGTGAATAACTCGAGATATATGGGTCCGATCGAGACAAAAAAAAAAAAATCTTTGTGAAATTTTCTACAAATCTATGTTTACTGTAGATCTTAGGAGCTCAACCATAACATACAAAAGTGAAAAAACTGGACAAAAATAGTTTTTGTTTCTTCATTTTACTGCCTAGAGCCGCTGGGTAAACCGAACAGATTCAAACTTTCAGAAAGTCTGCCGTCTGATCTAACAAAAACACCCTGAAAATTTGGTGCAAAAATATTAAACCCAGTGTGCGCAATTGAATTTGTTATTTAAAATTTGAATTGGCCGCCATTTTATGATATTAAGATCAAAACGGATCATTTTTTTTTCCAAAAGTTAGGTCTCGACGCCAAATTTAAACCCATTTTGGCAATTTCTTTGCATTTGTTTAAAACCCAATTAACAAAAAAAAATGAATTTCTTTGGCCATTTTAAAATTCTTTTATCAGATCAGAAGGAAAATTTTAATGCCTTTATTTTAATTTAAAAAAAAAGTTTATTTGGTCAAACTACACTCATGATAGTTCAAATGTGCTTTTAGAGGGCGAAACATTTTTTTAATTAGACTCATGATATTCAACTTTTAGCATTATAGCCAATTGTTAATTAACAAACGTATATTTTTGGCCAAAATTTGAACTGTATCATTTTGAAACATATTCAGTTCATATTACATATTTTAAAAAAATTTCTTTTCATAAAAATAAATGTGCATACATTTAAATGCGGTTGTTGTTGATTTACCTGAAAATAATTTTTTTCATTTATTTATCGATCTTAGTTGGAAAGTGTCATAACTTCTTTAAACCTTTTTAAGGCTTTTTTTTAAATATGTTATTTTTTCCCAAGCAATGCAATGAACAACTACTTTTTTGTTGTGACCCGTCATCTAATTTTTATAACATAATATTCTTTATAAATTTGAAGGATTCGGATGGTTACGAACTAAAAGCAAATAAACGCAATTATTGTTAATATATGGAAAGATTTTTTCAAAATGGCCGAAAAAAATTCAATTTTTGTTAATTGGATTTTAAACAAATGGCCAAAATAGGTTTTAAAATTTTTTTTCAGCATCAAAAAGCTGCCGTAGAGACCTAACTTTTGAAAAAAAATGATCTCTTTTGGACTTGTGGCATAAAATGGCGGCCAATTTAAATTTTACATAAATTCCATTATGTACACTGGGTTTAATATGTTTGCACCAAATTTTCAGGGTGTTTTTATTAGAGCAAAAGCCAAATTTTCGGTAAGTTTGAAGCTGATTGGTTTACCCAGCGGCTCTGGGGAGTAAAATGAAGAAAAAAAAAACGATTTGTGGCCAGTTTCTTCACTTTTGTGGGTTATGGTTGCACTCCTAAGACCTACACTAAACGTAGATTTGTAGAAAATTTAATTACAAAGATTTTGTTTTTTCTTTTGTCCCGATCGGACCTATATATCTCGAGTTATTCACATTTTTAGGTTAAAAAAGCGATTAAAAAAATTAAATTGTTAATAACAATTGAAGAACAATTGAAGCCAGGGTCTTTGAAGTACAAAACTTTTGGGTACTCTTGAGCGCCTCCCAAACAAAATCCCACCATCAAATTGTTGATGGGAAAAGTTCTTTATACTGATAGTGTGGTCAAGTTTCCTCTTTAAAATTGTCGAGAAACTTGGAAAATTTCAGCTGAAATAATTTTTCAGGGAAGTTCGAAGATTGCACTTAAAACATTGTTAAAAAAGATTTAGTTCTATAACATTTGATTCTTCTTTTCACATACAACAGGATGATATGAGCGATAATATACGAAAAATAAAACACTTTAAAACTTGTTTCACTATACTAATTAGTTTACTATCAAAACCACAACTTTATGACAAAAACATGCCGGAAGAATTTGTCCCATATTGAAACTCTAGGATCAACTAACTGGCCCATTAAGATTCCATTTCAAGTAGTTGGGATATTTCACGGTATAAATCCAATATTAATTTCTTAATGACGTATTTCGGTATGTGACTTCTATAAAGATTTAAATAAAACAAACTCACCATATTCCTGGTTCCAGCGTCAAATGTATAGCTTCCGGTATATCAAATCTATGTCCTGAAATGAGAACCACACATAAGTTACCAAACAATAGAAAACGCGCGCAAAAATTGCTATATTAATAAACTGCTATACTACGACTACATTTTAATAAAACTGAATCATATTTGCAGTATCGAAATAAAAAATGTTTATTCCAATGCACCATTGCATAGGCGTGCAATATTTGAAAATCGGGTAAGGATAAGAGAAGCTTTGTTATGATTTGAATTAATTCTTTTGTGACTCCAAAATTAGTATTTAAAATGTAGTAAATTGAAAACTGGAGCAGATGATAACGGCAGTCAAATTATCATTTTGGCTACATTGCATGAATTAGTAGAATTAAATAACCTCAAAAAGGAAACATATATATTCATACTTATTAAGCTATGTTGGATTGCTTGTAATTACCAATTTGTTTTCTTTAACAATTTAAGTCTCCTAATTTCCAGTGTATCTAAATTCTTAAGGAGTAATGATGAAAAGTAAGACAAAATAAACGCATCCTCATGAGACCGATCGAGCAGTTAGGGGTATCGTGCTGAAAGTCTTTAAATTCTACTTAACAACCAGAATTCAGCATGTTAAGATTAGAAGTATTAAGTTATTTAATAAATGATCATGTGGTATTCCACAGGGTACAGTATTAGGATCAATACTTTTCAATGTATTTATTAATTCCTTAATTAATAACAACATCAACGGTAAAGACAATTCATATGCAGATGATACTGTACTCATTTTTTATGGAACTACCTGGAATGACACAAAGGATCAAGTAATAATTTAATAACAGGAGTCAAAAAAGTAGAAGACTGGTTAGATGCTTGTAAATTATCGTCAAACATAATGGTTAAGGTATCCGTCGGGAAAAATTTTGCTGATACATACTCTCTCCAAACTTCGTGTATGGCTTCATTGGACCTAGTCTGACAGCATTTTCCTTTATCATTTTTTTTGTTTTTGGGGCGTTTTTCCGCTAGATTTTCCGAAACATGTCATTTTGACGGCATATAAAAAATGTATACATACTGTTATTTTTCCATGTAGAATAGCTTAAAAACGTGAATTGAAACGGAAAAAATAATTGTCTGACAATAAATGTGGGTCATTGGGCGTGTCCGCTATCTCGAACATGTCGGAAAAACGACTATACGAAAATTTATTCATAACCAGCTGATTTTCGCTGTATTAATTTATTAAAACATACAAAAACAAGTTTTCGTATTGTCTGACGAAAATTATTTTCCGATTTCCCAGTCTGACGCGTCAAAGTTGTCGGTTTCATGACAGCAACAAATTTTTTTACAAATTTTTTTGATTTTTAAATCAAATTTATAATACGATTAAAAAATTGTCTGGCGGCGAAATAAAGCCTTTTAGCTGGAAATGTTAAATAAAAGGTTTTTCTATGTGGTTGTCAAACTGCGCTTGAATATTACTTTCATATGTATATATTGAGGCTATATTGATAAATAACAAGCTGATTTTTTCAATATAGCTTAATAAAAATAAATTAAATGCAATTTTTTAACTGTCTGACAAAAGGTGTTTTCCAGTTTTTCAGTCTGACGCCTGGAAAATACAATTTTTTAATGTTCAAATTGTCATGATTATCTCATACTAATCATTGAAAAATCATTTTTACAGTATCAAAAATCATTAAAAAATTTCTTGAACTTCGCTCTTGAAAATATATCGTTTTATACAAGTTCACCTGTGTACATCTGTTTAGTACGCAGGCTCTATAATAGAACAAAGGAGTGTGGAACGTCTTTCTACACTCCGTATTGTATTCTATAGTAGTAGTATAGTACACGTGTAGTAGTAGAGAATTGTAACGGTTTATCTGATGCACGTGGTATATAATTTTTATAATTTTATTTATTCCCTGCATACTTCATATATTTTTGATGCAAAATTGCACACTTAAATTGAATTCATATATTTACCGAAAATGGATTAATTGTTTTTTCTTTTATAAAAGGTACTTTGTTATAACTAATATTGTAAAGTGTTATCTTATAGCTTGTTTCAAGACCTTTAATTTGGGCCCTGGATGAAAATTTTCGGACTAGTAGTACCGGAGATATAGCGATTTTAAACGTACTAAAAGACAATTTTTCGCTACTTTTTTCTACAAAAAGTTTTACGTATTTTTCACTATTATCGAACTTAAAACTTGGGTAAGTCGAATTCAGATAGTCTAAAAGAGTTCAAAAAATTCAAAATAAAGATTATAAAATAAGTAAGTTGAAATACCGTATCTTTTTTAACCGTCTTCTCGACTAAACGAAATTTCATTTTTTTATCGCCCTAACTTCGACGGCCGCTATTGGAAAATTATGTTTTTTCGTCAGACTCTCGTTGGGCCCCACTGTATTTGTCAGACACTTATACCACAAATTAAATACCTATTTTCTGCATATAATTTTCCAATGTCTGAAGGTTATGAATAAATTTTTTGCTGTCATGAAACCGACAACTTTGACGCGTCAGACTGGGAAATCGGAAAATAATTTTCGTCAGACAATACGAAAACTTGTTTTTGTATGCTTTAATAAATTAATACAGCGAAAATCAGCTGGTTATTAATAAATTTTCTTATAGTCCGACATGTTCGAGATAGCGGACACGCCCAATGACCCACATTTATTGTCAGACAATTATTTTTTCACGTATCAATTCGCGTTTTTAAGCTATTCATGTTTCGGAAAATCTAGCGGGAAAACGCCCCAAAAACAAAAAAAATGATAGAGGAAAATGCTGTCAGATTAGGTCCAATGAAGCCATACACGAAGTTTGGAGAGAGTATGTATCAGCAAAATTTTTCCCGACGGGCACCTTAACCATAAGTAAGACAAACTATATTGCTTTTTCTATAACATCTGAAAATTGTCCTGATTACAACAACACAAGGAGACAACTTAAATGGCGATACAATAAAGGGGACCATATTTAAGTACTAAGTACTTAGGTATTGCAATTAGCAAAAATCTGAAATTAGGTGTCTTATCCATTTCATTTTGTGTGTAGATCACTTATTTTGAGTTAATTTTGACGTATCTCGAATATTCTTGTCTGTACATGTTTTTCTTCCTTATATTTTTCGCAGTATGTACGTATGTACAGTACGGGGATCGCTACTAACCGTATAGGGGAATCCTATACACTCATGTACATGTGCAAATATCGGCTAGTATTATGAGATTATATGAAATGGATGGTGGGGCATAGGCATGGCAGCTGGTCGATCCGCTGCGGGCTGCGGTTAGTAATGTAAATGTATTTGGAACGGAAGGTGTAGGTGACCGGTCGTCAAATAAGGAATTTGAAATTAATTATAGTGGTTAACAAATAACAAAATTAAACAAAAGTATCTTTCTCAAAGTAAGTGGCAGTGGATCGATTTTCGTACGCTACAATAAACAAATTTATTCTATCACGCAGTGAATGCCCCATTAATTACTCACCTCTATTGCCCGTACTGTATATGTGTAGCTATAAACATTTATATTATTTCTGTTTCTAATATTGTATTTATTATTTTATATTTATATTCATGTTTTCTATAATATTTGGCTATTATTGCATGTGGCATGCGATGAAATAATAAATAAAAACAGAAAAGCCAGATCGTTCGGAAAGATGACAAAAAAATGGTTCTAAATCTGATCCTCGTAGTGCTCCTTTAATAACTCGACAGCTGTTAGTGTGTATCGAGTGACATGAGTGTTACACTATCACCTTGGCAGGCAAGATTCAACGATTTGTTGGTTATATACAAAATTGCATAAATATTACTACTGCCTTTAACAATCTCTTCATCCGTATTTTTTTAACCTATGTTTCCCTGTACTTGCGTACGTCAATGGATCGGGGTTCAATAAACCTGCTGATTCTTGTATTTATTATGTATGTTCCAACCGGAAAATATTTTATTAAATTTATAACTGTCTTATTTTTCATAATCATAATACAAGTCTTATTGCGGAGTAAGCAAAACTGCGGTGGTACATTTACTGACTATTAAACTTCGGTAAGGAAAAAAATAATGAAATAAATAATAATAAATAATTACTTACGAAATTAGCATTCCTTGCATATTTTTCGACTAAGGACCAATGAAATATGTTACAAGCTACCTTGGTTTTTATCCGAGGGAGTTAAAAATATAAAATAAGGAGCCCTAAATGATAAAAGTCTCATGTTCAAAGATTGTGCGGGTGGAGGTTCCTTTTCATCATTGTTTAAAGGATTGATAAAGTGATATTTTGGAAATAAATATTTCATGTTTAGTATCCACACTAACTACAAATTTAAACTCAAACCAAAAAGAATCAAATTTTGAAAAACTTTTTATACAGGGTGTCCCACAAGTAATGGTGCACAGAGCAATGGTATATTCCTTAGGTAAAAAATCGGTAGCTACTGGAAGCGGCTGCAACCTCCCCACCCGGTGGATCTTTGAAGCCAAAAAGAGCATTAGATTGTGTGCCAAAACGGCACTAAACGTAATCCGATCTCATCCAAAATCTTTTCAGATCTTCTACGGCACTAAAAAAAAACCCAACTTAATGAATTTACAACATTCGCCTGCGGCTCGTGCTGCAAATTTCATCTATGCGAGTTATTACCTACATTATCGCTCGTTGAATAATATACTATTAGGATATTAACAACTTTAACATCACTTGAACGACTAACAAAGTCTAGATATCCTAAATACTACAGATTTGTAAAGCAACAAACTGAAAATTGGTAAAGTGATAATCTATAATAAATTCACCAACGAAGGTACAGAAAGCATATGATATTGATATTGTTACATCTACCTTTAAAGTTTGTGACAATCCACTCGTGCAGTCACTAAAAGTTACAAATATGCCGAAATCTTATTAACATGACATGACACTAACGTTATCGGATGACAAATGATGACAATGACAATCGTCAAAATTTGCTCATTGAAATCCGATCGCTCGCGGCTGTCTTTGTTAAATGAAACATTAGCATTTCAGTAATTTTACTAGATTTTAGAAGAATATTTGTAGTTTAATTCTTCGATTTGTCTGTATATATATTTAAAAACGGTACTAAACGTAATCCGCTCTACTTCTAAAGCAGTGAAGAAAGCCTCACACGTGAAATGACACGAGATGTGATGACTTTCACGACGTAACGGCTACGCGCATCGATCATGTCACGCGAAATCCGATCTATGCTTCATATTTGCTTTGTTTTTAATTTTTTTCACGGAAACCAAATCGAAAGGGTGGAAGTGTGAAGTGTGATATATCGGTGAAATCAGAATTTTAACTGCTTTTCAATGGTTCCATTGCAAATTGAGAGTAATAAAATAAACAACTTGTTTCGTCAAAACGGCACTAAACGTAATCCAATCTCAACCTTTTCAGATCTTCTAGGGCACTAAAGAAACGCACATGCAAAATTTCTTTCAAATCCGTTCAGTAGTTTCGGCACTATCATGCTAACACACATACACACACACACACACACAGACATTTTTCAAAAACCACTTTTTTAGGTTCCTAGGACCTCAAAACGTAAAGATTTGATGTTATCTCAATTTTCGTTTTTGAACCAATTTTAGTAACCTCTCACAATTTTATTGTGGTGAGGTTAAAATATTATGATTTAACCAAACTTACCACAATCCAAAAGTTGATATCACCAGAGATACAGGGTGTCAAAATTAAATCTTTATTATTATTTTTTTAAATAATTTATCTAAAAATTGAAATGTTTTAACAAACTTTGGTGCCTGGGTTTTTTTGAGGCGACGGATTCAAATCTATTTATAGTTTTGCTGTTATCTGTAGAGGGCGCCACCTACGCTAGTTTGCGTGCCGTTTATATGTCATATATTGTTAGCGATTTTTATTTCATTTTTTTAAATAAAAAGTTTCTGTTCTCCTGTCTTTTTTACGTAAAAAATTTATACCTCGCTACGAGTAAACGTCTTCGAAATATTCGGTTTTAAAATATTCAATGCAATTTAAATTAAATAAGATATTTAATATTGTTTGATGTAAAAAAAAAATGAATAATGATGCGAACAGTATAAAAATAAATTCTGTTTTTTCAGATTTGTTCAATTTATTATATTCCAACACTAGCAAAAAACGAAGAATAATGACTTTCAAATGAATAAACTTAAAATTTGAGAAAAGTTTTTATTTAAATACTAATTTCATTAAAATAAATAACAATAATTAATTTAAAAAAGAGATCCATCTTCGGTAACAAATGTTCGAAGCAGGGTTGGCATGTTTAAAATAAATGTTTAAAACATCGCACTGTATTTTAGACAAATGTACAAAACATATTTAATACGCAATGCGATGTTTTAAACAACTGTTTAAAACACAGATTAAAATGCAGTGCGATGTTTTAAACAAATGTATTTTATTTTAATGTGGAAAAGTGCCGATGATGGTCTTACAATGGTATACAATACTGTATAGTTCAAGTAATAAATTCCCGAGACAGAAAAACCTAACAAAAACTTTATGACATAATTATTATCGCCGCAGGTCATGGCGCTAATTGAAATAAATAGATCCCAGTAAATAAAAAACGCAACAAAAACTTTACAACATAATTACATCGCCGCGGGCCATGGCGCCAAGCCTGACATGAAACATTCCCGACGCACATTAAAACCTATAAAGGTAAGCGAGTCAATTTGCGAACAGCACAAAAAAGTGTACCGGTATTTTAATGAGGTCGTAAAGTTTTTGTTATGTTTTTTATGTCTCAGTTTCTTCCTACTTGAACTTTACATAAATAGACTATAGACGACTTTATGTTAAAATAGAATTTGTAAAATATAAAATAAGCAGATTGACTTATGATGTCATATGGTATGATTCAGTGGTCACATGCACTAAACTGAGCATTTTATTTGTAGAGTGCTGTAAAATCCGTTTAAGAACGCCATTTGGCATCAAGTAGTAGTAGCAGCAGATACAGTAATTTGGTATAGTTCAAATAGGAAGAAATTGAGACATAAAAAACATAACAAAAACTTTACGACCTCGTTAAAATACCGGTACTCTTTTTTGTGCCGTTCGCAAATTGACTTGCTCACCTTTATAGGTTTTTAATGTGCGTCGGGAATGTTTCATGTCAGGCTTGGCGCCATGGCCCGCGGCGATATAATTATGTCGTAAAGTATTTTTTGCATTTTTTATTTACTGGTCGATATCCGAGTGGGTTAAGGCGCGAGGTGGCAATCGCGATTAACCATACGGACATCGCACTACCGGGTTCGAATCCTAGCTTCTGCAAAAATTCTAATAGATTATTTATTTTGCATCTCAACGGATTAAAATCGGGGCTCCGCGCAGGCCAAGACATATTGCTCCTACGATCTATCCCCAGCGACCAGGAAAATGTATTTTAGGTAGATTCTCACCGGTATAAAAATGCGGTGAAGCTCCATCTTGCATAAAAAATATATTTTCTCCCAACACTTTATTTCAAAACATTGGGTCTCTGTTTTGTTGGGCAGGACAAAAGAGCAAACTATAACTTGGCTAGAAAACGGCCCCCATCAGATTCTGGACAGGAGCAAAACGGTACGGATAAAGCTTTTCTGTATGAAAAATCCTTGAAATATTCTTGAAATAGATAACTTACTCCAGTAGCAGCAGCTATACGCATCGTACTTATTTCTGGATTTTCTGCAACGCGGGTCAAGATTCCCTCCTCCTGTTCCACAGTAATATTTTTTGGGCGTCCCACGAAAAGAACCAGTTTCCCTCAATCTACTGTAAATATTATGAAATAACTTAAAATTCGGCTACCTCCTATTTGGACAAATTTCTAAATATCGACGATGAGCTCTGCGTCTATTAAAATTTTCTTGCGCGTATACGCAAACCATATCGCTCATCTCTTGGTTTGAAAGTATTGCATTTGGCATTTAAACTTAATTTTATTAGATATTTTTAACAACGTACAAAATACTGACAAACAACAAGTAGGTTTGACAGATATTAATTTTGAAAGCGTCTCTTATTGTTTTTGTTTTAATCAAAGCCTACCTTGAAAAATTGTACATCTATAAAAAATCATAATTTAAATTGGTTGCGTTGAATAATTTAAAACCAGCGACGTTTAGAAGGTATATCTTTTTTACGTAAAAGAGACAGGAAAACATGAATTTTTAATTTAATTTAAAAAAAAAATCGTCAAAAATATATGACGTATAAACTGCACGCAAATTACCGTAGGTGGCGCCCTCTACAAATTTCAGCAAAACTATGAATAGATTTGAATCCCTCGTCTGAAAAAACCCCATCCACCAAATTTTGTTAAAATATTTCTATTTTTAAACGAATTATTAAAAAAAAAACAACAAAAATTTTACTTTGGCATACTGTGTCTCTGGTGATTTCATATCAATTTTTGGACTAAGGTAAGTTTGATCTAATCGTAATATTTTTACGTAAGGAATCTGCCATTGCTCTGTGAACCATTACTTATGGGAAGCCCTGTATAAACTGATGATAGTTTCTGGCGAGGTCTTTAGGTTAGAACGATTTTAAAATTGTGATTTTAGCAGGTGGAGCCACAAAACTATTTTTGCCGAATAACTAATAAATAAAAATATCACACATTAAGTGGAAAAATCTGTTCAAAACTTATAAATCAAGAATGAACATAGTTTTATTTAGTTTTTATTTCTGTAGTCAATAGTTTCGGGAGAGGCTATGATGTGCCTTCTAGATTCCCAGATTTGGATTCTATAGATGTTTTCTGAGGTTATATTATGAAACACGTTGAGTGTGTTTCGCCCATTAAAAATGTCATTTGTGTGAACTTAGCAGAACAACTTTGCAGAATTAAAAAACTATAGGCCTATTATTTACCGCTAATTAGCCGCTAATTAATCGTGAAAGTAACAATTTTACCGTTGTTAATTTTGAAAACATTTTCGGGTGTTCTCCTAACTTCACATGGAAGTTAGCAGAACATCTACCAAACTAAAAAAATAAATTTTTAGAATCAGCAAACTAATTCAGAATTGAAAGTTACGAAAGAAAATACATAAATACGAGAGAAAAATGATAATCAAGTATCCGCAACAGACTCGACGGTTAAATAAAAAATTTTTAAAGGAAGAACATTAATGAGACAGGCGAAACATCGTGAAATCAGAAACAAATGATTGAATGAGACAAAACTGAATAACATGCAGAGTAAAGAAATGTTTGAATCGATACTTGAAAAACGAGAGATAGTCTTAAAAATGTTTAGTAAATACTTGGGAAAAAATTAACTGCTTAATTAATAAAAAATTGGCAGATCATCTCGGCAAATTTTAAAACGCCAATTATAACTAGGGTGAAGGAAAACTGACTCCCAAAAGTCATTTTCAAACGAGCTTAATGGCCTTTCTATTGATTTAGGGGAAAGAAAAATCAATTAATGTCCAAAAAAAATTGCAAAATTATCACGGCACGATTAATTAAAGAACGAGATCGGTAAATTTCTGAAGGAATACTGAGCGCCAAAAGCCATTATCAAACGAGCTTAATGGCTGTTCTGCTGAGTACCAGAGAAAATCAATCAAAAAAATGTCAAAAGAAATTATAAAGACATCACGGCAAATTCGAGAACGACACGATTAATTATAGAATGGGGAACAGTAAATTCTTGAACGAAAACTGAGTCCCAAAAGCCATTTTCAAACGAGCTTAATGGCTGTTCTGCTGAGTTTCGGGGAAAAAAAATAAAAATTCTTAATAAAAAATTGCAAAATTCGCAAGACAAATTCGAAAATGTTATGATTAATTATAAAAGCGGGAATAGAAAATTCCTGAAGGAATAGTCAAATTTAATTCCCTATTTTTGGTTTTACCGCCTTAATTTTTATTTTTTTTAAATTTCATTTTCACTATTCATTTACGGTTAAAAAACGGCAAATTCTGAACTATCTACTTTTGGTAGATGTTCTGCTAACTTCCATGTGAAGTTAGCAGAACACTCGAAAAACTTTAAAAATTAAGAACGGTAAAATTGTTACTTTTACGATTAATTAGCGGCAAATAATGGGCCTATAGTTTTTTAATTCTGCAAAGTTTTTGCTGATTCTAAAAAATGATTTTTTGATTTTACCGCCTTAATTTTTATTTTTTTAAAATTTCATTTTCACCATTCGTTTACGGTTAAAAAACGGCAAATTCTGAGCTACCTGTTTTTAATTAAAAAAAGTTTTTGGTAGATGTTCTGCTAACTTCCATGCGAAGTTAGCAGAACACTCGAAAATTTTTAAAAAAATAACAACGGTAAAATTGATACTTTCACGATTAATTAGCGGCTAATTAACGGCAAATAATAGGCCTATGGGTTTTCATTCTGAAAGTTTTTGCTGATTTTAAAAAATGATTTTTTTGGTTT
This sequence comes from Leptura quadrifasciata, assembly GCA_963675555.1. Lineage (NCBI taxonomy): Eukaryota > Metazoa > Arthropoda > Insecta > Coleoptera > Cerambycidae > Leptura > Leptura quadrifasciata. The sequence continues at coordinate 167,363,707 of OY776674.1, read as the reverse complement.
TACCGCCTTAATTTTCATTTTTTTAAATTTTATTTTCACCATTCGTTTGCGGTTAAAAAACGGCAAATTCTGAGCCACCTGCTTTTAATTAAAAAAAGTTTTTGGTAGATGCTCTGCTAACTTCCATGTGAAGTTAGCAGAACATCTGAAATTTTTTAAAAAATTAACAACGGTAAAATTGTTACTTTCACGATTAATTAGCGGCTAATTAGCGGCAAATAATAGGCCTTTTTTTTAATTCTGCGAAGTTGTTCTGCTAAGTTCAAACAAATGGATTTTTAATGCAATCGTTTTAGACAGAGCTCATGAAGATTACTTAGCCCTCCTTAATTTTCGTCAAAGAAATCTGCATGCAATATTTTCACCTACACCCTGTATACGAACATAGTTCTTTTAGGATCGTACATTCGTATACTGTCATTTCAATTCTTCCACGTTTTTGAAGAAGCAAAACACAAGAAACTACGATGATGACTGACCCACGAGCCGGAATTATATACAAACTTTTTATTAAAATCCTGCTGCGCACTTTTTCCCGCTAGCTGGACGTGCATACAACAAATCTCTAAAAAACTAATGTGTTTTGACTTGACGTTAAACTGTTTTCGATATCATTAGTCCACTTCTCCAGATATAATACGTAGAGGTATGCAGTATCACCCGTTTGATTTTGAATAAGTGCATAACAACACATAACCTCACAAAACAACACCGTTTGAGAATAAAAACACAACTTACCTTCTAATAACAGCCTTTGTACAACGTTTACCATGTCTTTTGCTTCTTTTTTGTAAAATTCGTTTTCGCTTTCGGGTTTTATTTGTAAACCTAATCTAGAGTTAAGGAAAAACAATATTATAAAAACATTTACCTGGCTAGGTTAGGTTAAATTGTGCCGCTTACTTTCATCAAACTTGTATACCTATAAATCACCACTTCAATTTTATCACACGGTTTTGGAGAGATAAGTTCTTTTATAGATTGAAATATTCTACTCGTTGGACGAACCAAAACTTTACGGGAATAATTTTAACTAGCTCGGCGCGGCGTCGGTTCATGTTTGTAAATAGGTATATTCTGTGGCACTAACATGAGATTTAAGGTATGTTTTAAATATAAATGGTAATTACTAAGAAAAATATACCGAAGTATAGACCTACGTGTGTCGCCTTGACCACGAGAAAAATTTGTAAAAATTCAGTGTCAGCAAATCTCGCACTGGTCTCCTACTGTGCATTGTTACTCCCAAGAGTCTCAAGAATTCCGTACGCTTAGTACAGGTGAATCATAAAAAAATGTTTAGGATATAGCGGTAAAAGTTATAAATCTCTGGCTTGCCGAATCGGTATGGCAATGATTAAATTAGTATTATCTATTATGTTCTTGGCAAAATAACACGTCATCCTGATTGATGTTTTTTAAACTTTACGCTTTTTGAGTCGTAAGGAATGCTTAGTGATGTCTTGTCAAAACTTCGGATTGTTTATCACTATAGGTAACGTTTTTGTAATAAAAAAAAAATTCAAAAAAATAAGTAAAAGGGATGGAAGATGAGATGTAGCACATATAATGGATATTAACTAATTTTTACAAGAAAAAGAGGCCACAAATTGGTCCTTTCTAAAGTATCTACAGTTTGGCTTAGACTTCTTCAACTTCAAAACACGATCCTCGGCTCGTCCTAGACCACATGTGCCATTTTTTCATAAATATTGTCGTGTATTTTCATAGATAATGTCGTGTACTTCAAAGTAATTTTTTATGAACGCTTTGGAAAAATCTAGAAACAGTACAAAAGTGGATTTTAAAGGTGATACGACAAGAGTTATGTTTATATCCACCAATGACCTATACTTAGAAAGTCGTATAATTGATCCCATACAACTTTACTGTGAAAAATATCAATATAGAGGTGCATAAAGTTAAAAATAATATGAAAAGGAAAGAACATAACATACCTACGGAAACAGAAACAAAGAAAAATTAATTAATACCTCAAAAATGTGCTAAACAATTGGTCAAAGAAGTTATCAATATATTGGGCCAAAAGTATATAATTTGCACATATAAATATTTAAAAAAATTATATAAAAAAATATTAAAAAAAAGATTTTCCTATGTAAAGAAGATTGCTCGCGACAAACTTTTATATCATAAAAAAATTATATAATGTAAAATGATGGATTTGATTTACTTCAAAGTTTATTTTCTACTTTTTAGAGCATGTAAATAAAAGCTTTTTTTAAAAATATGTTTTTATATAATTTTATTTTTTACTTTTTAGTCTTTTGATATGCTGTAATTTCCAAATATCGATTTTGAGACGAATCGGATCATAAACGGGAAAGTCGTCCGCCATCTTGAACTAAATTTTTTACTATCAATTCGTAATCCGCGACCCCGAAAACCCCCAGATATCGATTTTGATCGATTTGGACCTAAATGACAAAAGTCGTCAGTCATATTGGCGCCGCCATTTTGAATTTATGAATTTCGACTAAAAAATCATAATCTATGACCTAGAAAACCCCCAGATATCGATTTTGAGTTGAATCGGATCTTAAACGGTAAAGTCGTTCGTCATCTTGAAGTCGCTATCCTGAATTAAATTTGTTGCTAGAAATTCGTAATCGGCAAACCCGAAAACCCCCAGATATCGATTTTGATCGATTTGGACCATAAATGACAAAAGTCGTCCACCATATTGGCGCCGCCATTTTGCATTTCTAAATTTTTACCAAGACTTCATAACTGGCGATCTCGAAAACCCCCAGATATCGATTTTGAGTCGAATCGGATCATAAACGGTAAAGTGGTCCGCCATCTTGTTTTTCTTATATGAAAATGTTAAAGTGTATTGTCACCGGACGTATACGCATGTGCAAAATTTCAAAGCTCTAGCTTAATTAGAACTAATCGAAATTTTGATTGCAAGATTTGTCCTAAACAAACTAACTAACAAACATTGCAAGTTAAATAAAAGCTTTTAAAATGGATAAATCTCCAAACGCGACATAAAATCCACCAGTTAATTAATATAAAAAGCAATTAAGACTAGTTGAAGCTATACTTAAGCTTTGAACACCTACTAGTAGTATTAGATCTCATCTATATTCTAGCTATATATCCTACGTATTTATTTGCTGGAAGCTACAATTAAATTAGAATTAGATGATATTTATTTAATTAAACTGAATTATGATTCAATTTGATTTAAATTATGTACTTGCTAATTACTACAATCTCTAAGATTAACTTTTTGTATCTAATAGTTCTCAAAACATTACTTGTTCTACTTCTTTACTATTATTTACCTCTGTCGAATTGCACAATCTGTATCATCATTATGAAACGTTTATATACATCTTCTTGTTGCTGTTTGTTAATGAGGATTAGTTAATCCCACGAAAAAAGGTTCACCTTCTGTGGGTTACTATTTTGTTTGTTTACTTACTATCTAGCCTTTTGTAAAAATTGCGTAACGACCATTTACATTTACTATGTATCAGGCCACAAAAAAAGGCAAACATCGCAAACGCGCATGTATCTACGAGTTTCTTATATGTTGTTAGTACCTCTGAGAGTAGTTTATACCCAAGTATGCAACCCTGAAAACCCTGTGCTACTTCCCTCGAAAAACGGCGAAATTCTGGCACTTGTTCCAGTTTTTTCCAAAAAATGACCTTAAGGAAGCGTTTCTTCATTCTACACTTTTGTAAAGCAAACTAAATTTGCTACAATTTGAGCCCAACCCGAGCTCTCTAGGTCCATTGGTTGCTGAGATACAGCCAGACGAAGATGGGCAATTTTTTCCAAAAAGTGAAAATTTATCGGTAAGGTCATTTTCCAAGACACGTACCGGCTAAACTAATGATCCTAGAGAAAAGTTATGACAGAGGAATTGAATTAGCTTCAACTCGATTCCAAAATGATGCCTCTAGGCCTTATAATTTCTTCAAAAACGAAAAAATAGTAAAACATTGAATTTTGGAAAAATGATGAAAACTTAAAACTTCTGAAAACTTACCATAATAATAAATAAACATACACTAAACAAATAAACGTAAACACAAAATAAACAACGTAAACATAAATGCAAACTATAAAATACTATTTACACAGTTAAGCACAAAAATCACAGTAGTTTAGAACTTCGCCCATTTGGTAGGGCTGGGTCTCATCAGGTCTGGATCAGTGAGGAAGGGATGGGAAGGAGGGACGCCGTTTTCTGGAGGTGGAAGTGGGCCGTCATATGGTGTTGATCTGGCATCAAAATAATTCAGTCAAGCCATTGTGGCGGGATACGTCAGCTACGTTCTCAACCACTTTGGTAAAAACGTAGCTGTTGTTTTTGATGAATACCCACAAGATGCAGCTATGAGGAGCACTAAATCAGCTGAACGCCTGCGATGTTCCGCTCCTCTCTCCTGCAGTGACATTTTGTTTGATGAATCAACACCCATCAAAGTGCCTCAAGCAAAACTGCTCTCAAATGAACCTAACAAACGCTGACTGATCACCATGATGCGTACTGAATTTGAGAGGCAGAGTATCGAGGTACATCAATCTCAAGAAGACGCAGATGCTGATATAGTGAGGACCGCCCTCTCCAAGAGCTCATCTTTCGACCCAGTTTTCATTATTGGGGAGGACGCCGACCTACTGGTTTTCCTCAACGGCTTAAGCCTTGGACAGACGAACGTGTACTTCCAGAAAGGCGGCAGAGATAGGTCAGAGTGCGCCCAATATCCAACAATCCCTTCGCATATGGAGAAATGCCGGTACCATGAGTGATGGTTTTGTTCCTGCATGCCATCAGTGGGTGTGACACCACTTCTGCCCTTTTCTGGCAAGGCAAGATGAAGTGGTGTAACGCCCTAAAAAAAACCCACTGGATAGACCCCGCCAGCATTTTCCTTGATCCAAATTCCACGCCCCCCAGCCACAGTGTTTTTGAGGAAACTAGAGGCCTAGAGGCACCACTTTGGAATCAAATTGAAGGTAATTCAATTCTCTACAAATTCCTTTGTCATGACATTTCTCTAGGACCATTAGTTTAGCCGATACGTGTCTTGGAAAATGACACTCCGATAAATTTTCACTTTTTGGAAAAAAAATTGCCCATCTTTGACTGACCGCATCTCCGCAACCAATGGTACAATGGACCTAGAAACTTCAAATTGTAGTAAATTTAGTTTGCTTTACAAAAGCATAGAGTGACGATACCCGAAAAATTAAGGTAGTTTTTTCTAAGAAACTGAAAGAAGTACCAGAATTTCGCAGTTTTCCAGGACCACGGGAGTAGCACAGGATTTTCAGGATTGCAAACTTGGGTATAAACTACTTTCAGGCGTCCTAACAACAAATCAATCTATTGCCATGAAATTTGCACTGGTTATTTACATTTCCATTTTCGTAAGTCAAAGCTATAAAAATATTACTAGAAGTTAAAATAATAATTATACAGGCACACAAAAAAAAATGTCCCCTCTAGTCTATTCCTGTGTATTTTCGTCCGCTTAATCCGAATCTGAGGTCAGAATTTGCCAATTGGCAAATTATATTAAGATAACCTAAAAAAAATAGCTAAAAAATACGATTAACAGGCATTATTGTGTATTGCAAGGTGTGATCCTCAAAAAAAAACAATGGAGAGCATTTGATCTTCTGTTTCTTTATCAGCTGAATCCACATTTGACTGTAGAGTTGATTATGTAGATTTCAGGTCATCCTTAACCTCAAAAAAATTCTGAAAATCCCTCAAAAACGAAATTTTCATATATCGTACCCTGGATTTGCGATTAGATTAAAAGACAATGCACCCCCCTCTTCCTTAGCTCCTTGGTTTAGTTTCATTTTGGTCAATATCTTGAAATAATATTTAAAACGGTACCAAATCTCATCGCTGCAGTACAAAAGGTCATAGAAGAAATATTAAACAAAAACATTTTGTTATGTGCCGCCCTCTTACGGAGAGTGGTTTAATCCCTGGTAGCAGAGCGAAAGGAGGCCTGACTAATTAACTGCCAGTAAAACGGTAGTTCGCCACTTGGCAAGAGATAGCGCGATTATCACGAATAAGTTAGAAACGTCTCGAATGACAGACTGGATGAATCGAGAATAAGTGCCACGGATATATAAGAAGTGGGACGCGCATCAGTCAGATAGTTCAGTACAGTTCTAATATGAGATGAGTGATCAGATAAGATAAAGAACAGTGACAAGTTATAATTAATGCGTTATTATAAGGACTAATTATTATAATTTAAGTGATAAATACATCAATAATAATTATTTTTTTAACTTCTAAATGTAAACATGTATAAACAACCAGTGCAAATTTTAAGTGAAACAAAACAGTAAAAGGCAAAAGTTCAAATATCTCGGACTTGCCTTTGTATTGTTTAACAATTAAAGTCAACTGTCATCAGGAAGTGACAGTTCATTTGTTTATGAATCAGTGGATGCAATCATAATTTCGCTTTTAATTACACACCCAATAACTATCCCGTTATTAATAATAATTCTGACCGGTCTTGCTGTTGTCTTCAAATAGCCATAAACTTTCATTTCAATTTCATTGACAATTACTGTTGATTACTAGATAATTTTAATTAGCCATTATATATACCGTCTGTTTATTTTACGAGGGCCACACCATTGTAGAAGAATAAAGTTTTTTTTAAATTTGAAATCCATAGCCTACTTTGTGAGATATATTACAAAAACCTGATAAATAGGAAAACCACAAACGGTTATTTACTTATTTGAGGAGATACGAAAAAAAGTTAAAGGGATGAAAATTGACAGCAAAGACAATAAGAATGATAATGTGTATCAAAAATTCGAAAAACGCAGTTAGCTTTGACATACGCTCTTGTGCTAAAATGAAAAGAACAAATCTCAAAGTAGGCCATGGCACCCTTAATTCCGTTTATTTTTTCTCTTTTCAACATGTCACAAAAATTTTGACTGATCGTGTCAGTATTTAATATTTTACGAAAACCACAATTCATATAATTGAATCGTAAAAATTAGCTATATCTCCCTTACATCTGCCAAAGTAGGCCAACGTTCTCCCAAAATGAAGTCTGCTCTATATGGAAAACTTTTTTACTCAATTGTTTTTTTAACGGGTTTCAGCATTAGCTTCAGCACGATTAATAACCACAAAATTTGACACAACTATGATACCTCCAAAATGTCATGAGGTACTGTCACCAGAGACACTCAGAAGTAAATGCCGACAGCAGTATGTTGTAAAAGTGAAGGCGCTTAAGATAGAGGTTCCGAAGGATTGCACAAAGGAAGTTGTAAGGAAGGAACAACTGAACGATGAAGAAATTGGACCAATACTGAAGGAGAAAGAAAAAGGAATCCACCCGGAATGGAAGGACGTTTCTAGCAAAAATGTTGGACTGAAGGCTTTGTGGGCGCAATAGGATTCCTAAGGCTTGAGGGAGGGCTTGAGCTCGGATGAGCAGGAAGTTACCATACGGCTTGTGGCTGGTGATACCCAAGTGCCGGGTATCAAAAGTACTTTGGGAAGTGGAGGAACATTAGAAAAGCATTTTGGTAAAAATAAGACCTTGACTAGAATACGAGAACGATTTTATTGGATAAGTAGCTGTCATAATGTAGAGGCTTGGTGTGGCAGATGCAAGGTTTGTACGGTTGCGGACACCAAGGGGTCACCTATAGGAAGTGGTGAGAGAATGAAGGCTTGCTATGACCGGAAGGCAACGTCAGCAGGATTCCAGGAGGGAGATCTGGTTTGGTTTTATGATCCACAGCGAAAGAAGGGAAGATCTCCGAAGCTTAACCCACATTGGGAAGGGCCATATTCTGTCATCACCCGGATTTATGACGTTGCTTTTCGGATTCAACGAAGTAAGAAGACCAAGATGGAAATCGTGCACATGGACAGACTGGCGAAGTATGTTGGGGACTTTAAATTGCTCGATCGGGACGTTCAGTCTAAGAGGAGGAGGTAGTGTTATGTGCCGCCCTCTAACGAAGAGAGGTTTAATCAATCTTAGGTGTTAGAGAGAAAGGAGGCCTGTCTAATTGGTTACCGGTAAAGTGGCGCCATCTCTAGAGCAACTGGCGAACTACCATTACCACAACGGTGGAATATGCTAGGCGGACTAGAAAGGTCTAGAGTCAAGGACTGGAAAGATCGAGAATAAAGCGCCACGAATATATAAGGAGTAGATCCCGTGCAACGGGTTCAGTTTTATATTAGATGAACAAATGAACAGATGAAATGAAGAACAGTAATAAGTTGTGAATTACATTAGTGCCTATAGTAGATCAATGTTATAATTAATGTGTCATGATAACGATTACTTATTGTAATTAAGTATTGAATAAAGTAGTGGTTGGTGAAAATCCTTGTTGTAATTATTTAAACCTACGTTTGGAAATGTTTATTAGAGATTGTAAACACTTAACAATATTTTAATATTTAAATCTAATGGTAAAGAATATATGTGCGAGTAGTTGAGCTGCATTGTAAGCTAAGTTTTCCAACGATAAGCTTACATTTCAGATTATTTACTAAATATATAAATCTCAATTGCCTGTAACGTATTCCTAAAAACACGTGATTTTAAGTCAAAATAAAGATGATGTTCTCTATGGCAAGCTATTTATATTTTTTTAGTTATATGATCATATGTTCGCACACAATATAAAGATCTACAACATGCAATTTGAATCTTTTGACGTGTAACTTTACCAGCAGAATTCAAACCTGTATCTAACAAGGGCCATAAACAAAATTGTAGAAATTTAAAACCCATAAGATACGTATAATATTAACCAACATGTTCTTGGAACTTTGTAATCCAATACTTAATTTGGTATTTTCAAACCGTATGAGGAAAACCGTTTTAATAAATAGATATAATTTCCAACGTGCTGTTGATATCGTCATGCGCCATCTCGACTAGTAATACTAATTTGGTGTGGTGTTCCACGTCGACAGTCGACACAAGTCACACCTCAAACTTTGGGAACTGCAATTGTGAAAGTTAGCAGCAAATTAACTACAAAAAAAATACCGTTCACTTGTAAGCCTTGAATTAATATTAGCTATTCTAAATATTTTTATAAGATTAGGGACAATTGGACAGGTATTTAGCGGTCGAGGTGATTAAATTCGATAGCAGAACGAGTTTCTTAGAAATACAAAGCTAGTATGATTCTTTTATAATGCAAGTTAGCCCTTATCCTACAAAAAAGCATTGCATTTGCAAAAAAGTAATGTCGAATATAAGATATGGTTCTCTGCGATTTTGTGGTTTATATAATAGCTAAGCTAATAAATAAACTATTACATTAAAATATGTAATTAAAAATATTAAAGTTAAAGAAGCAAACAAGCACCGCTAGCAAAGCGATTAAACAAGCCTAGGTGGAGGGTACACCGGGTGACAACTAAATTAGTTCCGTTCAAATTTCTCGGTTGCTTTTAGGCAGGGCCGGCCTTAGTTCATCAAGCGCCCTCGTGCGAAATTTTGAAAGGCGCCCCCTTTTCTGGTCTCGGCGCCCTTTGCCTTTCCGGCACGCTTTATATTCTTTATCGACAAGAAGCCGCCAATGCTTTTTATAGGTATATTGCTAATTTGCTACCTACTGTAAAAAAAATAAAGGAAGCCGCAAATGCTGCTTATATTTTGGATTTGAGTGTTTACAATTTTTGCAGGGAGGGCCTTAAATTAATTTTTCGTCGAATTAAAAAATTCCTCAAATAAAAATTGTATACATAATATTTTTAGTCGCAAACTCCTCTATAAATCCTTATTTTACTATAAGGAAAGTAACCAGACTGCAACCAAAGTTACAAATCTGGCGCGTTAAGTGTAATAATTGCATATTACCATCAAAACGCGAATGCTTCGATTGCAACAAACACCAGCCGAAAGACTGATCCTACTTAAAGGAGCTCCCTTGCCAGTCGTCACACACCACTTGCAGACTGCAGTTTCGAGCTGTTGGCTCTCGTCAGTGCAAGGTAGGTATGCGACGACCGACATGAGAATCCTTTGACTATAGTACATCCCGGTATTTTCACAATAGCGACATGTAAAACAGCCAGCAGGCGCCATCTAGCGGTCCAGTGTCTGTTGCAATCGAAAAATAAATAGCCTGACTTGGCTTAGCATAGTTCAAATGTGCTTTTAGAGGGCGGAATATTAAACATAATATTTTTAGTCGCAAACTCCTCTATAAATCCTTATTTTACTATAAGGAAAGTAACCAGACTGCAACCAAAGTTACAAATCTGGCGTGTTAAGTGTAATAATTGCATATTACCATCAAAACGCTAATGCTTCGATTGCAACAAACACCAGTCCACCACCAAACTGCAGTCTGCAAGTGGTGTGTGACGACTGGCAAGGGAGCTCCTTTAAGTAGGATCAGTCTTTCGTTTGTTCAAACTCGAAGCTGTCGCACTCACTAAACTAATTTTGCTGCTGACACAGGTACTCTTCATCGAAATGAGATATTGCAGGGCTGCACAAGGCTGCCTAAACTGAGGTTTATCAAAATTCTGAGTTTCTTAGAAATTCTGTAGTGAAGCTAATTTTGAGTAAAAAAAATGCACAAAAAGAGAACGATAACAATAACAAAGACAAAAACGCACAAAACAGATCAACAGGAGACAAAATTTACAATTAGACGGAAGGGGGGAGGGGGGGGTCAGGGTCAGGGTCAGATTTAAAGATACGAAGGGTATGAAATATCAGTAAAGGTGGATAGAGTAAGCGGAAGTTATAGTAAGTGAAAGTTTGGCTGTAATAGTTGCCGGAAGATTGGTAACGTCTGGTATGGTAGGGTAAGTTTGATCCTAAATGGTGCATCATGCTATGTAACTTGTGTAATGTTTGCGGTAGGTGGACTATCACCCAGTCTGAAAGAGTAGAATTATTGGGAGATATCCTGGACGTAGTCCGCTATTTATAATCCAGGCATCTTAGACTTTTGCTGCCAAATTCGTGCCCTACGAATTTTTTTTTCTATTGTGTTTATTTGGACGTCCTGAATGACACTTGGTAGTTACGCCACGATACACCTGGAGTAGTTCTTGAAAACCGCGTCGGAAGGTCGCGGAAACCACGGATTCGCGATTAACTCAGTTTCTATGGTACAAACGGGAACAACACCTATTATAAAAGTTGTACATCTGTAAATGCTCTACCTTAAAGGTTCTATGCACTTTTTTCGTACGCCTAAACGTTTTGAAGATACGACGCGGACTAAGTGAAAAATGCATTTAGTTTCGTCAAACTTCTTTCGCACCACATATTTCGCAATTATCTTGCTTTCTATGTCTCAGAATGAAAATTAAATATTGCTGTTATAGAGCTAGGTGATCATTATTCTCTAGCAGAATGTCTTATACATTTTATTTACATTTATTTACAGTGAATAAGTCAATAAATGCATTCATTTCAACAACTTTACAGGTAGAATGCTTGGTGCGCTTTTTTCAACATGGTTTCCTCGAGAGGCCTAATCCATGCTGGATCTTAAATTAGTCAATATTTCCGACTCCTTCGGTATCTGAAACGTTATCGTCCAATGACAAATCGTCGTTATTACTTTCATTCAGAACTTTCATTCAGATAAGACTCTACGTCGTCCTTTTCGTAAGGTGCGGTATTCAAGCAGTAGTGACCGTGGCAATGTCCACAACCTGTCGAACAATTCAGTCCTAGTTTCCTACAGTTACATTTTCCTGCACAACACTTTGTACAGTCGCAAATTGAATTTAACAATATGTCTGGTGCTTTTGGTAACTGCGTTGGTATTGGCTGCAAAATATCATTCTACCTAATCCAGCTCCACTGCTAAGGATCAATGTCTTTTCCCAACCAAGTATGAACTTGATAATACACTCTACACAAATGTTGTTGAGCTGCTGAATGTGTTGGAGGAAGTGATGATAATTTTACAGCTATTGAGGGTTTTGTAAATTTGACAAATGTTAAATATCGGTAATTGTCTATGGAATGGAAGTTTCCGTTTTGGGAGCACCATATACAGGGTGTTGCATCATGAGAGGGACATAGCTTAATAGGAGGTAGAGAACATCAGTGGTAACCGGAACCTCCCATAGAAATGTCTCATTGGGCCTTCATTACGAAGTTACAGGGTGTTAAATAATTTTTGGCCAAACCTGTTTTTTGTCATAACTTTGACAGGGAATGAAATAACCGATTCATATTTGGTACGGCTAATGTACTAACGAGCCCCAAGAGGTACATGTATAAAAAAAAATATATCCAGGTCCGGACTCACTATAATTTATGTTTCTTCTTTGCATCAATAAAACATCACCCTGTATATATTTTTTTGAAATTTCGATACGATATTCGAAAAGAGCAAGAAAAAACAAATAAAATGGCCTATTTCATTTTTTTGTTACACCTTCGTGGTTATTTAAATACGTTGTTAAATGTGCAAGAAAATGGATTACAGAACCCTATTAAATGAGAGGCACGTGAAATAAATAGTTTTATAACTAAAATTTGCAAAAATTCTATTGAGCCTAGGTGATCTGGGTGAATCCTAATTCCGGCACGTTTTAAAGGTCCATTTTGGTAAAAAACTGTGGTCCTAATAAGTAATCGGGTATGAAATACCAAAATTTTTAATCAATCACAGTAGGCTTGTTCAAAGTGACAGATAATAAAAAGAAAATTTAATGTGTCAATAATCCGCATTTAGTTAGTGAAAACTTGTGAAAATATTTTAACTATGCCAGTAAAATTTACAAACGTGGAATATGCTGACATAATATTCATCTATGGTTTCTGTAATGGAAATGGTAGGTCGGCGGAAAGGGAATATCGGCTGCGTTTTCCTGGTCGTCGATGCCCTAATCATAAAACCTTTAGTACGGTGTTCCAGTATGCAAGACAACACGGAAAGTTTCCTACTTCTGCAGTTGTGGAGCATGTTTTACAACAAGGTGTGCAGGAACAAAACAATATTATAAACGTAGTTCAAGAAAACCCAAATATGAGCACTAGGCGAATCAGTTTGGCAACTGGTATTCCTCATTGGCGAGTATGGAGAACCCTAAAAAGAGAACGTTACCATCCATATCATATCCAGCAGGTACAGCGTCTTCAACAAGGCGACGATATCCCCCGCCTGGCATTTTATCATTGGTTGTCTAACCATCGCCCAGTCATTTACAGAACCTTATTTACGGATGAGGCACAATTTACAAGGGATGGAGTAAACAATACACGAAATAATCATAAATGGGCACAGGAAAACCCACATGCGGTACGCCAACGCCGTTCGCAACACTGGTTTTCTGTAAATGTTTGGGTCGGACTTGTGAATAGACATTTGATAGGGCCACATTTTTTTGAAGAAAGATTGAATGGTGAAATTTACTTTGATTTTCTTCAAAACATTTTACCGAATATGTTAGAAAATATCGGTATAAGAGGCATGTTGTTTCAGCATGATGGGGCCCCACTACATTTTAACCTTCAAGTAAGAGAACACTTAAACAATGTGTATCCTAATAGATGGATTGGACGCGGGGGTCCACATGAATGGCCACCAAGATCTCCTGATTGTAACCCTTGTGATTACTTTTTATGGGGCCACTTAAAAAACGAGGTTTATAGCATTGAAATTGAAAGTAGACAACATTTAATCCAGCGCATCGTTACAACCTGCGACGAAATACGGAATAATCCAGAAATGATACGTCGAGCAATTGGTGACCTTTCTAAACGCGCAAGAAAATGCACAGAATGTGGGGGAGGACATTTTGAAAATTTACTTTAGTGTCAATTACGTTTTATTTTTAAACACATTTAGTTATTGTTTTGTTATTTATTGTTGATTGAATGGAAAATATTTTATTTATTTAGATTTTAGTTTGTTGTCTTTTCCAATTTTTATTAAGTATAAAATGTTGATGATTTTCTTGATCAAAGTAACTGGTTACTTAGGCCTAAATGGTTTAAATTATCTGTCACTTTTATTCTTTGAACAAGCCTACTGTGATTGATTAAAAATTTTGTTATTTCATACCCGATTACTTATTAGGACCACAGTTTTTTACCAAAATGGACCTTTAAAACGTGCCGGAATTAGGATTCACCCAGACCACCTAGGCTCAATAGAATTTTTGCAAATTTTAGTTATAAAACTATTTATTTCACGTGCCTCTCATTTAATAGGGTTCTGTAATCCATTTTCTTACACATTTAACAACGTATTTAAATAACCACGAAGGTGTAACAAAAAAATGAAATAGGCCATTTTATTTGTTTTTTCTTGCTCTTTTCGAATATCGTATCGAAATTTCAAAAAAATATATACAGGGTGATGTTTTATTGATGCAAAGAAGAAACATAAATTATAGTGAGTCCGGACCTGGATATATTTTTTTTATACATGTACCTCTTGGGGCTCGTTAGTACATTAGCCGTACCAAATATGAATCCGTTATTTCATTCCCTGTCAAAGTTATGACAAAAAACAGGTTTGGCCAAAAATTATTTAACACCCTGTAACTTCGTAATGAAGGCCCAATGAGACATTTCTATGGGAGGTTCCGGTTACCACTGATGTTCTCTACCTCCTATTAAGCTATGTCCCTCTCATGATGCAACACCCTGTATTGCAAAAATAATCTTCATTCCATTACAAATCAGATTGTCCAAAGGGCAATTTTCTTGCATGAACACATGTGCTGCAGGATGTAAATCCGCCTGTTTCTCAAACATTTTGAACACGAGTTTTCTCTTTGTGAAACAAGCCGGAGGTAGTATGACACCTGAACGTGAAAAACAAAATATGTTTTAAGCAATTTGGATTAAAAAAAAGCACGCCGAGCATTCTACCTTTAAGGTGGTGCGGAAATGAAAGCATTTTTTGACTTATTCACTGTAAATTAACTGCAATAAAATGTATAAGACATTCTGGTAGAGAATAAAGATCACCTAGCTCTATAACAGCAATATTTAATTTTCATTCTGAGACATAGAAAGCAAGATACTTGCGAAATATGTGGTGCGAAATCAGCTGATATTCATGTTTGCCTGCTCTCGCGAGTTCTGTGTTTTGTTATTTGTTTATTTCGTTTCGTTTAGGCACACATAAGACAATTAAAGATGAATTCAGTGTCTTATACGTAAGTAACAGACCGCTGAACTACGAGGATAAAGTTGATATAACAGCGAAATAAGCTGTTCTGTTTTGTTTGCCTTTTAAGCAACAATTTGCGGTCTTCACCGTGGATTCACCGATTAAGGAAGGAGTACACGATTTACAACATTTACAGGAAAGAGCAACGAAACATGCGAAGAGTGCAACTCATTTATATAATTTAGTGGACTATGAAGTTTTAGGTAAAAGTGACATTCGTAAACAGTTAGATAGTGCATCTCGAAAATATACGAGCTCATAATGAAAAGGCCAATAAAAAACAGAGACTGCAGAAGCTGATAATGTGTTAATAGACAAAGAGAAATTAAGAACTGAATTTAAAGTTATTGCAATGGTGTTTTACCTCTTCTAACATTTATTAATACAAATAATTTGGAGGAAGTCTTATCTGGGACGTCCAAAATTTTAAGTATTATATGTACTACAGCTATGACGACGTGCGAATGTGAAAGAGGTTTTTCTACGTTAAAAAGAATAAAATGTTTTCTAAACAACACTATGGGCTAAGAAAGGCTTAATCCACTTTTGATGTTATCAATTGAAAAAAATATGATTCAGTTAATTGCTGACTTTGACAATAAAGTGATATACATTTTCGCAGCTAGTAAGGAACGTAGAATGAGTTTTATGTCTAAATAAAATGTTTTTGTTTGTGTGTGTATGTGTATGTACTAAATCGTAAAGTGGGAGGGACACGTTTGCAATTCCTGGCTTATTTTTTACGCAGCACACGATTTTGAGAACAAAGAATATGGTGAGTGGTTCTCTGGTAAGTTAATTTTAATATACTATTTCACAATATCAAATGTGTGCCTCCCCTATAAAATTAACCACGAGCCGCCACTGGGTTTTTAAATGGAGAAGACTACATTATCCGTAGAATTATAATAAAATAATAGTTATATAATTGCTTTTAAAAAAGGATACAGTCTAACATATCGGCAACACTTTGTGGCGGTTCGTCGAGTTTTCCGGTAAACCTTGCTACTTCTTTCCTGAGGTCATGGAACATGCTGTAGTATAGTGGCAAAGCTATGTCTTTCCTACACGCCTCCGGGTGGAGGCACTGCCTGAGGGGAAGCTGTCCGTCTGTAACCAATCGGAATCCAGCATTGTGGGGGTCTGAAAACAAAAACGTATATCGATTATTCACAACGTTAGCACCAACATTTCTTAACGACCCTAACGACCAATTAATTTTACTGTACTATAATAGTTGTAATTAAGATTTTATTTAGGGATATAATCCAGTCAATCGGTGTTCAAAACTACCGTTTCCATAAGAAAATTGTGAAAGTATTTTTCTCAACGGTTCGATATGTTTTTTGGGGTGCTGAATCCTAAAGCTTTCTACCTTGTAGGAGGTCGGCTTCACAACAAAAAACCTCAACATTTTCCCAGTTTTAATTGTTTTAAAACCGATCCAAGCCTAATCCGCCCGGCCCTGCAATCCCCACAGCGAACAACGCAGTGGTTGCACGGCCGGACCCGGGTTAGGTCTTGGGGAGGTACTTGTTTGTATAAGCTAATGTCAAATAAAGAAGTACTGAATTGAATTGGTCATGAAATGAGCGAAAGTTGAGTTGAAGGCATTTAATGTTAGAACATGGTTACAAAAGACTTGTAGTGAAGTATCGATGTATGAAGAAATAGCTGATGTCATGTGCGCAGTTGTTTTAGTCGTCTCCGTTTGGTTGTTGGTGGCCCAGGCAATGTTTCTTGGGCAGGGGAAGGGTCTTGGGCAATGGGAGGTCTAGGCAAAGAGTCCGGGTCAGGGGATCTTCACATTGATAAAAGACTAAAGAAGGCTTACATTTCTCATGAGCAGTGTCGCAGGACCGTGGGGAAAACCTTGGGAATGAAACCCAAAGTGGTCATGTGGATATACACTGCCGTCATAAGACCAATGATAACCTATGGAGTTGTGGTTTGGTGGCCTAAAAGCAAACAGACTATAGCTAAGGTCAAGCTCAGTCAAGTGCAGAAAGTTGCCTGCCTAAGTATAACCGGAGCTATGCGAACAACGCCAACGAGAGCTATGGAGGTAATATTGTGCTGCCACTACTAGATATATATATCTAGGAGAAGTGGCCCTGACAACAATGGTACGCCTCAAATTCGTTGGCATGCAACCAAATGCAGACTGTGGAGAGGTCAGAAATCGCCTGTGAAATGAGGCTGTTAGGAAGACGCCTCTTCGACAGGTATGTACAGATGGCATTTCTCCGGCTTGTCTTTGACAGACCCTACATCATACAGATGAATAGTGAGAACGAGGCTGCCGACGAAAGTGTGATCAACATCTTCACAGACGGACCAAAAAAGGAGGATGGGGCAAGACGTGAAATACTCTCCAGAAGCCTGCAAATCCAATATAAATGGGCTATGGATGGGCGAGCCAGTGTAGTACAGACGAAACAGGCGGGCATAAGCATAGCTGCAAAAGAGAAGAGATTGTCTGTAGACAAACGACGGGCCAAACAATCAGGATCTAGACAGATTGTAGACAATAATTACTAGCCCTGAGAAGTTACAAAATTACCACTGGAGCAGTATGGGAATGTCACCAAGCACTTGTGGGTGCCTCCAGGATGAATAACACCGGTGTGCTGGGTGAAAGGACATGCACAGTGTAGTGGCAACAAAGTAGCCGACAGACTGGCCAAGAAGGCAGCTGGCCTAAATATCTTTGAACCAGGTCCAACCAGTCTGTTACGAATCACGGCGATAATAACATAACATAATAACACAAATAATTAAAGAGAACACCCACAATAAATTCAAGAGGCTGAGGGATGAAACAAACAGCTGTCAGCTTCCTAGGGAACTACTAAAATATCCCAACCAGGGTACAACAATGGACTACCTGGCAATGTCCAGAAAGAACCTATGTTTTACAACGGGAATTCGGACTGGACACTGTCCGTTAAAAAACATCTACACAATATGAAACATGAACTCTGTGACCGTTCTGCCGTATCATCGATCACTGAATTCAGTTTGGGAGACCGTTGGTCTACTTTAGCCTCTAGGCAGCATCACCACCTATTTCGCAAGATAGGTTGGTTGGAGGCCTAGGCAAGGGTGTGCCTACAGGGAGGAAGTACAAGGGCCTAATGGCGCCTAAGTGCTGTGATTTAATAATTTTCATTGACCACCCTCCCAATTTTTCGTAATTTTCGCTTTGCTCCCTCCGCTCCTTATCAGAAAATTGAATATTAGAGACGTCTCTTGTAGTTTCACGTAGTATAACGATTTTTGTTGATAACATGTATATTTTTCGAGTTGTAGGGGGTGGGAGTGGGCGTCTTTTACGTTTTCACGCAAGGGCCAAAGAATCGCTGATTTTCAGCGCGTTTTAGCGCCGAAACCGCTCGTCATAAAATAAAAGTTGCATTTTGTAGGAAATTTTGCCTACTTTCATTTCGTATAGAATGGTCATCTTCAAAAAACGCATAGTTTTCGAAATATAAACGAAAAACTGAAAAGAGTGGGAAAATTTTTTCGCGTTTTTCATTGTCCAGCCGACCTCCTACAAGGCAGCAAACTTAAAATTCGGATTCAGCACCCCAAAAAACATATAGATATATAGATAGAGAGACAGATAGATAGTTTATTCCAATAGACAAAATTACAATAGTATAGGAAAAGTCAAAGGAGGTTCCTCTGGTTGAATAGACACGGTTCAGATACACAGTTTAGAGTAATAAAAATAACAAATATTTATAACAAATTTAAAATAATAAATACCTAAGTATGACAAATTTAAGACAAAAATTAAAACAAGATATGACAATTTAAAAGCGCCACCCAAAACGATGCACAAGTATACCGAAATTAATAGAAAATATAATATACTAATATAGGGACATATTAAAATACAATATATAAAACTATACGTTGAAATTCATATATTCAGAAACACTATAAAACACATTGTTCAACTAACATATTCTACATGGTAGTTTTGAATGCTTTTAGATTGTTTATTTGCCTGATTTCTGGATTTAGTTTGTTGTATAATTTAATTCCTATATACATAGGGCTTTTTTCATATATTGACAAACTATGTGAAGGAATTGACAGTAAAAGATTGTCTGGTTTCATATTCGTGGAAGTCACCATTAGTTGTAAACTTATTTAAGTTTGGTTTAACATATATTAAAATTTCCAAGATATATATGCAAGGTAATGTTAGTAATCAGATTTTTTTTAAATATGGCCTGCATGGTATTCGAACTGATACATCTGCTATATTCCTTATGGACTTTTTTTGTAGTTTAAATACCTTGTTTAAGTGGCTCGTAGTCGTGAGACAAATTGAGCGTGATAGAAGGACAGAAGAATATTATTGCTAGTGATATTTTTTAATCTAAAGAGGGCGAAACATAAAGACGAAAGTTTATTACAGAGAATATCTGTGTACATTTCCCAATTTAACGCATTGTCTATGTAAAGTTCAAGAAACTTTGTATTACTAACTTGTGCGATTGATTTTTTCCTCTATTTTTAATAAATGACTTTCGTTAATGTTACTATTTCTAGGTGTAAAATTTATAAAAACTGTTTTAGATGTGTTAATATGCAATTCATTAGTTTTGAACCAATCTAGAAATTTATTTATCATTATCTGTAACTTAGTAACAGCATCTACCAGGGTTACATCATCACACAAATAAATGTTGTCATCTGCAAATATTATGAATTTACTTACAGAATTTGTTATTTCAGGGAGGTCGTTAACAAAACTCAAAAACAACAGGGGACTTAAAATGGAACCCTGAGGGACACCTACAGTAACATATGACTCGTTAGAATAGGTACCATTGATATCTACAATTTGCTTTCTATTATATAAGTAGGATGTCAACCAATCGTTTATTTTTCCTCGGAGTCCATAGGTATTTAATTTCTCCTCAAGCAGAGCGTGGTTGACTAGGTCAAATGCCTTGCTTAAGGCCATAAAAAGACTTAAAGTTTTTTTGTTACCATCCAGAGACCCATATAATTGACTGACAAATTGTATTATTGTAGTTGTCGTACTTTTGTTTGTTTGTTTTGTTTTTTGTTGTGCTCACACTAGTCAATATATTAAACGTTGTTAAAAAATTATTTATTTCATCAAACACAATTCTCTCAAGGACTTTAGAAATAGAACTAAGCAATGAAATGGGTCTATAATTATAATTCTCAATATTGATTTTTTCGCCTTTTTTATATAAGGGAACAGCCCGTGCTAATTTAAATATTTCCGGAAAAACTCCTTGTTCTAATGATAAATTTACGAGATACGTTAATGGATAAGTAATATATTCGAAATGTGATGAAATTGAGTCAACTCCTGCCGAATAAGTTTTCTTAAGATTTAGTATAGCATTGTACACTGTATTTTCATTGACTGGTCTTGCAAACATAGTATAACGCATTCTTAAAGGTGTAAAGCTATAATTTTTATCAGTGTCTTGACTTCGTTCATTAGACAGTTTGTGAGGTAATTCAACAAAATAATCATTAAAAGAATTAGATATAGTTTTATCATCTTGTATAATGGTATTTTCTAATTTAATTTCAAATGTTTCTTTCCTGCTTTTATTTTTTCAAATAGATTTATTAATTATTGTCCATGCGGCCTTCCCTTATTTACTGTCAAACTCCTCATACAGTTTGTCATTGTAAAGCTTGTTTGCGGCGATAATGGCTTTTTTGTAAATTTTTTAATAGTTTTTGTAATGATTTTTGTCCAATATATGTTCTATTTCTAACAGTTGCGTATAGTACTTTCATCTTTCTGGCAGATATCTTAATACCCTGAGTTAACCAGGGTTTTACAGCATTTCTGGAGT
Source organism: Leptura quadrifasciata (assembly GCA_963675555.1). Taxonomy (NCBI): domain Eukaryota; kingdom Metazoa; phylum Arthropoda; class Insecta; order Coleoptera; family Cerambycidae; genus Leptura; species Leptura quadrifasciata. Next base: position 167,342,654 of record OY776674.1, on the reverse strand, counting down.
ATATATAAAATATAGAACCGTTGAGAAATGAACTTTCGCAATTTTGTCACGGGAAAACCACCATTTATTTGATTGGACTAATAAGCCACAAAGCATGTGTACACAAAAAGTAGGTACGGAAAATTTAAAAAAAATCTAGACAAATAGAATTGGGAAAATATCATTTAATTAGCATATTTACCTACCTATGTGCAAACTAATACAGTAGGTGTCGAAATCATTCAGCGCATCCTCTATCTGTCGTCCCGTTGACTTGATAAGTTCATCAGTCAAAACCGACTCCGACGTGAGTTGCTCCGAAAGGATATTTTCGTTTACATCAGCTGTCTGCGGCCTTATTGGATATTGCTGGACACCCACAATCTGAAACCAACGGAAATAGTAATTAGAAACTATACAAAATTAGTCATTATTTGGCTTAAGATATATCATGGAATTCTAATATTAATACAAATAAATCCGATGAGGATTTCTTATATATAGGGTGTTAGTTCTTTTCAACCAAAGAGGTTTATAAATCTACGTTTTCAACAATTTGAGCAAGTAACATTCATACACTTGTAAACTTATAGTATATATTTGCTATTCTCGAGTGAACTTGGAATGTACTTTTTCTACGCCTATTATGTAATATGAGCATTATGATGTCGATTTGAAATAAGGAATGACCTATATTCCAGTGGCTGATATGTAATATTTATTACATGCCTCTAGAATGTAACAAGCATAGGTGGCGCCTGGCGCCATCCAGTAGTAGTACAATTTGTAATACTGTTTGCGTTTCTGTTGACAGTTGACGTTTCTATTGACAGTTAACTTTCACATTTCACCGTTGCAGTGGTAAAACAAATAGACATATAGACACAAATAAACCTAATTTATAGGCGTATAGGCTTTGCTCGGGTGACAAACTTCCGCTCGTGCAGAATATGCTTCATTCCAAACTTATTACAGAATATACTATTCTCATGGGAACCGTGATTCCTGATATTAACTCGATTCATTTCATAAATCGACTAATAGCATTAAAGATTTTGGTGATTTTTCAAATTGTAATGTTGAGAACAGTGAAAAGGATTGATACCTAACCACCGAATAACCTAACCTATAAGATAAACACAACATAAACAGTTTTTGTTGGGTAGTTGTAGTAGTACAAAAATTAAAATATTCCCTTATGACAGATGAAACTGAAAAGAGAAAAGCTGCCTTGTTATAGAGGCCAAAAAAAAATGCTTATTGGGTTTTTGGAGAATGATGAGGAATTGCGTACGGCAAAATTTACAAATAACTAGGTACAGATCAAATCTTGTTTTGGATTATTAGCCAATTCTACGGCAGCTTCGACTACTTCCAATTGGTTTAGGAGAATTATTTCATCCATTGCAAGAACTTGAAGATTAATCAATATAATAAATATTACAAAAATAAAACAATAAACAAACTACGATCAATATAATATAGGTTATGTTATTACCGTTTTATCACAGCTGTCTACGAAAACTAGGGTTGAGTTGTGAAAAAATAAAAATGTTTTTATCGGAGACTGCGAATTTTGAAGTTTATGGACGCCAGCAGCCTCGATAGTGGTGTTCTCGTAGATCTGGATGTTGGACGAGCTCTCAGGGCCGATTTCTGGAATTTTGTAGACTGGTTACGATTTTTGAAGTATCGGTGGGTATTGCTGCTACCTCCTTGTTGCAACTTGTAAGCTGTCATACACATGCACCGCTTTTGGTGCAAGGTACCCCACTTTGTGCATATAAACAGGCGCTTTTGCCTGGTAAATATCGATGCGAAGAAATAAAAAGTCTGTGTTCCAATTAATGGTAACGTTAAACAGAACTCTGTCGACGTCGTTGCACAATTTAGTTTAATTTTGAATTTATCCCTAACTTTACTAGCTAACACAAATAAACAATATCGCTGAACGGTTGAAAGTCGCGTCGCGGTGACGGAGATGGTCCTTCTCCTAACGCTAGCAGGGTTCAAATACAGTGCAGGGACTGGTATTTGAGACGCCGTACTAGGTATCGGTTCGTCGAATGAAGTTCTTGTAGAATGGTTGGAGTTCTGGTGGACTGCTTGTAGTTTACTTGCTGATTTTTACTCGTTGAATGCTTGGACTCGACTGACTGTTGATATCTTGTTGAGTGCCGGAACTGGACTGACTGCTGCTGGAACCTCGCCGCGATCCTCTGGACATCGGGGCGGACGGAGCTCTGAGCGTTAGGTCGGCTGGCGTTCTGAACGTCGCGCGCCGAATGAACGGCTGGGGCCGCCTGCTGCGTCGTGTCGTCCCCGCCCAGTCATGCCGAGGCGGACGAGATCCCAAGCGTTGATATAGTCTTGGAGCGTTTATTGCGTCGTATTTATTCCGCGCTGTAATGCTAATGTATGAACATGTTAAAAGATATAAATTGTGACTTTTAAAATTTACTTTAAAATTATTTTTTATGGCCTTTTTTGGCTTCGACAACACAGCTTATAGAATATCTCTTTCTATGCACGCTGTGTTCCACTCTACTCGCGGAGTGGGCATAATCTGCTACAATTATTCCATTGGAAATATGAATTACCCAGCATTTTATCATGTGAATAATTTCTCACACTTTTCGTTGGAAAATATTCCTATGAGTTGCATCAAGAATATAAAATAAAAATTCTCATGGGAAAGTTCTGCTTTTCCCATTGGAATAAAATTGAGAATTGGGCCCCAGAAATAAAAATTTAAAAAAAGGCTGCCGCCTTTATAGACTACCGATATCATAGTCATCATCAGTCTTCTGAAATCTGAAACCTTATTATTTGTCTAATTCTGATCGAATACAAATGGGAATGTATAAAATACATATTAAATAAATTGCCACATGTTTTTGCTTTTCATCTATTCTCCGTATATTCTCTCAAGTAAGAAAATCGTACAATATTGGTTTGCGCGACCACTATGTTATGCAGAATTACGCTGTAGATAAAAGAGACTATAAAAACTTTCCGAGCTCAACATTAACGCCGATGAACTATTTGGTATGGTGTCATCAAACAAGCCGACAAACCTATAAAGTTAAGTGATTCAATTTGCGGGCGAAATAATAAACCAAAGAAAATATAAAATTCTTACATTTGATGTGATACGACATCGAAAGCCTTTGCTAAATCAGGACATATAACCATGCACTTTTCCGATTTATCTAAACTTAGTACAATTTCTTTAATTAAGTCAAAAACTGCATGCTGTGTACTTGTATTTTTTTAAAGCCAAACTGCCGGTCCATGATCACATTATGTTTATCGAGAAATTCCACCAGTCTGTTTTTAAGACATTTCTCAAATATTTTTGCAGAATTACTGATAACTGAGATAGGCCTGTAGTTCTTGAAATTTTTATAATCGCCAAATTTATGTATTGGGGTTGATATTATATTTGTTTTAAGTGTTAAGTTTATTATATGCAGTAAGTTTAATGATACATAAATGTATGGATTTTACTAGTTTAACTGATATTCCGTTAGCAGATGGATGACCTGTTTTTTAAGCTGCCTATTATTCCAATAATTTCATTTTCTGTTATATATAGGTTTAAGAAATATTGACGATTGTATTGAATGATTTTCTAGGACGTTATTAGAAAACTTTTCAATTTTATTTATTTTCTGAGATATTTTTGTGCCAATATTTATAAAGTAATAATTAAAAACGTTAGCTTTTTCTGTGTTATTGTTAAAGAACACGCTAAAACGCTAAAACCCCGATTTGACGCTGTAACAAAATCCGACTTAGGAGATACTTCGTACGAAAAGCGTGCTTCATGTAAAAATATCGTGGAAGAGGTTTTTCATACTTGTAATCATATTTTCGCTCTTCGGAGCGTTTTTTATGCAAAATTTTCAATAACTCCTCAAGGAGCGTTAATTTAGCAAGTGTAGTAAATGTCGCTGCACAGGGACGTAATGTCCCCTCGACCACCTAAATTTAGAAAGTATAATAAAATTTGACTTTAACTTCGAAATTTTCAAGATTAAAAACCCTTTTACGAATCCACGTTGTCAAGCACTGCAACTCTTACGAGATATTAAATATGAGGACAAGTTAAACCAGTCTCTATTCAAAGTATATCGGAAGTTCTAGCGAAAATAGCCCTTAGCGACATGGGACCCCCATCATTTCCTAGCAGTCGTTTTTGACGGGGATATGATGAGTTTTGAGGGGGTTTGCTCTAAACCGGTTCCTCAGTGATTCGGTGTTAAAAAAGTATTATTACCATGTACTCATGCGTGCATGGGATCCGCCTTGCCTGAACGTAACAAGTTGTAATTGCAGAATGCAATTAGAAGTAGTAGCGCTTCAAGCATTTTTAAGCTCTGAGGATCGACCAAAATTAATATGAAATAAAAATACGTTTATAAGACAGGCAAGCAAAAGCCCACCAAAATTTCAGTAACATTGAACTTTTCTTGAATCTTTTTGTGCATCGTTAGCTTATAAAACCGCATATTGGATGGTAGCTGGTACATTATAAATCGTTCCGTGTTCTTAAAATAAAAGTTGTTCTAAAAACATAAATTTTTTAAAGATTTAATGTACACATTTTTGAACTTTACATTGTCTTTTAGTTGTGTTTTCTAATAAAATTCCCTTTCAGGTATAATTTTAAGAAAGTGTGGTACATCCAGTGTTAGGTTTATAGTGTTACGACGTCCAATTGATACCATTAGAGCAGCAGTTAAGCATAAACGACAGTAAGTATGATTTTTTATATTATTCTCCGTCTGAAACAGTCGTGTTGAACCCTAAAAATTTTGTGAACATAAATATTCATATTGTCTGAAAGTTATTTGTGGCATTCTACGAATATTCTTTCCTATTATTTGGGTTTTCTACCACATGTACTATTATCCTCTTCAAAACAAATCACCGAATCTACAAAATAATAGAATTATTGGAAAAAAGAACAACATATTTATGGAGAACTTTGAGAACACACATGTTCAAAATTGTATAAACAAACCGGTTGTCTGGTGGAGATATGTTGACGACATCTTTGCAATTTGGCCTCATGGTGTTGATTTACTAGATAGTTTTTTAGAAAATATAAATAGTAAGGAACCGTCTATTAAATTCACATTAGAAGTAGAAAGTAGGAATGAACTACCGTTTTTAGATGTTTTAATTAGAAGGATAAATAATACAATTGAAACAAGCGTTTATAGAAAACCAACACATACTAATAGATATCTAAATTTTAACTCAAATCAGTCAATAAATGTTAAAAGGGGTGTTGTAAAATGTTTATACGATAGGGCCAAAATAATTTCATCTAATAATGAAATATTAAATAACGAGAAAAAATTTATCAAAGAGGTTCTAGTACAAAATCAATATCCTGAAGCCTTTGTTGATAGAATTTTCATAAATGTTGAAAATAGGGACAATCAGGTACGACAAAAACCTGAACGTCATTATACAGCAATAATTCCTTATGTATACGGACTATCGGAAAAGCTACGCCGTATAGGTGACAAATTTGATGTTAGGACGATATTTCAAACGGGGAACACTTTAAGATCTATTTTAACAAAAACAAAACCGATAAACAGGGAGCAGAATTCAAAAAACTGTATTTACAATATCCCGTGCGAATGTGATAAATGTTATGTGGGTGAGTCATCCAGACCTTTCAGTGTGAGGTTGGATGAGCACAAGAACTACATTAGAAAGAATGAAATTCAAAAATCAAAGATTTGTGAACATGCTTGGGAAAACGGACATAGAATAAACTGGGACTCGGCAAAAATTTTAACAAAAGAAACAGATACCAAAAAAAGAAAAATTAAAGAATCAGCAATAATCTTATTAAATGAAGATAAGTGCGTATCGAATTGTTCTGTAGATATTTGTACAACCTGGCTACCAATGTTAAAAGAAGAACTTAACAAACTCAACATTATCTAAAAAATATCATCAGTTCTATGTTCTGTGTAAGTAGTAAGTATCTATGGAAATAACATAAACAGAATCTTAAAGCTGTGTATTTGACATACACAGCAAAATAAGAGTTCTTCAAAAAAAATAGCTTTGAAAACGGAAAGAGATTACTTTCCGAAACGTCAGCAAAATACATTATTTTTGTGTTTATTCCGATTTATATTATTTGCAAAACATAACCTCTGACTTTTCCTTTGGCGTAAACGTCACGGGCGCAGAGGCTCTTTTTTCCAATAATTCTATTATTTTGTAGATTCGGTGATTTGTTTTGAAGAGGATAATAGTACATGTGGTAGAAAACCCAAATAATAGGAAAGAATATAAATATTCATTTTTGAAATAAAGATAGAATAGAGGAAAAAGAAAATTTTTACTTTTAGTCCTTCGTTATTTGTTATGTTAGAGAGAGAGAGAGAGAGAGAGATCCGATAAGGACATATTTATTATTTTTGGCCATAACTTTTTTTTTTAATATATATATATATATATATATATATATATATTGGTAAAAAAAAGTATAGGACTACCTAAGTAGTAGTAAGTAATGGAAAATAGCATATATACTGCCCTAGTAACCTTGGAGACCTCAGGCCAATTAGTATTTTATCTGTGATATCTAAAATCCTAGAAAAAATACTAAATGTTCAAATAAAAACTTACTTAAAAGCGTGTGGTCTATTGCCTCAAAACCAATCACAGTTGTACTATAGTTTTGCTGAAGGCTACTGATGATATTTTATTGAAGTATGATAAAGATAATTTAACTATATTGGTCTTGCTTGATTACTCCAAAGCCTTTGATAGGATTAATCATGAGACTCTATTATCAGTGCTTTATTACTTGGGATTTGATGGAAACGCAATTCTAGTCATTAAAAATTATTTGTTAAATAGGCAACAGATGGTCAAATTTGGTAACAATATTTCAAATCCATTAAACACGTTCTCCGGAGTTCCTCAGGGCTCCATATTAGGTCCTCTACTGTTTACTTTGTACACATCGACTTTCCAAAATAGTCTACAGTATCGTTCTAGTTACTTTTTTGCAAGTGATACCCAAATTTATTATTCGTTTCGAAAAAATGACTGTCTTGAGGCATATGTACGAGTAAATCAGGATTTACGGGCACTAGTATCTATGTGGGAAAAATATTGTCTGACTATTAATCCCAACAAATCCAAAGTAATGCTATTTGGACGCAGAGCATCATGCGGTTTGTATACTGATAGTATCCATATTAATATATTGCTATATCATGTATGGTTTCGATTTATTGTGATTTGAGATACATAGTATTTTTGTGCTTTGTAAATATTAAATACTTTTGTTTGCTTATTTTTTGTATCTTCAGGGTTGAGTGGAAGAATGGAACTTAGTTCCAAACTCTGCCTTTTGGCACAGTAATAATTGTAGTGTATTTTATTTTTTGTATACTTTCTTGATGCCAATAAAACATATTATTATTATTAATAAGAAGTTATGGTTAAAAACAGTAAATATTTCCCCATCGGATCTCTCTCTCTATCTCTCAGATATGGCGACCTTAAGCATGTTTCTTTATTCTTTGTACAACTAGCAAGCCCGGTAGAATTAAAAAAAAAGTTAATGTATACATAGAAGCAATTATTAATTTTTTCCTTGGCCTCTTTGAATCAGGTGAATTTATGCAATTATTAAATGAAATACTCAATTTATTTTTTATCATTGAAAAATATAAATACATAATTGCAACGCTTTCAAAAAGTTAAATACGCTTCATTACGCATATTAAGCCAATTAAAAAAATGCGAAAAACATGTACGAGCGTCATTACGAAATCCTTGGACTAATATAAATAAGAAAAACGAGTTTATTAATTACAGCAGTTGAACTCATACGTCGATAAGAAATAACTACTTATCAAAAAACGGTTAAATGGGTTCGAAAAAGTGGTTGGTGATATAAAAATATATATGTACCTGTATAGGTCACTTAAAAAATTAGAAAATCTAACTGCACATGTGGTACGGGTATAAGATAAATATAGTAGTATATGTAGGTTTTCATGTGTTATATAAAATATCATTTAAATTTTTTTACTCAATAATTAATGAAGAAGAGTTCAAAATGAGCAACTTAGAAACAAATTATGTTTATCCACAGCTTTAAGTAAACAACCTCTTATAATCTTTAAGAAGCAGTTATACGGCTAGGTGGCTTCGAATATTAAAAAAAAGTAGTAAGACTAACTTTATAATGCATTATTGATTTATGGCAGTGAAGATAAAAAAAAAATTCAAGTCCTACGAAACATTTATATAGTAAAAGTTTATCGATATGTAGACTAAATTATCCATTTGCAATATGTTAATATATTGTTTTTAAATCGAAAAACTCAACTAATATAACGAGTTTATCAGCCAGTATCCAAACAAATAATATGGTTATCACACGAACCATATTGGAAATAACCTTTCACAATGTGTTTCAGATGCATTTGAGTGGTTGTAGGAATTAAAACTCCCCAGTATTTCTTTATACCAAGGCGAAAAACACTAATCTGCAGTACACTGCACGTAATGACTGCGTAGTTTCGTCTGGTCTTTCACAGATGCCATTTTGAAAAAAGCCATTCTTTGTCGGTGGTATAATCGACATATTTCTGAGAAAACTGAGGTATAAGTCGTCTGCAATTTTACTCTGCGGATAAGAAAGGCAACAAAAACATTACGAGTTCATTATTAACACCATTGAACCATTAGGTAGTGTCATCAAAAGCCGACGCCGACGTATTAAAAACCTATAAAGGTAAGTGACTCAATTTACGGACGGAATAGTACAGAAATTAAAGATATTTTAAGAAGGTCGTAAAGTTTTTGTTGCCTTTTTTATCTGCAGAGTAAAACTGTAGACGACACAAAGCGTAGAGTTTGCTAAAATGTTAGTTCAGTCTAGTAACGAGTCCCACAGAATGAAGTATCCATTTTAAATTGAATTGTTTTTATTAATGGCTAAATTTTTAATCAAAAATTATTGACAGCGTCCTGAGGAAACACAGTTAACTATTACATCAGTCAAATGACCTCCTCCTCGCTGCTGACACTTTTGAAGACTAACAAAGAAGTTTTTCATCGCCCGATCCAACATTTCAATCGGGATTGCGTTCGAAATATTGAGTGCTAATGTTTGTCGTTTTGTTGATCGTTTAGGGCTTTGTAGCACAGTTGCTCTTACACTTTCAGCATTTTCAAGTGTGCGTATAAAGCGAGTCCGTCATTTTGGTTTTTCGAAGCAGTACTGCAAAACTTGGGTACCCATTTTTAAATTATTATTCGACTAATTGGGACTCGTGGATTTAATTGAATGTGACGACTAAATAAACGCTGGATGATGACAAAAATGCAATTTTGGGCCTCGGGAAAATAATCTAGAAAGGGTCCCAGGTTGTATTTTAATTAAAGCCACGCTACATAGACAAATATATGACATTTCAAATCCTGTAGGGTTTCTAACAAACTTTGGACCTTGTAATGTAATTTTTTCCGAACATTTATAATAGCATTATTTTATCATCAACATGAAACTCTCGATAAAACTTATCAATACAATAAATAAATGAATACAGAATAACAGGTAATAGCCATCATTGTAAATGTCTTTTAAAAGCGGTACATTTTTGACACAATCTATCAATAATTACCTCTGCGCAAGCCATAAGGAATAACGCTTCCAAATTTTCCTGCAGAATCAAACTGCAACTGTGTAGTCTCGTTTTTAATAATTTCCGCCTTGAAAATGACCTTTCGCACGAGACTTACGTGGTATTGTTAGAAGATATTAATAAACAAAATTTAATTGTCGGCGGCTGTATACTCTCGCCGAGGCATACCGAGATAGTCCAGGTACGAGAGTGTAGATGAGAGCTCTCGTCCTGTATCGGTGTGTCTCGGAGTTCCTCGCTCGCTGCTCGTCGCGTGTCGGTTTTTTGTGCCCGAGGCAAAGGGTCTCGCGCGAATAGCGAGTGCATCACTGTATAGTTTAAGTAGGAATATCCCGAGGCACAAAAACCGCAACAAAAACTTTACGACCTCATTAAAATACCATTACTCTTTTCCTCGACCGGAAATCAGCTCGCTTACCTTTATAGGATTTTAATGTGCGTCGGCTCGTTTGATGCAGCATTCCGCCATGGCCCGCGGCGATAATAATTATGTAGTTTTTGTTGCATTTTTTATGTATCAGGAACTTATTACTTGAATTATACTACACTCTTGCTTCTCTCAGTCTCACTCACGCGGTAGAACCGTTGAAGATGTATTTTTGTGTTCGGAAAAATGTCGTGGAATAATGAGGGCGAACTTAATTTCATACGAACTTATCAAAAGGAACCCGTATTATGGGATCCTAGTCACAGGTTTTATAAGCATAAAGAGCATTTGCATGATCCATGAATTCGCATCAGTGAATAAGTCGAATTTTCTGTTCCCGAGTTGAGAAAGAAAAGGAATTCACTCATCCACCATTTTTGTTTACGGCATTTTTTTCTATTTTTTTTTTGTATAATACATGTGTAAATAACTGTAACAACTGATGGAACATAGAGCACCAGCAGCAGCAACTTCTGTGTAATCGTCCATCTTTTTGGAGTTCACAACTGCAACTGATCTAGCGAGAGTGTACATGGCCGCACTCGAGCACAGGCCTCTCAGTCGAGTCGTCTCGGGAAAGACCTAGCGAGAGCATTCGGACGAAAATGTATAGCCGCCATAAAGAATATAGGTTATATTCACATAGCACTTGAAACACGCAAGATATTAATGAAAAACACTGTTTACTGGTGCACTTCACAGACTTCTCGACAAAAGTCTCCTCCTCATTTTCAGATGAAAAATCAGGATCTATTTTATCAGTAACTTTATATACTTTTGGAAATTCCGCTTTGAAATCTGGGACCACAGATGGCAAAGGGCCATTAATTATTCCTCTTTTAATTTTTCCCTGTCTAAGGAAGGAATTATTGTGCAAATTTTATTTAGCGAACCTTCTGGGAGAGATTGACTCATTTCTCTTTGACTAACATGGGGATTCTCAACCGTTGCCAGCACCACAGGAAACTCATTTTCATCGTTCACAACACATTTTATTCTTTCACTTTTTTTATATTCGACACTTCCTGTTTCCAGAAATCTATAGAGAAGGTTTTGGAAGCTGCTAACATCAGGAATCCTTCTTTCAGGATAATGTTGGTGATACATTCTATTGGCTAGTAAACAATCTCTGTCTGACTCGCCCAAAACAAAAGTCATGTCTACAAGCAAAAAAAATATACAAAAAAAAACATTATAGTAAAGGACAGGTTAAATACTATTTACTCATTTCAATGGATTGGAAGAAATGGACCCACTAAATGGCGTCATTTCAAAATTGCATAAAGACCAGCGTCAATCAAAATGGGCAACACGTCGAACACCTACTATAAATGAATTATTTGAGGGAACCTCCTTTTTAAAGTCTATTCTTGAATTTGACATTTATTTATTTATAAAACTAAAATAGTTGCAATTAGCCAAGGGAAGTACTTACAAAAAATGTTCGTTTTTCATTTCTACATCACATCGTCTAAAAATATAGGGGGTTCCGTTTGAAAAAATTGAGAAAAATCAATTTAAAATGTTCTTAATTAAAAAATAATTTTTGGCCACCCTGTACATTTTTAGGAAATGAAAATGATTCAGAAACATTAATTAGATATTTCATAACTGGCATTCACATAAGTTTTTCTTAGAACCCATAATTGTGATTGTGGTGATTTTTTTAATATCCATCTGCAGATTGCATTATTTCAACAGAAAAATTCATTACATCAAAGTGGTTGGGAGATATTCAATGCTAATATAGGAATGAATAGAGCCTAGAAAGAGGCTTCAAGAAATGTACTTATATATGTATAGCATTCCATTTAAAAAAAGACACTTGGTCCTGTAATTTCTTCTTGGTTCACCCTGTACGTTCGAAAATAATATCCAGTTATAGACTTTTTTATCTAGTTTACTTGCAATTTAAAAAAAAAATCTAGCTATTGTAGAACTCGAGATATCGAGGTCCCACGCAGTATTGCCCCACCCTGTATGTAGTAAGTATGAAATCAAGACTGTTTGTTGGCATAGATTAACCACTTGGTATATTAGAATATCGGCAATCAGGCCTGGCCAACACTATAAAAATACAAACAACAACATTTGCGCCACCTGTCGACTAATTTACACATTACTATTTACAGTTTTCAAAACAATTTTCCATCCATAGTCGTATCGGCAGAAAACTGTGGCAAAATAGTAATTACTTCCATATATAGATGTCACTACGCTGCATACTATAGCAAATCGTATTTGATCCAACAATTTCAAACTATCCAGCTCAATTTATTTATAAATATATGTCCATGTCACCTTAGCAACTTGATACGTTATTTTTCTCAGCTTTATGGTTACAGTTTGGTCAATTTTGGTCTTATAGTGAAAAATAAAAAACTAAATGACTCATGGTAATTAAATTTACTAATTTTGTATAAAAATCAATCATTAATCAATTTTGATAAAATCCTCTCCTTTTAAGTAATTAGGATTTGAAAATAGGGGAACAAAAAGCTGGCAAATTTCGATTTTTCACATATTGCTTATTTCTTGCCCAAAAATGTTCGAAATCTCAAAAGATCGGACTTTAAAGGTACTAAAAATTGTTATACTTAATTTTCACGAAAATTAACGAATTTCAAAATAAACACGAAAAATATGCATTGTTATTCTTTTATGGTGAACTCCCAGACATTTGCTCGAACTTTTTTGTGTTCATTAGTACCCCAAGCACTATTAGGGCAACGAAGTCCAAAAAAATCTTTTTATAATCCCAAATAGCCAAAACCCTGAAAAAATAATATAAATATTATAAAAATATTACTGGGATATTAATATTAGTACAAAATTCAGAAATATTTGAAAATTGGCAGAAATGTTAGCATAAGAAGTACTAAACAGAAATATTCCCACCCCTAAATAGTGTGCTTCATCCCCTAAGACGTCGTTTCCACCCCTATTTTGAGGTTTTCTATATTATCTCGGAAACGGTATACTTTCTTTACTGAAATGAATCTTCTTCCTCCTAAGCTTATACTGTCCACTGCTGAACGAAAGCCTCTCTCTGTGCCATATTTTACTGTTTTTTTTAATACATTTATTTAACGTCGGCCTATTTCCGCTACTGAAGCCTAACACCGACGCCTGCAGACGAGCTACCCAAAACCAGGAATTTTGCCGAACCTCTTCCCTTAAGAAGAATATGGATCTTTTACTTGCCTAACATTTCATAGACAAGGGACCGACGGCTTTACCTCCCCTCCGAAGGATGGTATATCCCCTATACAACCCTCGCCTAAGGTTGTATAGCTTTCGCGCATGCACTGATATACAAGCCGCTGGAAAATGTGTGAGGCGAGGACGCGGTCTTCGTTGGAACTGTCACCGATCCAACTACTAACCGCGCCTTACGTTGCTTTACATCGCATATCGCAGTATGTACATAGTAAAGGCGCACCCACATATTTTCCTGTCATGAGCAACTTGTGTCCAGTTTCCGGCGAGCCTTTTTATGTCATCACTCCAACGGCTAGGCGGTTTTCCTCTGCTTCTAAATGCCTCGAATCTTGGCCTCCAATCTTTTTTGTCCATCTGCCGTTTTTCATTCTAGCGACGTGACCCTCCCAGTTCCATTTCAAAATCAAGATATCTTCGACAGCATCTCGTACTCCTGTATTTCGCCTAATATTTTGGTCAGGAATTCTGTTTCGAAGAGTAATTCCCAATATTGACCTCTCCATCCTGCGTTGCATTACCTGTATTTTGTTGATGCCATATGTTAGTACAGGGAGCAAGCATTGGTATGTATGTATGTATATGGTATGTCAAAAAGTGCTGCTTATTATGTATGTAGTATATCCTAAATTTCAATGAATTATCTTCAAAACTAAAGGGGAAAAGGGGGAGTATACCATGATCCTGTTACATCCGGTATAAGGAGGCTAATTGGTCTATAATTTGCTAGATCTGTATTATCGCCTTTCTTATGTAAAATCACTATAATTGCATCTTCCCATTGTGTGGGAGTTGTTCCTTCCAATAGATATTCATTAAACATTTTAAGAGCTTTAATGATGTTTCGTCTGCCATTTTTTATGGCTTCTATCACTAGGCCGTCTTCGCCAGGAGCTTTGTTGTCTTTGACATAATTTCTCGTTCGTTCCGTTATCTCAGGGATATCTTCGGATCCCTGGCTATAAGAATCCTCGGGATATTAATGTTGGTTTTTTGATCCTTTAATGAGTATAATTCCTTATAAAAGGTCTCGATGGTCCTTGTAATAAAATTTTTTTTTCTCATGTTGCCATCCGCACTTTTAAACATATATATCTTTCTTTCCTATCATGTTTTTCCTTCTTAGAACTGTTAGGGAAATAAACTAACAGTGTGCACTAAATATTTATTATGGATTATGATGTATGTATAACGTTTGTAATATTAATATGTAATGGCGACTAAGGCGTGTGTCGAAGTGAATCCCCCGTCGTAGTCAGCACCTCGTTATCCTGCCGATGTCCGTCAGAGGGCCACCAGGGTCGGACGTCGGGGTTGGACTCGGCCATCCTGACAATGGTTCGTCGTCGAACGCAAAAGTACTCTGGAAGGAGTATTATTTGCTTTGATTCATATGAATTACAGCAGGAAGTTGTTCTAATGGTTGTAACGAACAGACTCAGCATGTTGGAGTCTTCCTCCATTAGAACGTATTATGAATAAGAAAAATGCAGAATATCGTGAACGTGTAATAAGGCTCAGCATATGGAGCTCACCTCCGAGAAATACCGTTTCAGCAGTGTGTACCTTTATAACTCAGCAATGTGGAGTTACTTACCACTCTGAAATGTGCATTACATTGTAAGAAGCAAATATCTAATTGAAATGCGATTTCAGTACTATGAATTTTATAACTCAGCAATATGGAGTTAGCATTCTGAATTAGTACTTACATTAGAAGTCTACTGAAGAAAATATTCGAATTTCTTAATATTTTCAAGAGCAACCACGGCTTCGTAGGGAATTCCTGACCTAGTAGTGTGAATGTTCTCTTTTACCCTGAATCGGTCATTAGGCAATACATCCACAATTTTAAATGGTCTTTTGAATTTTAGCAACAATTTCTTACTCTTGTTATCGTTAGCTGGGAAACTTGAAATTTTAGTTAGAACTAAATCTCCAACCTTGAAGCATGTACCTGAACGTCTCTTTTTATTAAAGTATTCATTCTGCTTCTTACGGTTTTCCTTTAACCTCCCGACAGCGAGCAAACTGTTTGAATGTGGCCCAGTTTATTACACAATCTGCATATTTTTTTTCTAAAAGGACAATCTCTTCTAAAATGCGAAGATTTCCCACAAGAATGGCAATTCCCACTTAATTGCTCTTAAAAAAATTTAAAAATCAGCAGGACCCGGATAGTGCCGGCGCAGTTGGAGAGGTTTAAGGAATAGGCACGTTCGGTGATAAGTGTTTCTCAATCGGAGAATAAACAATTGGGTTAATTTTCTGTGAGCGAGGTAAGTGAAAATGCTGAATAGGTACGGAAAGACCGAGCACCTTAATAAAAGTATTTGATCATGAATTTTCTCAAAAATGTTTAATGAAAAATTGTTATCACAACCTTAACAGTACACGTCTCTATTGTTCGTTGCGAGTTACTTAAAGACCTTTTAATAGGAACCGAACATTTGGCTTAAGATCACGTATTGATAAACACATTTTAAAGATAATTTAAATTATACTCTGTCGTGCGCGCGCCAATATCCATTGGCTTGATGACGGTCTCGATAACTAGGGCCGAGTAGGATTACTACTTTTTGCTCCTAGATTATCTCTGTAGACCTGGACCGGCCTTCGTGATAGGTGGGCCCGCTTACTTCTACCAGACCCAGCCCGCAAATGCGAGATGTGTCGTAGTATTTTCTGCGGACCTCCCCTGGTCCTGGCTCTTCAACCTCGCTGGCAGAGGTCTCTTCTGGCGCTCTTCTTGTCTTGATATTTTCTTTCTTCGCCAGCTTGTCACCCCCGTGGGTAGTCATCGGTCTAGTTGGGTTTTAGGAAGTTTTGGCTGGGATTGACTGCCGGTACGTAGGACACAGTAAAGGTGTGTCCTACCCCGGATCATCGGAAAGGTAAGGATATGAGCTGTGTAGCTCGGGAGTGTGGAGACCCTAAGTGCTTTTTTAGCACTTTCGGACTCCACGGAGCAGGTAGGACAACGGGCGTTGGACGGTATGTTGTCCGACGCCCGCAAGGAGGTTGGGTTTGGGTAGAAAAACGTCATGTCTCTGGTAGTGGTGGTCCGTCCTGGGGTATCTGAAACAGATCGGTTAGCGGGAAATATAAGTTATACTCACCCGTTGTCCAGAAGCTGTACCCTCGGCCGTTTGTGCCTGGGGGCGTCGGCAGGGTCGTAATCAGTGGCCTGTCTGATTAGCGGGTTCCCGTGCTCCTCTGCTTGGGCGTACAGCTTCTTCGCTCGTTCCCGGATGACTTCAGTGACCGTGGTGTACTCCAGGTCTCTGACGATATCTGCGTTTCTCACGTACCATGGTGCGTCGACCGCCGTCCTGAGGGCGATGTTTTCCACTGCCTGGATTTTCTTCATGTAGGACTTTGCCTGGTAACCCCACGCTACCGAGGCGTACGTCAGCTGCGGCCTGATGAGGGTTTTGATAAGCGTGAGCTTGTTCCTCAGGTTGAGACGGCTACCGTTTCCCATCATCGGGTAGATGAGGGCTCTTGTGCGCCGCGCCTTGGCTGTAATAGCGTCCGTTAGGCTTTTGTCCATGACCACGCCAAGGTATTTGACGGTGTCGTGCCATTGGATGTCCTCGCCGTTCATGGAGACGTGTCCTGTGGGAATTTCTTTCCGCACTCGTCTGAAGAGTATGGCTTGGCTTTTGTCGGCGTTGACGGCGACTTTCCACTTCGTGCACTATCCTTCCAGGAGTGTGGCCATTTCTGGTTGCGTTCCTGGCTTTCCAGGATCTGGCAATTATTGCTGTGTCGTCTGCATACAGGGCCAGGGCTGTGTGGTCGGTCCTGGGGAGGTCTGAGGTGTAGATAGCGAACAGGTGCGGTGACAGCACCGAACCTTGCGGGACTCCCGCCTCCACGGTCCTGTAAGTGGAGAGTTGGTCCGAGATTTTGACCCTTAGCTGTCTGCGGTGCAGGTAGGACCTCACTAGTTTGACGAGTTCGATGGGGTAACCCATACTCATCATTTTAGCTAGGAGGCCGTCGTGCCAGACCCTGTCGAACGCTTTGGCAACATCTAGGAACAGCGCCGCGGTGACTTGCCGCTGGTTGAACCCCTTAGTAATCTCCTCGGTGAGGCGAAGTACTTGGAGTTCGGTGGAATGTCCTGTTCGGTACGCGAACTGTTCATCCGGGATGATATTCAGCTCTTCTGTCTTTTCTGTAAGCCTCTTCAAGATGACCCGTTCTGCAACCTTGCTCATGGCTGGGAGGAGGCTGATGGGCCTGTAAGAACACGGGAAAATTAGTTCTTTCCCTGGTTTAGGGATCATAATGACGTCGGCCTTTTTCCACCTGGCTGGAAAATGCCGTAACCTTAACATCGCGTTTACGATGTTGACTAGCGCCGCTACTCCTTTCCTGGGTAGCTTTTTGAGAGCGATGTTTCCTATCTTGTCACATCCCGGAGCCTTTCTCGGCTTTAGGCTCCTAAGGATTTCCTTGACTTCCTCGGGGGTAGTCGGGCGGATGTGGTCGTCATCAGGCAGGCGGTGGATCCTACGTACTCTGCGCTCGACATCGTCCACCCAGTCCTCGTCCTCGTCATCGAGCTCGTTCTCTCTACACTGCAGTTCTAAGCTGTCGGCAAACGCCTCGGCTTTTTCCTGGTTAGTGTAGACGATCCCTCGCTCTCCGTGAATCGGGGGTATAGGTTTCCTCCGGTTTCGCAGGGCACGTTGGGTATTCCACATACTTCTGTCCTGTGGATCGAGTGACTCAAGGTGGCGTTGCCACCCCTCCTGACGGTGTTCTTGGAGGGCGGCTTTCACTCTTCGGCTGAGGACGTTATACTCCCTTCTGTCGGCGGGGAGTCTCGTCCTCTGAGCCCGTCTCTTGGCGCTTCTTCTATCCCTTATCAGCTGCCTGGTGACCTCTGGTAGGTTCGCCATCGGTGCTGGGTGTCTTCTTACTTCTGTTTCTGTCGTGCTGGCCCTTATTGCTCCCAGGATCTGCTCCTCTAGGGTAATGACGGCCCTCTCAACGTCCCCCACGGTATCTAGCCTGGGAATTTGTGCAATGTACTGCTGCAGGTGCAGCCGGTACGATTCCCAGTCCGTTCGTCGCTTCGTGAAGGTAGCGTTGTCGTCACCCGCCTGTCCTCCTAGAGTTAGGAAGATCGGGTTGTGCTCGGTAGATCCCTCCGTTCTGGTGGAGATCTCCGCTTCGAGGGTCATCTCCTTTAGGATGGCTATGTCCAGTACGTCTGGCCTGTTTCTACCGTTGTCAAAGGTGGGCTGGACTGGTCCTACCACCAGCAGTTCGCCGGCGTGCTGTCCCAGGAACCGCAGCAGTTCTCGTCCTCGAGTGTTGGTTACGCCGCTGTTCCATTGCTGGGATTTGGCGTTAAAATCGCCAATTGCGACGACCTGTGTCCTAGCGGGTAGAATTGCGTCCAGATCCCCCTCGGTTAGCGTGCTGTGGGGTGGCTGGTAACATGAAACCACTTGGACATCGCCGTTTCGTGCTGTGGACACTACTACGGCGGTGGCATTCATATTTTCTAGCTCAGGTAGTACTGTCGGATGGTGGGCTATGGTCTTTTTAACGAGTAGAGCCACTCCTCTTGCGGGTCGCCGAGGTATGTTTACCCAGTCCATCCTGTACGTGTGGTAATCTGGGAAGTTGATCTCCTTGGCTGGGGTCATCTTGGTTTCCTGCAGTGCCATGACGTCTATATCGTACCTGGTCAGGAGCTCTTCGACTTCAAGTCTGCTTTGTTGCAGGCCGTTTACATTCCAGGCCGCCATCTGCAGGAATTCCGGTTTAATCTGTAAAGGCATTACAGATTAGTAAAGTTTGGCATTTGAGCAAAAAATGCACTCATCGCTGAGCACATTTGTTGCATCTGTGCTAGCACCGCTGTGAGGTTTTTGGCCTCTGGCGATGCTTGTTGTTTTGAGGCAGGGACGGTGTTCTGTCCTGCCTTGCTCTGGGCTACTTTTGCGTAGCTAGTGCCTGGCGCTACGCCGCCCTTCTTTGTTGAGGTCGTCGTCGGCCTCTGTACCGGCCTTTGAGTGGCGCTGGCTGATTGCTTGGGGTATTTTGGACACCCCTTGTAGCTGGCCGGGTGGGCCCCTTGGCAGTTCGCACACTTGGCCGGTTCGTCTGCCTTCTTCTTGCAGTCAGTCGTCCGGTGTGCCTCGCCGCACTTCACGCATTTCGGCTGCGCGGTGCACCTGGATTGGCCGTGGCCGAAACGCTGGCAGCGGTGGCATTGGGATGCCGCTACCTTGGCTCGCTGTCTCTCAGTCCTTACAACTAGAGAACAGCACCTCGTTACTTGGAGTATCTTGTCCTGGTCCTGTGGGACTAGTACAAGCATGAGGGGCACCTCCTGTTTTGTCCGTCTTGACATCATTCGCTGGACCGCGGTAGGTGCGAATCCTTGGTCCTGGAGGTCTTCTGCCACCTCTTTGCAGGTAACGCCGCTCGGGATCCCTCGAATGACCACACGTAGCTGCCTTTCCTCTGGCAGGGCATACGTGTGGTACTCCCTCTTTTCATTTGCGAACATCCTTGTCATCCTCCGATAGTCCTCGGACGTCGCGGGCTCGATGGAGATTCCCTCCCCGGTAACTTTGGCCTTGTTGAAGTTTATACCGGTTTCGGTTAAACGACGGCTCACCGTTGTCCACGTCTCTTTGTTTCGCAGCACTACCGGGGGTACACGCTGGCTTCTTGTCCTTGTTTGAGGGGCCTCGGTCTCCTCTTTCCGGGTTTCTTGTTGGGGGACGCTAGCCTCCTGCTGGGGGGCTCTGGATCCCGATTTGCTCTGTCTAGGTGACTCGGACTCGGGGGGGCACTTGAGGGGCTCTTCAGCCACCTTCTTTGCCGCCTTAGGGGCCTCTTCGTCCGAGTCCGTGTTGGTAGCGGGCGGATTTTTTCTTTTTCGTGTTTGCGATTCTCCCCGAATCGCACGCAGAAGCTCTTCATGCTGGGACTTCTGTTCCCTCTGCATCTGCTCCAACCTTTCGGTGAGCTCGTCTATTTTCTTCTTGAGAGCATTGTTCTCCTCTGTGAGACGTTTTATCGTCTCCTTGTCGTCCCTTGGGGTTGGGGGGCCCCCTCGGGAGCTACCGCTCTGGGACGTTTCGTCTTCACTGTACTCCATGTTACCGTCCTCCACGGTAACCTCGTTGTCGGTTTCCTGTAAGGGAATACCTATATTATTATGGGAAAAAGTTATGATTAATAACAGAAAATGGTGTCTTGAAAAAGACGTGTGAACTTCCTCTTCAACACTATCGACGTCGCTGTCTGTGGGGCTTCCACTTCACTGTGCACTCTGATGGCTCGGTGTACGTCCGTACGCTTTCACTTCTCGATGCACACTGGCTCTGTCGTGTTTGGTAGTGTTAAATGATTTAAACTGATGAGTTTACAATTGTAACTGTATTTCCTTTTGGTCATTAATCTCAATAAAATAAATGCCCTATCACAAATCTTTCAGTGAATAAAGTATTTTAAATTTAATTTTTATAGTTCTAAACCATTTCATACCTTCAATATTGATTATCTTGAACACTTCGCAATAACTCGTAAAGGTAACCAATTACAGGGTGGAAATAATATAGTGAAGTAACATAAAAACACTATATACAATAGATCTCGCAGCGGAATAGTACAAAAAAATAAAGGCGAATAGTAGGAAGATAAAATATTTTAAAATAATCAACTGACAGAGCAGTTTAAAAAAAAAGATTATTACTCTAACTTGAGAGAGAGAGGAGGTAGATGAATTTTTAAACTTGTAGTTCCGTCGATATTTAATATATTTTTGTGTAAAAAAACCCTTTGCTTTCTTACATATTTGAGAATCCCAGTTATCGGACAAACACTGTCTTCAATAAACCACAATACTAAACAAAACAACGTTGACTATTCTCAACATATTTATATGAATAGCACATCCGCGGTACCATAACAGCGATAGATTACAAATTTGATCGTACAAATTGTTGATGTATTTATAAAAATGTTTATTTACATATGGAAACGAAACATGTTACGGAATGTTTAAGAGATGCTATTGAAACATCTGGTGTTCCCTGACAAATTATTTTAAATCAAGGACAAGCTTATATGTCCATCCATTTCCAAAATTTTGAAAGCGCGACTCTGGACTCATCATTTAAACGCCGTTATTTAGCTCAGAGGAAACGAGTATAAGTTGAGAGAGATAATAGGATGCTCCTTAAACTCTTTGGTAACGGTGAGAACTGACATGAATTATGACCGATGGGATGTCGTTGATGAGAAATATGTAATGCCATGCACAAAGTTGCCAGTTGACCCTCCGAGCGAAGTGTTTTGCTTATGAGATAGCGAGTTGGGGTTGATTCTATACTGGAGGTAAATCAAATGGACCTCGTTGGTAAAGTGGATGGTATGGTCCACTGGAGAGATCCCTTTAGAGTATGAGAGGTATGAGACCATGGATAAACGAAATGCAAAGGTTGTAAGTTTCATTCAGTGGTGTGGAAAATATGAAGAGGAGACGTATGTAGCTAAGTTTGGTTTGTCCAGCATGATACCTTGGTCTGGTTTTTCCTGCAAGGTGGGGCACATGTTTGTCCTGATCACTCAAACATGGTTGTCCGGGCTTGACGATCTGATCAATCGGAGCCATTAGTTGTAAGAGGGCTTGACGACCTGATCAGTCGGAGTCACGGGAACAGAACATGAGTCGGTGTTCTTGTGGAACTGTATCTACACAAGGATCGTGTTGACTCATGGGTACCATAAGTCAGTTAAGTTAGTATTTGATTAATTAGAATCATTAAAAAAAACTTGGCCAAGTTCATTGTTTTCATTTCAGGTTAGGCAGACTGTGGATCGTCGCGCTGGGCAATAAAGCTGAAAAACATAGGTTATATGTGTTCTCTCATGCCTTTGTTTTCTTTTGTAGAAAGACTATCTCATTCCAATCATGTTTACGCGAGGACGCTGGTCGTTTGGAAAGGCCGTGTTAGAAATTGTTAAAAATCAGCAGGACCCGGATAGTGCCGGCGCAGTTGGAGATGTTTAAGGAATAGGCACGTTCGGTGATATAAACACAGCCGAGGAGATCTGATGATGGATACGGTTACTCACTTTCAAGCAAGATGAATAATAATTAATATTAGTTGAACCTGTACACTTTTACTGTTTCTGCGACCAAGGCGTGTGTCGAAGTGAATCCCCCGTCGTAGTCACTACCTCGTCATCCTGCCGATGTCCGTCAGAGGGCCACCAGGGTCGGACGTCAGGGTTGGTTGGACTCCAACAGAACGTTTAAACTCCTATTTTCTTCTATTACTTTGCTAATGTCTTCCGCGTTCTTTTTCCCTTTATTCTTTCTTTTTCGGTAATACTAAAGGAGAACGGAAACCTCGAATTTTTTCGTGATTTTTTCAGGATACCCTATTTTGGAGTCGTAGAACACGAATCCTAAATTAGTATTGCGTGCATACAAACCGTTTCTCCAAAAAAAAAAAATTTTTGAAAATTTTTCTTATGACACGCACTTTTTCATGCACTAATTTATACACCAACAGCACTTGTATATCGTCTTTTTCCTTATTAAGATCACACTATGGCCTTTATACAACAATAAACCCTTCACTTATGGCAGAAAACTCATTTTCTTTTACATAAAAATAAAAAGATAGTTTGCAAAATATCACAAAACAGCTCTTCAAAACTATACAACTGTCAGTAAAGTCGCATATGTCTTTCAACACTAAAAATGGATTAGTTCAACCCAGTAACTTTCAATTCTTTCAAACGTGCCTTTAGACACCAAACCTTACACATGCGCAAACAACGCATGCAAATATATGTGATCAAATAACAGATGGAGGTTCATCTAATATAGTTTCTGTGAATAAAATTCTGATTTTTATACAAAAGAAAGTAAGTTTTCTGCCATAAGTGAAGGGTTTATTGTTCTATAAAGGACATAGTGTGATCTTAATAAGGAAAAAGACGATATACAAGTGCTGTTGGTGTATAAATTAGTGCATGAAAAAGTGCGTGTCATAAGAAAAATTTTCAAAAATTTTTTTTTTGGAGAAACGGTTTGTATGCACGCAATACTAATTTAGGATTCGTGTTCTACGACTCCAAAATAGGGTATCCTGAAAAAATCACGAAAAAATTCGAAGTTTCCGTTCTTACTATTACCCTTATTTCTATAGATATCTCCTTATTGATAATTGATATTGAACTTACAGTTAATGATTCAATAGCGAAGTGAAGAATCAATCCTTAGATCTATTATATTATAACGGTTGATTTCTGATAAGTTACGCATTTTTTTCTGTGCTTCTTTACTATTCTTAGAAAGATTCTAATAATAGCCAAAGTAAACAAATTATATAATACTAACTATATATTATTTACAAGAGTCAAGGCTGAGTTTTAACTTATACTTAAGTTAAAACGGAAACTTATAAAACATGCATGGATGGCCCACATTTAGAATAGATTTTTGTCATGCAAATAATGTGATACAAATAACATGAGAATAAAACAAAAATACAAATACAGAAGCTTTACTATTAGCTGTTATTCAAAGAATATAAAATGTGTAAATATTAAATGAATATAAAAGGTTCATGTGGTCCATAAAAGTGTTTACAGTTTACGTCTACCAGATTTCAGGTTATTAACGAGGTGACCTGGCAGGCAATAAACAAATATTTTGATGAACGTTAGGTTTGCAATCGAAAACTTGAATTGAGAAGGTCAAAGGTTGTTGACGTACTAAAATGTTTATCAACGGGCATGCTGGCCTATACATCTTGGATCGAGTCTTGGATACATTGTTGCCGACAAAATTTGTGAATTTACATGTAAAGATAGGAAAAATCAGTTTTTTGGAAATAACTAGTTTGATTCGGATCGAAAAATGTGTACAGGGATAGAATGAAGGGTTCGCGAATTTTGATTCGTCGAAATCGGTCCAGCGGTTCTCCAGATATTACGATTTGAAGGTAGGGATTTGTACACGGATTTTTCGCTCGCGTTTATTTCGTGGTAGAAAGCGACTTAGCGACTTATTTCCCCCTCACCCCGATAGACAGTCAGGACGTGCCCAAATTTCAAGTTGCTAAGTTGATTAGGGAGGGAGGAGGAGTGAAAATGTGAATGAAATTAAAACTGCTGTAACTTCCGCAATTTTTTCCGCAAGTCGCGCAGCAAACGTGAAGTTACGTACTAATGTGCCTACTTTGACTTGGTGTTATTTTTTAAAAATTTTCGCAATAAATAACAAAATGCCGGCAAAAAACCGATTTATTTATATATATTTTTTAAAGTAATTTTTCTCTAGGAAGGAAAGGGGTGGGAGAAATAATTTTTTCGGATCGGATGCGGATTTTTTTCTCTTTGATTTGAGCTCGGCTCGATTGCGATCGGATGATTAGGAGGCGAGGGAAGGGAGCGCAAAGTTCTTAGCCAATAGAAGGGCAAGGGAAAGGGTTAGGGACTTCGCGCCGGGCTCATTTTCAACTGCAGTCAATTCTCTTTCAGAATGTTTTTACCCCAGGAGCCTTCAACGGAATTAGATAAAAATATAGTTCTAGATCTCGTAATAATACATAAGTGTACCAAATTTCAAGTCAATATCATAAACGGATCCAGAGTAAACGTGCTCACAAAAAAAAGTCAAAGACAGACAGACACACAGGAATTCTTTTCGCTCAAATTTAAAATCTCGACGTTTCATGACATTTTCCTTAAAAACCTTAAAAATAGTTAAAGACAAGTTGCTAAATGATAGTAATTTGGAAACTAGAACTAAATTAAGTGTAAATAGCATAATGGAACTCTTAACACTGTGTATAAAAACAACCTATTTTCAATTGGACAATGAGTTCTATCAGCAGAATTTCGGTATGGCTATGGGGTCTGCATTATCACCAATTTTAAGCAACATATTTATGGAGAACTTGGAGAACACACATGTTTAAAATTGTATAAACAAACCGGTTGTCTGGTGGAGATATATTGACGACATCTTTGCAATTTGGCCTCATGGTGTCGATTTACTAGATAGTTTTTTGGAAAATATAAATAGTAAGGAACCGTCTATTAAATTCACATTAGAAGTAGAAAGTAGGAATGAACTACCGTTTTTAGATGTACAATTGAAACAAGGGTTTATAGAAAACCAACACATACTAATAGATATCTAAATTTTAACTCAAATCAGTCAATAAATGTTAAAAGGGGTGTTGTAAAATGTTTATACGATAGGGCCAAAATAATTTCATCTAATAATGAAATATTAAATAACGAGAAAAAATTTATCAAAGAGGTTCTAGTACAAAATCAATATCCTGAAGCCTTTGTTGATAGAGTTTTCATAAATGTTGAAAATAGGGACAATCAGGTACGACAAAAACCTGAACGTCATTATACAGCAATAAGTCCTTATGTATACGGACTATCGGAAAAGCTACGCCGTATAGGTGACAAATTTGATGTTAGGACGATATTTCAAACGGGGAACACTAGACATCTATTTTAACAAAAACAAAACCGATAAACAGAGAGCAGAATTCAAAAAACTGTATTTACAATATCCCGTGCGAATGTGATAAGTGTTATGTGGGTGAGTCATCCAGACCTTTCAGTGTGAGGTTGGATGAGCACAAGAATTACATTAGAAAGAATGAAATTCAGAAATCAAAGATTTGTGAACATGCTTGGGAAAATAGACATAGAATAAACTGGGACTCGGCAAAAATTTTAACAAAAGAAACAGATACCAAAAAAAGAAAAATTAAAGAATCAGCAATAATCTTATTACATGAAGATAAGTGCGTGTCGAATTGTTCTGTAGATATTTGTACAACCTGGCTACCAATGTTAAAAGAAGAACTTAACAAACTCAAAATTATCTAAAAGAAAATATCATCAGTTCTATGATATGTGTAAGTAGTAAGTATCTATGGAAATAACATAAACAGAATCTTAAAGCTGTGTATTTGACATACACAGCAAAATAAGAGTTCTTCCAAAAAAACCTTTGAAAACGGAAAGAGATTACTTTCCGAAACGTCAGCAAAATACATTATTTCTGTGTTTATTCCGAGTTATATTATTTGCAAAACATAACCTCTGACTTTTCCTTTGGCGTAAACGTCACGGGCGCAGAGGCTTTTTTCCAATAATTCTATTATTTTGTAGATTCGGTGATTTGTTTTGAACAGGATAACAATACATGTGGTAGAAAACCCAAATAATAGGAAAGAATATTTTCAGCCTATTTCAACAACAAAAAAAAATATATATATTTTTTTCGTTACTCTACTTCCACTGAACGTGGAAGTAATTGTACTAAAATATTCAACGCTGTACTAATGTAGTGCATCACTTTTCAAGGTAGAGTGTGGGCATGCATATAACAATATTGAATATTAGATATTGAGTGTATGGAAGTTTCTACTAAATTCTTTTGAGATTGTTATTAACTTCTGGTAGGGGGAAGCCATTACCACAATTTTTCATTGATTTAACTGTGTTGATGTGCTAGCGTGATTAGATTTAGATCAACAGTATAAAAAGTTGTTATATTAGATTTTGAATGTATGATAGTTATCTGTTAGATACCCAAAAAAGCATTTTTTGCAAGATCGAGCTTTTTTGTTTATTTAGAAGCTTACTGCTTGCTAGGCCTAACACGTCGGTAAGTGATTTACTTACCGACGGCGACGTCTGAACGGTAAGTGAAATTAATATAATATGATATAACAAAAATATTACATTTGACAAATTGGACTTGTCACGAAATATAATTATCACTTTTGACTTTTTTTTATTTCTTAGAAATTAAATCATTTTAATTGAAGTGTAGTTCGATACGATCGTGCCAAAAACAGTATGAGAGCATCACGAAGGTTAAGGGCCGGTTTTATAATGTTAGATTAACTGCACATTTATCTTAAGATTAAACCATGTTTTAAACTTTACTTTTCAAACGTCTGATTTATAAAAATAAACTTAAATTTATACAGTTGGCATTACTGTTCAACAGAAATTGTAACTTCACGTAATTTGGTTCTAACCTATTGTGACATTTTGACATGGCATTTCAAGTTATTTTTGTAAAAAATGGAGGACAATAGAAACGAACGACAAATTCCCTGAACTAATTTTATTAGTGAAACATTTTTAATTATACAAGAGGCAGTTGATTTGTGTAGGCTTTTAAAGTTTCTGGTACTGTCGTGAGCAGAAAAAAATAGGACAACTTGTAAATCTGTCTCTATTTGAATATGTAATGAGTAGCCGAAATAAAACAGATCACTTTTAATTTATTATTTATTTTAATGCTGTAGTTATTGCTATAGTAAATGATGGATGAGACAAATTGCACTGCGTTATAACATTAACAAAAATTTGGTGTGTAACATTTTAAGAAAGTGGAGAATAAACGGTACGATTAGTAGAAATCCTGGATCAAAGAACAAAGGATATGCTACTTAATAAGAAACTAACTATTAATATTTCGTTATTGCACCATTTCTATTTATAACTTCTATAAGTCTGTTTGGCATAGAATTAAATAACCTTATACAATAATCATTAGTAATAATATTTTCCCATTCATTGTTTACTATTTCCAGTAATTCTTCGGCATTCTGTGGTCTCACATTTCGTTTTTGTATACTTCTTACGAGTAATTCCCATACTTCTTCCACAGGGTTAAAATCTGGACTATGATTGGGCCAGTTAAGAACATTGATGTTATCTTGAAAACAGTTAGTTACGGTATGAGCAGTATGAACAGAATAATTGTCTGAAATATGAACTCATTATTAGGAAATAATTGTGACACAGAAGGGAGCATAATATTGTCTAAAATCCTAATATATGTTTCAATATTAAATCGTTCCTCAATATGCCACAAAACACCAGGACCACGTGCCGATATCCAAGCCCACATATTAACGGAAAATCTACCACTTTTATCATTGTTAGATATATATTTCTCATCGAATCGAGTATTCAGAGGGCGGTAAACACGAATACGACCGCTGTGTGTTGACTGGAAAGTTTTTTCGTCTGTAAAGATTACATTGTTCCAAAAACTTACATCATGCGCTAAAAATTCAAGCGCAAATCCTAGTTGAGCTTCTCTATGTTCAGTTTTAAGTAAGTATTTATGTGCTGCTGCATGACAGCGTAGCTCCAATTCTCTTACTCGCCGGCGACCAGTACTACTCGATCCAGGAAAATTCGTTTCTTCAGCAGCCTGAATAACTGAGTAAAATGGATTTTCT
Source organism: Leptura quadrifasciata (assembly GCA_963675555.1). Classification (NCBI taxonomy): domain Eukaryota; kingdom Metazoa; phylum Arthropoda; class Insecta; order Coleoptera; family Cerambycidae; genus Leptura; species Leptura quadrifasciata. Next base: position 167,314,026 of record OY776674.1, on the reverse strand, counting down.
ACTAAAACATTTACCAATTGCAAATCTTGTTGAGTTGATATCCTTCGTCGCCCTGATCCAGGATTTCTACTAATCGTACCGTTTATTCTCCACTTTCTTAAAGTGTTCACCGAATTTTTGTCAATATAATAACGCAGTGCAATTTGTCCCATTGACCATCCATCTTCTGCTTTAGGAATAACTCCAAATTTAACTAAATCGCTTATATGAGGCCTATTAGTTTTTTGCACACTTGCAATAAATTATGACAACTAACTGACAATGTCACAAAAATGAAAGTTAGATGTACACAACTAGATTTTAGCAAGATACCGTTATAAGACTTGTCTTTTTTTTGTTCACGACCGTAACAATAAGCATATATATGCATATAGGTCTGAGGTGATCAAACATAAATCTTTACCTTTCTGTCAGATGTAATAATAAATTTTCAATTAGCTCCAACAAAATAATAACTTGCCCAATCTAAACAGCTTATAAAGTTTTCTGATTACATTCTTCCTTATAACCATAAGTCTGATTCTAAAATTTCCAGAACTTTGAGCGTATTAATAATAATGTTCTGTCTTCATCAGATTGTAAATAATCTCATATTTCGAATACATTCATCAAATATTTACACCGATTTTATTAATTCTGAGCTTATGAACATTCTGACATCTGACAATCCAGAGTTTAAACCATCCCCATCCACCGTTTGAAGTTTAACTTTACTGTGACGTAATTTATCTGCAAACTAAAGATTACTGTCATTATAAAACAGACTTTTTTTGAGATCTGTAGTTTAATCTGCGCCCTGCAGTTTAATTCGAAACGTCCCTTACCGTTCTTGATACTCAATATACTATTTCAATAAATGTTACAGCACACATAAGAATCATCATTTTGCAATAAAAGAAAAATTATTTGAAAAAAACTGGCCTAGGAATATTACAGTTCCAATGCATTACAATAGATGTTTGTCTGTAGGAATTGTTACAAGATCAGTTTTAAACACAAGGGAAAACAGAAAAATATCTCATCTAATTTCTGATTAAAATGAAACATCTCATCAAACATCGCATCTAACTAATTGTAATAACGAAATTGTAATTCGAATTCAAATGTCTTCTAAAAGTCGGCAGTTCAAGCCTTTTAAATGTATTTTTTTTTCCACGTACCGTTAGCAGTACCAATAATAGTTAACCGAACAAATAGAACGTTATTATTAGCAATTTAAGCACCTTGTTAACATTTTCTTTGTAAACTTGTTTCTGTCTCTAGCTCAAATTAGGTAATGTTAGTCAATTTAACGGAACCATATAATTAACAGAATAGTTTTTTGTTGTATTTTTTTATATCCACAGAATTCCAATTATTATTTTTTATTATTTTCTAGAGATATTGAAAACAGGGTCACCCAATCGAACGAACAAGGCCGTACAATATCAGCTATTAAACTTTTAAAATTAGTTAGTACCGAAAGTAGCATATCCATTTCTTTTATAATTTACAAAGCATAGCGGAATGTTGAAAATAGTTGTTTATGATACGGGAAGGTAGAGTAGAGGGATAGGGTGTTTTCGTATGAGAACTATCTTTCACAAATCAATATCTTCGCTGTCTAAAAAATAATTTTACAAAACGCCTAAACATTTGAACTCTACACTCGAATACACTACTTAACGCTCTATAAGTAACTTTATGAGATATGGAGGGATTTTGAATGGTCGTGAGCAAAAAAAATAGGACAAGTTTTATAACGGTATTTTGCTAAAACCTAGTTGTGTACATCTAACTTTAATTTTTGTGACATTGTCAGTTAGTTGTCATAATTTATTGCAAGTGTGCAAAAAACGAATATGCTTCATATAAGCGATTTAGTTAAATCTGGAGTTAGTGCTAAAGCAGAAGATGGATCGTCAAGGAGACAAATTGCACTGCGTTATAATATTGACAAAAATTCAGTGTTTAACATTTTGAGAAAGTGGAGAATAAACGGTACGATTAGTAGAAATCCTGGATCAGGGCGACGAAGGATATCAAACAAGATTTGCAATTGGTAAATGCTTTAGTAGAAAATCCATTTTACTCAGTCATTCAGGCTGCTGAAGAAACGAATTTTCCTGGATCGAGTAGTACTGGTCACCGGCGATTAAGAGAATCGGAGCTACGCTGTCATGCATCAGCACAGAAATACTTACTTAAAGCTGAACATAAAGAAGTTCGAGTAGGATTTGCGCTTGAATTTTTAGCGCATGATGTAAATTTGTGGAACAATGTAATCTTTACAGACGAAAAAACTTTCCAGTCAACAAACACACAGCGGTTGTATTCGAGTTTACGCCCTCCGAATACTCGATTCGATGAGAAATATATAGCTAACAATGATAAAAGTGGTAGATTTTCCGTCAATATGTGGGCTTGGATATTGGCCCGTAGTCCTGGTGTTTTGTGGCATATTGAGGAACGATTTAATAGTGATACGTATATTAGGATTTTAGATAATATTATGCTCCCTTTTGTGTCACAATTATTTCCTAATAATGAGTTCATATTTCAACAAGACAATTGTTCCGTTCATACTTCTCATCCCGTAACTAACTGGTTTCAAGATAACAACATCAATGTTCTTAATTGGCCCAGTCATAGTCCTGATCTTAACCCTGTGGAAGAAGTATGCGGACTACTCGTAAGAAGTATCCAAAAACGAAATGTGAGACCACGGAATGCCGAAGAATTACTGCAAATAGTAAATTATGCATGGGAAAATATTATTACTAATGATTATTGTATAAGGTTATTTAATTCTATGCTAAACAGACTTATAGAATTTATAAATAGAAATGGTGCAATAACGAAATATTAATAGTTAGTTTCTTGTTAAGTAGGATATCCTAATCGTACCGTTTATTCTCCACTTTCTTAAAATGTTACACACCAAATTTTTGTTAATTTTATAACGCAGTGCAATTTGTCTCATTAACCATCCATCATTTACTATAACAATAACTACAGTATTAAAATAAAAAATAAATTAAAAGTGATATCCGTTTTATTTTGGCTACCCATTACATATTCAAATAGAGACAGACATTAGAAAAAAAAAGTTGGTCAATTTCTTTCTGCTCACGACAGTACCAGATAATATTATGGTAGAGAGTGGCATAATGCAATTCTCGTCGAGATTTAATATCTAGCCAGTTGGTGTCTTTTAATTTATGTGGAATTCTATCAAATTTACGAATGCCATATATAAATCTTAAGCATGACTTTTGAATACGTTGAATTCTATTTGAGTCTTCGCTGTCAAGGCAAGGACCATAAACAACATAGCAAAAAAGTTAAAATGACTTAGGGCTAACGTGTCATAATAATATTTTAGAAGAACGTGGCGATTCGGGACTATATGCCCTCTTTAAGTATTTAATAACATGATTTTTAACGCGCAAATCAATGTCAAGTTCTAGACCTAGATTTCTATCTACTTTAGTACAAGGCAACACATTGTCATTAATAACAATTTTCAATAGATCTTGAATAGAGTGACGAAATTTACGAAAGATTAGTACAGTAGATTTAAGCGGGTTAATGTTAAGTTGATCAGCACTAGATACGGCAACAAGACGCTTGAGTTCCTCATTAATCATGTCATTGGCTAAGAGATAGTCAAAGGAATATTTAATTTGAGTATCATCGGTATATAGTAAGTCTTGACATGACTTATACCTTTGATAAAATCACATGTGTACAGAGAGAACAGAACTGGGCCTAATATCGAACCCTGAGGTATCCCGCCCCTAATTGGTTTTAAGGCAGAAACACCATTACTAGTCACCACACACTGCTTACGATTAGGACGGTAACTTTCAAAAATTTTAAAGAAGATTCAGAGCATCCTATGAAATGCAAAATTGAAAGTAATATGTCATGATTAATAGTATCGAAAGCTTTCGAGTAATCTAGTAATATTAATGCAGCAGCCTTGTTATCATCAATATCTCTGAATAAATCATCTGTAACCTGTAATAAAATTGTGATACAGCTATGTTCTGGTCTAACGCCTAACCACTCTCTTTATATAGTAGATCACTTGGATAAAGTTCGTTTTTCTATTGTTAACAATTTAAGTAGTTTCTGTATAATTTCCAGAGTCTCTAGTGTGTTTCAACTAGGGAATAGTAAATCGTTATATTTGTTGTCCAAAATTGGCATAAGCTTTTTGAACCTAAACAGAATGAATCTTAGTTTTTTCATCATACCAGCTCTTGGCTTTATAAATTAGCAGAGTACCATCGGCAAACGATGCAATATTTGATTCTATTAAAAAAATCATCCTAAACTCTTTGACCGTTCAAACAGAACGTAACGTAAGATTTTTAAAAGCTTATATAACAGTTATCCATCCATCGGAAAATAAATTACAATTTTTAGGTAACCCAAAGGATAAAACTGAATTAAACGAAAGGTCCGGAATTCACGACATCAATTTTAAAAGTTGCAATTTGAAGTATGTTGGACAAACGTAACATCCAATTATGACTAGATTTAAGGATCATTTGGTCGAGCTGAATGTGGTTGGAGATTTTAATATTCAATAACTGCTTGGATATATGCGAAAAATAGTGTTTCCATTTACGACGAATCATAAATATGCACACTATTTAATGAAGTTATTCTCTAACAGATAAAAAATACACCACTCGCTGTTTGCAGGGGACCGGTTGATTACTTTTTATTTGCATCCAATATTAAAATAAAATGGAACTACAAGTTTAAGCATTATTTTTGATTTTCCGATTTCTTTATTGCCCCATGGTTTTTGAGATGTCCACCAAAAGCTGCGACCTATTTTTCAGAAAGGTGTCTAATGTTGACGAGCTACCGGCTATGCAATTTGATGAACCCTCTTTGTAGTATATTGCAACGTGACCTTCTGATCTATTTCTTCAGAAGTTCCTACATTATTATTTCATATTTTAGTGAGACAGTTGTACAAACTGAGAATACAAATCAACTTTTCTTTCCATTTGTTAAAAATCGGCCAGATCTTGCCGATATCCCTCTCTATTTTGTTAAATATCTCACTTATTACATAAAATCTCGAGACAGGTACGGTATTTCCTTTCCTATTGTATTTAGATCGGTGAGACGTAATTAACTACACCAGCAATGGTTTGCACAGTAGCAGTAGTGGTATTATCTGCCATTCAATAAGCCTACGTTGATCTTATCACAACTTTTACCGTTTCCTTTCATAAATAAAAGAATAAACAAAGACAATATACTTTTGCCAGCTCAGTACTAGGAACAAAAATTATAATATATAATTCGGTCACTAGTATAGTATATCCAGTGTCAGTTTGAAATATTATATTGGATAAAGGTATTATAAAAATAATAATAATAATAATAATTTTATTAATTTCAGAAAACTACATTAATGGAGTTTAAGAAATTTTGTCCAAATAAATAAAAATATACCTACAATAAACTTGTGTTATCTAAAAACTAGTTTTAAAAGTGATACATTTAATTTAAAATATTTAGAAAGCCTTAAGTACTAAATATATATACATATAAAATCATAGTATATAAATAATAAAATTTACAATATTTTTATTAGGTATGACTTGCAATAGTATAAAGATCCACATATTTATGTTTTAAGTAGTCGATAAAAATTCATCAATAGTGTAGCAATTTTTGTTTAACAATAACGATTTTACTGCAGTTTTGAACTTATAGATTGTTGGTATACATTTAACATTTTCAGGTAGAGCATTAAACAATTTACATCCATTAAAAAAAAGACTTTTTTGATACAACGCTGTTTCGTGTTTATGTGGTATAAGGAGATCTTTCTTTCTGGTATTATAGAGATGTGGAGCTCTATTTTCAAATAAATTTGCTTTGTTTGTATACACAAAACAAGTAAGTTCATAAATATATACAGATATCATAGTCAAAATATTTAATGATTTGAAAGCATCCCTACAAGATTCATTGTATTTCAAATTAGCCATGATACGCACTGCTCGTTTTTGTAGGAGAAAAACGCTATGCGCATCAGGTGATTGGCCCCAATGAACAATGGCATATTTAATGCCAGAATGAAAAGATGCAAAATACAATTACCTTATAATTGATACGCTGCATTTTTTAGATGTTAAAGCTAAAGCATAGCATACTTTAGACAATTTAATACAGACATCCTGTATATGACTAGACCATTTAAGATGACAATCAATCCTTAACCCTAGTATTTTTGAGTTATCAGAATACTTAATATTTGTGTTGACATCTAAAACTAGACTACTATTTACATTTAGACTAGACTGTGAAGTTTTAAAAACTACGGCCACTGTCTTTTCACGGTTTATACATAATTTGTTTTTTTCAATCCAATAGTTGATTTTTTTTATAGATTGAAATGGCACAGACAAGTTCCTACACCTAATCAAAATATTAGTGTCATCTGCATATGATACTATTGAGCACAGTGGTTGTTCTAAATAATTTATCAAATCGTTAATGAAAACAACAAAAAGCGTTGGACCCAATATGGACCCTTGCGAAACTCCAGTATTAATAGCTGCTAAGCTGGAAAGAGTATGTTTAATTTTAACCTGTTGAAGGCGATTTGACAAATAGGAGTTGAACCATTCATGTGCAATACCCCTAACCCCATATTTTTCCAGTTTAGTTAATAGAAGAGAGTGATCGACACAGTCAAACGCTTTAGAGAAGTCTACAAAAAGTCCCATAGCCATTTCTGATTTGTCCAGTGCATTTACTATCCCATTTACAAACTCGCTCAGTGCTGAGTCTATACTTTTCTGTTTTATAAAACCATGTTGATTTTGGGAGAGCATATCATTAATTGTAAGAAAATCTACAAGCTGCATATTAATTGCAGATTCAAAGATTTTTGATACACTGGGTGACAAGCTGATTCCTCTATAGTTGATAACTAAGTTTGGATCACCTTTTTTAAAAAGACGTATTACATTAGATATTTTCAATTTCTCGGGATATATGCCTTGTTCTATTGATAGATTAATTATATATGTGAGAGGACGAACTATATACACACCAATAGTTTTTAATAATGTATTAGAAATCTCATCAATGCCAGAAGAATTTGAGTTTTTCAACTTGTTTATTAAATCTAGAACATCGCCTCTGTCATGGCTCTAAGAAACAATGAATTACTACAGGACTTTATACATGATGCTAGAAATTGATGATTTATACCATTAGATAAGTTTACTAATACATTTTTAGGGGCAGATATAAAAAAATTTTTAAATTACTCAGCACATTCAGTAGGATTCAAAATTTTCCCATTATCCTCTATCTCAATCTGCAAGTTATTCTTTTTAGGTTTGCCTAAACTGTTATTTATTATATTCCACATGGCTTTACATTTGTTCCTCGCATTTGCCACTAACTGATCATTTTTATTTATGTGTGTTGACGATAATAATTGTCGATATTCATTGTTAACAATTTTAAATTGTTCTTTAAACTGAGAATATTTCCTGCTAAGATCAGCAAAAAGTTGTACTCTATTTCTGGCGGCAATTATTTCAGGGCTGTTTTTACTTGCATGTTTTTTTTATTATTATTATTTTTGTTTATTTTAGTGATAGGAAAACAAATCTCGAAATAGTATGAAATAGTGTCCATAAACGAATTAAAAGCGGTATTACATTCTTGAGTGGCCCAAACCTCGTCCCAACTTGTGTTCTGTAGATATGTACAAAAATTTGCAATATTGGTGTTCGTATTAACTAAGATTCCGATTTCCGACTGTCAATCTTGTTATTAAAATAGGGGTTGTTGTAGATCACTCTGTTAAAAGGAAACGGACAAATCAAAAATTTAGAAAAATTGACGTTGCTTCAAAAGACGTTATCCGAAGAACAGTTTATAATTTTTACTTCCACGTCCAGTGGAAGTATAGTAACGCAAACAAAAATATTTTTTTTGTTGTAATATGCTTAAAATGTCATAAAACGTCGAGATTTTAAATTTGGGCGAAAAAAATTTCCTGTCTGTCGGTCTGTCAGCAACTTTTTTGTGCGCACGTTTACTTCGGAACCGTTTATGATATTGACTTGGATTTTGGTACACTTATGTATTGTGACGAGATCTGGAACTAGATTATATTTTGATCTAATTCCGTTGAAGGGTTCGGGGGTAAATGGGGTAAATAAGGGTAAATAGGCAAAGCAAGCAGGTAAGAGTCCATAAAATTGCAATTTTATGTACGAAAAGTCATGGTCTCAAATTTTTTTTGGCATCAGCCACGCCCACTCACTATCACCCCCCACATTATTATGAAAGAGAGTAAAAAAAATTAAAATGTGATTTAGTGTGTATACGAGAACGAAACGTCTCAAAAAATTTTGTTGGCGTCATCTTGTATATATTGTAGAGAGTATGTAGAATCCAAGACCTCCAAAATCCTTGGCTAATTTTTGTGTGGCCGAAAAACCACGAATTTTTGGCATTTTTTTCAATTTGTGGCCTATAACTTAAAAACAATGCATCCAGCCGAAAGAGCATTAAATTTCGCTTCGAATAAGTACCTCAAAGTTGGAATTTTATCAAGAGGTATGGGCGTAATTAGCAGTCGAATAACAACGATTTTTACCAGCTTGTAAAAAATTCACACTGGATAACCTTTTAAAAGGCTTCAGCTCTGAAACGGTTAATATAAATGAAAAAATCCACAGAATAAAAGTTGTAGAACATGTAATTTCAAGTTCATAGATTACGTGGTTTTTCAATTTCGATCAATATTGAGCAAAATACGCTCAAAATGCGAAATGTTCTACACATAATAGTTATTTAAGATACAAGTGGCCCCAGACCTGGCTTGCCTAGATTTTTATTTGTGGGGACGGATCAGGGATCTAGGTTTTGACACCAGACCCACTACAAGAGTCGACATGATTGAAAGAATAAGAGATGTTATTGAAAGTATTTATTTGGCAGAAGTAGAAACTTCTGTTCAATCCACTCGTTAGATGGACTACACTTTGAACGTCTAAGACGCCACTAATTACATTCTAAACCTCTTACGATGAGAGGTTACCCTTAGTAGCATAGTAAAATGAAGCCTGCCTAATTAACTACCATAGGATAATAGTTCACCAGTTGGCCCAAAGGTGGCGCTCCCTCATATAATATATTAGAAAGCGCCTGCAACAGTCTGGAGGAAATGGATGAATTGAGTATAAGCGCTACGGATATATAGGAAGCGAGACCAGAGCATCGGAGTTAGTTCAGTACAGTTCTGAGATTAGTCAAATGATCAGAAAAGATAAAGAACAGTAACACATTGTGAATTATAGTAGTGAGTCTATAGTAGACAAAAGTTACAATTAGTGTGTTATTATGAGGACTAATTATTGTAAATTCAGTGGTTATAATTCGTGTTGCAATTATTGAACCAACGTTAAACACGTAACAGTTATAAATAAAGAAATGTTTTCATTCGACTAATTTAGCGGCCCGTAACACAGTAACAAAGGTCTATAAGAAAAATTATATGGAGTACTGGCTTTATTTGAACCCATCCACTTTCCCCTGAATTATTGCCCTGAAGATCTGGGTTACTCGTATAGCTACTGCGATCCCTTTTAAGAATAAATATTCATAAAGTTGACGCCTATGTTTAAAAGTTAGTTAAAATTTCATATCTTTAGTATGTCAATATTTGAAACCACATCGTAATTGAACCTTTTAAGATTTCATTGTTTCCATTTAATTCGTGGCCTTGTCTTTTACCACTATATTTAGTTTTAATAACTTTATTTAATATAAAATTTTTAGCAGAAGTTTCTTTCTCATTTCTTAATTAATTATCTACAATTTTACGTGATTTGCGTCACAAACGAGCATTGTTTTTTTTCTTGCAATCAAACTCCCATATTTTTTTACAAATGTTCCCAGTCATTGTTTTAGAAGAAACAAACACAATTTTCTATGTATGTTTTTATATAATCATAATGCGTAAATTGTGTAATGATATACATATATTTGTCCTGTAAAAATTCAGTAAGAGAAAGAAATGACCAGAGGTTATACGGACAGGATTCTTGGTATGGGTTGGTCATAGACCACAGAAATTTGGATGAATCAGTACAAAAATCATGTGGTTTATTTATTATATACTGCCACTAGGGCATGATAAAAAATGTCATTGTATAACTAGCTGTTATGTTATTTGTTGATAATCAAGCTTCTTTTAAAGATAAACTACTCAAAAAATTGTTAGATATTAAAATAACAATTTAACTTGCAAAGCTAATACCTTCACAGAATATTAAATGAAGCTAAAAACAACAATAAAATGAGACTTTTATTACAAAACTTATTTTTATTTATGTCGTATATTTACATAAAATTTAATACATGGAATCGAGAGTCTTAAGGATAAAATACAATAATTATTACTCCATTAAAATTATCCATTCATTTAATAATAGCAATTCTTTTATTTAATGTTGTTTATGTAGATTTATCTGTAATTACTACATCCTACTGGGTAATTGACGAAATTATGGTTTTGTAATAGTTAAAATAATACCGTATTAAATATTAATGGCATTGATAATTCGAGTTTCAGTCATTTATCTCCGGTCAAATAAGTAAATGTCACATTATAAGCAATGAAAACTGTTTAGTAAGAGCAAAAAAAGCAAATATGTGTCACGTTATCAAGAAAACAACATCCACCTTTTTATTAACTCCCATATATTTCAATTTTAGGGCCATTATTAATTACTTTCACGTTCAGTGGAAGTATAGTAATACAAAAATATATATTTTTTAAATAGGCTTAAAAAATAGCGGAAAAAAAAAAAATTCTGTCTGTCTGTCGGTCGGTATGTCTGTAACTTTTTTTGTGCGCATGTTTACTCTGGAAACATTTTGCGATGCGAACGGCTATTTTCGAGATTTTAGCGAAAACGCGCGCGGCATTTGACATGTATACGAGAACCAAAGGCCTCTAAATATTTCTTGATATTAGCCACCCCTACCCTATTATTAAAGAGAGAAAAATATTACATTATGATTTAGTGTGGATAAGACTTGGATGTGGAAATAGTGATTCCTTGGGCAGGGGTTTTTTGTTACACAATCGAGATCTTCAATAAAATTCATCATATCATGCGTACCCAGATGATACTCAATTATATCAGTTTTCATAAGGACAGCTTTCTTCTTCCTCAGAATACAATTAATAATAATTTGGAAACTATTATAATATGGAAAGAAACTATATATACAAATTTTCAATTCGGGTTTCAAGAAGGGAAAGCTATGCAAGACGCCATTATGAAGCTTACATCTAGTACATACAAGACACTCGACAAAGGTAAAACTGTACTCTCTATCTTCGTAGATCTCGCCAAAGCATTTGATACGGTGGATCATGACATGCTGCTGGATGAAGACCTGGGAATTCGTGGTAACAGTTTGAATATTTTTAAAAATTACTTGTCCCAAAGAACCCAGCGAGTGTCTATAGATGATACAGTAAGTGACGAAAAGTTCGTACAATATGGAGTACCCCAAGGTACGGTGCTCGGTCCCATACTATTCAATATATATGTCAACAACATATTTTTACAGAGCTCCAAAGGTCAAGTGATAAGTTTTGCAGACGATACGACTATTTTTTACTCCGATAATACCTGGAAAGCTCTCCTAAACAAGGTGACAACTGACTTTAAAAATATAAAGAATTGGTCCGATTCCCGATTGCTCATTATAAACGTTAACAAAACGTTTACCATTTGCAATAAAAAATAGCAACATCCCAGAACTCCATCCACAAACTCTGGATATCAAATACCTAGGCTGTAATTTAAAATGGGATAAACATATAAACACCCTAGTGCAAAAAGTTAGAAGTCTTCTCTCTAAATTTAAAATTTAAGTCACATCCTAGATCTTAAACAGATGAAAATAATATATTATCCCAACAGAGATATGGTATCGTCGCCTAGGGAGGGGCCTACAACGTACACATATAACATTTATAGACTACAAAAATGGATTCTAAAAAAACATTCAAGAAAAACATATTATATCCCAGTGACGCGCTATACTCCTTGGCACAAATAATAGACATTAAACTCTATTGCACTACACTAAACTTGGAACAGAAAAATCTGGAGCGTGGAGCACCTCCATGTACAAAATGCGTGTAAACACCTTGTAACATGTGTTTAGACAGGTTATCGGTCTGTAGTTCTTTGGGTTGGACAAATCTCCGTTCTTGGGAATCAGCATTGTCCGCCCCTCAACAAACCAAGAAGGAATTTGCTGCTCCCCATTCAGCCAGGAATTAAAAATTCTGGCCAAATGGTGGTGTTTGCTCGATAACTTTTTCCACCAAAAGTTATTTATCCCATCGGGACCTGGAGCAGCAAAGTTCTTAGAGCCCTCAAGAGCCCTACGAACCTCTTCTGGGGTTATTGGTTCGCACACTTCCTATGGTTGCTGAAGCCTTTGACAAAAGGCTTGAAAGTGTGCAAGGGCAGCAGAATCTCGGTTGAGTGGAAGCCTCTCCTCGTACAGCGTTTTTCAGAAGTTCTCCACCTGATCTGCAGTCGGCGGATTGTCTACAACACGCGGAGGCGGTTGGAAAAGGCGCGAGGGCTTTTGGCGGAACAGTTTACTTTCCGCAAGCCCTCCCGCCTACCTCACTAGTGACTTTTTGCAAGCCACTAGCATCCGTATCCTGTTTGGTGGTTCGCAGCACTGCCTCATTGAGTGTCTGATGGGCGCGTCTTAAGTTGGCGGCTAATTGACACACTTTAGACGTGAACGGCCTGTTGGGCGCCATATAGTCCATCACACATTGGATACGGGATGCGTGTTGCCTCGCCGACTGGATCTTGGCTTCCATCTTTGTATGCGCCGCTCCGCCCACTCCTGTGGGGAAGCAGTGTTTATGTGCCAGAGGTCGGCCCGTTCTGGTAGCACTGCACGAAGTTCTTCATCCACTCTGACCAGGTCTTGTGGCCCGGGGGTTATGTGGCGTAACTCCCCGTCTGGTACTGAGGCCCCCTGGTGTTGGTGGAACGATTAGAGCTGCGTCCTCAACAGGTGAATGCGGCGGCCTTTCGGCCACCTCATTCACCGATCCAGGAGCAGCCCTCACGTAGCCCCTACTACGAAGGTGGGATACATAGTCACGCAGATTTTGTGGCGTGAAGGCGCTATGCTCTGGAAGCCTCTCACACCACAGAGCATGCATCCGCGCCATGTATCACCTCCGCGCACGCTCACTGCTTTCATAGAAATGCAGAAGTTCATCCCTCAGTTCATCTATCCACTCAAAGCGTCCTTGGTCATTGCCAATGTTGTCAACGGGCGGTTTGTTCGGTTGGGCCCCACCACCTTGACCCCTATCCGTACTGGGTCGATCGTGGGGGCCCTGTCTTCGGCCTGCTGGAACCAAAGTTTAGGGCCTGTGGATGGTTAGCCCAGCAGGCCCACGACCGACACGAAACGGGAAGAAGACGCTTTCCCCTCCCGGGTGTACTAGGGCTGCCGGTTATTATTATTATTATTATGTTTACATACTATACTATTATTAGTATTTAAAATTTGTTTTTGGAATTTATCGTTCCAATCTCATTCTTCAAGCTGATGAGAAAGTCTTTTATTTCGCATTCAGTATTACTCCACTATATCTACCTCCACATTCAATTGTCGCCTTTATCCACGCGTATATAAAAAGGTCATGAATGAACTGTTTATTTATGAATTTTACCGTTATTATTAATTAAAAACTAATTCATACCGTACGTCATCATAAAATCAGGATTCCTCTGGACCTTACCTGAAACAAGACAAAGCAATATTAATGACAATACTTGCAGACAAAATGAATCGTTGGGATTTAATAAATCAAATGGGAACCAATTTCATTTTATAACATAATAAGCAAAATTTTAAATCAATATGTCTGTAACTTATAACAGCGAAGTCATTTACCGACACAAGGATAATTTGAAGAGAAAGCTGTTTCTAGAGGAAACGAAACGTCGATAAATTTCTTAATGCTTCAGCTTCATATAAATATTTTAACCCTAAAATTCTCTGCTGCGACGAGCTGCGCCAATTTACAGTTATAATGCACAGTCAACTCAACCAGCATCAACAGAACTCGGATATTTAAGAGCTGGCTGGAATTTTGAAAAGATTGGTGTGATATTAAACGGCTGTTCATGGTTTACGTGAATGTTCCTGCAGAAGTAATGAATGTTCAGCAATTAAAATTGTAAGTGCCATTACCGACATAGTATAACATTAAATTTTACACGTCGATAATACCGTAAGAAAGGTTGCGTTAAAAATGACAATATGCATAAATAACAGTTATGTGGCCCCTTCCGGGCAGCATGCACGCCAATGTCCCGTCTCTTTCAACAGTCGTACGGAATTACGTAAAACTCGCCTTAATTACAGAACATGTCTTTATATCAAGTTTTTAATACGCTTTTCGTAATATCTCGCCTTCATGTGCTCGGCTCCTGCCTCTGAAAAAACCTGGTCCCATAACTTTTTTTTACCTTGAGTCGAAATGAAATTATTAAAATGAACTATTTGCGACATACATAAATACGTCAAAACTAGTTCGCATGGTGCGTATATGCAAAACTTGTTTGTTATTTATTATATAAATAATCACAAACAAGTTACATTTTCTATTTTGTAATCGTATAACAGGTGTAAACAGTTTCGAAGTCTAATTATTTGATACTGAGACTAAAAAATCTGTCACAGTCGATATACAAGGTGTCCCAAATCTAAATGGACACGGTGAAATGGATGATGAGCACACTTTGTCAAAACACCTCCACCCCTGGAAGTGAGGTTCTCGTAGGAGTTAAAGTTACGACTCTTATCGTTGCGTGAGACAAAATATACACAGCGAAAAAAATTGTAAAATAATAATTGTTGAAATATCTAGTTTTTCATGAAACTCATTTTGACTAAAATTGATCTCAAATTTTTACCATATCAGCAATACGTATTTCTTAACAAAACATATTAAAAAGAATATGAAATTTAATATTTATAAAAAATATGGATTTCTTTTCTACAGATATGTCGATAAAATGTAAAAAACACATGTTTAAGTATAACAAGCGGGACAATTTTCAAAATAAATACCAAGCATCTACTATCATACTAGCTCTTTTGCTGGCTATTTGCCAATAGGTGCAGGGAATACGTGTCATAGCTGGGAGCAATCGGTTTATTATTTATGGAGAATGTGATAAAGTAATATCAAGAACTTGTAGTATATTTGTTACTATCCACAAAAACGGAAAATAACACTAAACACTGTAACATGCCTATTAATTGGATTGAAGACACTGCATAAACTCAAACGGCTAAGATAAAATCAACTAAAAACATGATTCCATTTTAATAACCTCCACACATTTTTCGCAGCTTCGGATTAGTTCTTCAAAGGTAGCTGGAGAATGTGATAAAGTAATATTAAGAACTTGTAGTATATTTGTTACTATCCACAAAAACGGAAAATAACACTAAACACTGTAACATGCCTATTAATTGGATTGAAGACACTGCATAAACTCAAAGGGCTAAGATAAAATCAACTAAAAACATGATTCCATTTTAATAACCTCCACACATTTTTCGCAGCTTCGGATTAGTTCTTCAAAGGTAGCTCTTCTAATTGAATCCTGTGGTAAGTTTTGAAATACATTTCTTATTCTGCATACAATCTTCAATAGCTGTTAATGGGCTCTCATAAACTTTATTTTTAATAGTTCCCCAAATAAAATAATCTAGAATTGATAACTCGGGCGTGCGAGGAGGCCATGGGAAAGATTGGCAATCGATTGATCGTAAAAAGTTTCTTGTGACAAATTATTTATCAAATACGCGTTATGGGGGAAAGCACCGTCGTGCTGATAAAAAATGTTTCTATGTTCGGCGAGAAGTAAATTTTCTAAATAGTTATTAATCAAATTTTGTAAAATATTTAGACATTTCAAATAAACAAAAAAACAAAACCAAAAAAAAATTAACTATACATATTAGCAGAAGAAATCTTTTTAAATTACTGTTTAAATTTTCCCGATAAAATTCTAATGCCACCACTATCATTTCTTATGGCACAGTAAATATTAAACTGCCAACTTTTTTGAAAATTTCGCTACCTGAACACATGAGGATTCGAGTCACTCCAATAATACGAATTGTGTCGATTAAGAAGTCCATTCTTGGTAAGTTTAGCTTCACCTGACCATATAATATTTCCCAAATAAGAATCGTCGCCTACAGACCTTATTAGAATAAATTCACAAAAATGTTTTTTTCTTAGGAAATCTGTTTTAGTGGAAGCGCATACGGGATTCTAGATTAGGGGTTTCGTGGGAAATAAATGATTGAGTTGGGGACATAGATATTTTGTTAAAAGGCATCTTTCTATGTATGAAAATCCATGTTTCCACCTTCAGCTTCGCGAGCCTCACCTTCTGCACCTTCTGACGGTTAAAATCGAGGTTAAAATATTTTAATTAAGATATCTCAAGAACTATTCATCGTCGAAAAATCGTTTTTTCGCCAAATTAAAGGTCTCTTTATTACGAAGAAAAAAAGCTATTATGCATTTTTAAGTCTTTCGGAAAAAACAACATTTGTAAAAAAGTTCTTTGTTGTTTCATCGGTGTAAAATAAACGGAACACTCTCTCAAAAATATTCCTAATTAAAAATTTGCACCCGTTCTTTAGCTTTAAAAACGATGTATATAACAATATATTTCGTTTAAATGCCAACGCGCAAATTCAAATTTCGCGCCACCGACCGACCAGCGCAAATATAAAAACACAGTTAAAATGTGGGTCTGCGCTAAGCAATGTACAAAGGGAGTCCCTGCTAGCAATCATGCATTATCGGGATTCGACACAACAGAAGGACTTTCAAAAAAAGGTAATCATGCTTCTGGAAAATTAGGCTTACCAAAATTCATAACGAGGTTTTTATTTCAGGAAAGCTGTCTTTTTGAACAGCATTTAAAAATTCACCGAAAAAAGTCCTTCAATTTGTTGCGTTACTTGGACATGCAGAAACAGACTTAAATCTCATAATGGTTGTTTTGGAAAACTTAATTTGCATTGTTTATAGCCCTAATAATGTAAATATTAGAAAACTCTCGGATCTGCGGTGGTGGTGCTTTACCAAACAACAGCTACAAGGCGAGCAGTTGCTACCTACAAGAAGTAGTTTATATCCGGCAGTAAATAGAGCTAGGCTGCAGCTCCTTACATGATCCAGTTCACATATTGCAAAAGTTCCTAATCGGGACCCTTTGAATTTTGGATGGCGAAAAGAAAATAATATATAGAGCCAGTTTTAACAATCGCAGAACATATTGCCACTTGAGACTTTAAACTTGATTTCATGCTCCTGCAAAAATAGTTTCCGTGACTCCAGAAGTCTTTGTCTCTGCGAAGGAGTGCACAAGTGTGTAAAAACAATACGGACCAAGAAGAAACGCCAATAACTGGCCTCGGCGATTGTTACCTCCTTTCTCTTATTATTTATTTTTGAGAAAGAATTGAGGCAACATGTGCGGACGACTAGCTGGTTTAAGCCGGAGCAGAGAGCCGTGGGTCCAGAGCATTCGTAAGAGTGGAGAAACTTACCCTTTCTGACATGTACAGCATAAGCGACAGATTTCTGTTTATTTCGAGAAAAGGAGACAAAGAAAAATTGATGTTAAATTGGGCACCATCTATAGTGAAATAAGCAAAATAGTCTCTTTTTCTCGAATAACCAGTCTGCTATAGATCGGACTGAAATTGTTGGTAAGAGAAATAAAAAGATAGTTTAAAATGAATGACAAAATATATTACAAAAAAATTAGACAAATCGGTTTGAGACAAATTGAAATGTGAAAAATATATATATATATAAAAAACAAATTGATACCAGTATCCTAGGTGGTTTATGGGTCAGGTGGCTGGTTCTGGGACAGCAATCCAGGCCCACAATTGTCTCTTATTGCAAGAATTCTAAATTTTTCTTGGCAATTTACGTCTCTCAATGAATGGGGTGAAAATTGTAGGAAATTTAACCAAATATAAGCACATACAAAATTTATGCAAGTTATTTATGCAAAATTTAAGCAATGTTAGCTATGCAAATATAAGCTAGTTAGCTGTACAAAATATATTTAAATTAGCTGCACGAAACATTAAGCTAGCTATACAAAAGCTGCAGGAAATTAATTTCAGCTATACCAAAGTAAGCTGATTAGCAGTACAAAAGTAATTTTAGCTATGCAATAGTAATTATTAGCTATGCACGAATTATTATTAGCTATGCACGTGTAATTATTAGCTATGCACGAATTATTATTAGCTATGCACGAGTATTATTAGCTATGCACTAGTATTATTAGCTATGCACTAGTATTATTAGCTATGCACTAGTAAGCTGATTTCTTAGACTATAAATTGCCAAAAAATTAAAAGGAAAGAGAAAAATATTTTTAAAACCATGTGGTACATATAGCATTTTAACTACTTATTAAATTAAGAAGAATTGACTTTGAATTTATTTTAAAAATAATTGAAATTATATCAAAGGCAAAATTTGAAGATTAATTAAAATATTTTAATGAGTATAATGAAATGAAATTACCTGTATGTTCAACACTTTGTAACTGGGATATAAAAATTGTAATATCAATTACTGAAGTCCACAGTTAAAAATTTTAATGTTTGAATCAGTACAAAGGCTGCAAGCAAATGACTTCCTGGTGAGTTTTACTGATAAGGTAAACTTTTTTGTCCTGTTTACTGGAAAACAACGCCACCAAAAAAATGTGAGAAATCTAATTCCCTATTTAAATTGAAAGCAATCAAAATATAGAAATCGTACAAGTATGGCCATCTGTCAGTAGTTAATTTAAGCGCACCAACTTGCCTTGTAGATTCCCATACTCAACTAAAGTAGTGGCATATAATCGATAAACGGAATCTATAATAATAGTTTATTTTCCATGCCAGCTGATTTGCCTTTGCAATTTCTATTTTATACACATAACAACAAATATTAACAGATGTAAATAAGTAGTAAAACGTATTGATATTATTGATAAATCAGTAACATATTACATGTTATAGGATTTACTATATATAGAATGAGAGAAGGTAAGGAAAATAACCATATGTACTCCATAGTAAACAAAAATATAAAAATTGAAAAATAGATATCTGATGTAACTAAATTTTGTAGACAAATTGTTTCCTGGGATAATAATGCTGTATTACAACGGATATGAGATACATAATAGTGTTAATAGAAAAACAGGACTAAGTTCCTAAGATATAAAATTAAGTACATAAAACAGTGTGACATGGTTTAGCAGTTATACATGTAAAATTCTGTTAGTTGAAAACAGTTTCACCTGCAAAAATTGAATCCAAAAAATATACAGGTCGTGCTAACTATCCACAAAACACTAGTTTTTAAATAAACTGTTAAATGGACATAGGCCATGTAACAGAATGCCTCCCTTCTGGCGAAAAAAAATTTTTTTTAAGGTACGTATAAAAATTTTTGCTTTGCTTTAGTCGTAAACACATTATGAAAGTAAACAATATTTTAATATTATTAATTCCTTGTAGGAAACATAAAATACAAAATTGAGAAAGCGAGCGAAGGATGAGTGACAAAATACATTCTCTACCAGAAGTTCTACGTACAGGGAGCAAGTATTTGACCTAAACTGAAGAAATCTTCGGAACTAAGTAATAAAAAAAGTGTGAAAAGTTGTCTTGTGAAATTTAAAAATTGACAAAAAAATGGATAAAATTAATTTTTAAGGAAGACGACTTAATGTCGAAATCCTACAGACATTATAACGTCTGAGCAACTGTGAAGCCGTTGCTAGTACTAAAATTGGTAGAGTTTTATAAAACTAATACCACGATACATATAATGTAATATTATATGCCAATATAGGTTAGCAAGAAGTGAAAACTTGTGGTATTGTTAACCTACAATTCAAGTGTATAGCCGTTGAGTGCTAAAACTGGTAGTTCAAAACAAATCAGATAGTACATGTAAGATGTACTATAGTTAAATCAGAAAAATTGTGCTTAAAAATCAAAGTTAAAATCGTGAAGCGAAGTAGAAAAGCTAGAAAAAAATTAAATTTACCTAGGTAGGAGAATTTTATTAATTACGGTAAATAGAAGAAACATAAACAAGAAAGAAAAGAAAGAGGAAAGTACTGAATACCCATAAGGCTGGTTTTCAGAAAGGTAATTAAAATAATCTAGTAAAAATATAAAACTTATGGTTTTAAAGTTTTAGTTGTCAAAGTTTTGAGGTTATGGCTTTTTATCCAAGGTGGTAGGAAAAGATTAAACTAAATTGAAGTAAAGAATCGTATAGGTATTCACAGAAAGCACAAAAAGAAAGAAGAAAAATACAAACACAAAAGAAGAGAAGAGACGGTGTTGTTGTCTATCGTTATGAGAATCCACAAGTAAAATTATAAGTAGAGGTAAGTACTCCTGTTCAGAAAGTTGAACAAAGGAAAAAGAAGTAATTATAATATTTTTACATTTGTAGGTTCTCATCATCTGGTAACGTAAGCTACCGGATGTTATTTTGTTCCCACCCCTGAACCTTCGTGGATCTGAAGAAAGTAGAAATAGAAAGTTATAGATCCAGCCGGATAATACATAAAAAACAAATAACTTTTTACTAAAGTTACCGCTGTACGACAATAATGACCACTGTACGTTATGCAAAAGGTTGACTCGCGTATTCTCACTGGAGAAAAAGTCTGGCTAGCAAGCGATGGTGAGGAAACGTACTTATTAAAGGTTAGTATTTGAGAAAATTTTCTCAACGTTAAAGAAAATATTTACATAATAACAATTTAGAGCAGTGTATCTCACAAGTAAGATAACTTATAGGTAAGATATGAAAAAGAAACCTTTTTGATAAACAGATCTCAAAAAATTGTTAATGGAAGAAATATTTTTAGAAAATATTTCCAGAAAAATATAGCTAAATATTTTTACTAATTTACAACTTAATTAAACTAATATTTACAATAATATGTACAGTACTTAAGCAATGAATGATAAACATATGTGATATATGATATAATTCAGTGATACTTAAATTAAGGAGTGCATGAATTATTAGTGAATAAAATGCACGAAGGACTTAATGAATAATGCATCAAGGACTTAAAGAGTAATGGATAGGGGACTTAACTTAATAATGCTTAAAGGACTTAAAGAATAATGGCCATTTTATATACAAAATTTACAAGAGAATCATCCTCGAAAGAGGAGCGGGAGGAAATTTTTTTAATTTCCGGATGAGTGAAACAATTCACTCAAAAAAATGAAGTATGTAGAAATGGTAGCATGCCATGTCTACAGATATAGTTAACCTTGAAAGTTAATCCAATACATCCCTTCGTTAGAGATTTACGAAGAAAAAAATATCGACAAACGATGGTACGTACTAGTACCAAAAAGAAATTGCGTAAGCTTTGCTTACTGGTATACCAAAAAATTGTTTTTGGTGGCTTTGCACCAAAAAAATTATTATACTTATTGTATAATTTAAGGAAATTTGCCAAAAATAGACACTCAAAAAAATCAAGAGACATAAAATAGGTATTTAAGTGAATCGTTATGTTTACTTTGTTTTCATGATCCGATTTAAGAAAAAACATTCATTTCCTTATTCTGTTATCACTGAAATATTGGAGTTTGAACCAAAATATGGTTTCAACTTTGAAATATGGTAATTTCCAGCGGGACTACCATCCATATGTTCCAATTCATATGAAACATTTGAAAGGACGTTTCGGACTTTACATAAAACATAACGATTAGCCAATTTTGCGGAAAAATCATTTTCTTTATCGCTTTTCACAAAGTTTCGCCTCCAGACTATGTCACCAATTTGAAAAACGCGATCTTTTCGTCTTAAGTTATAGTAGTTACTACTTCTTTGGTAAGCTTTGTTAAGTCTTTCTTGGACCAATTTATAAATTTCTGGCAATTTGTCCAGCTCATTGGCAAAAAGTTTGCGATTATTATCTAGATCTGGTAAAGTTATATCGGAATCTTTATCACCATAGCTGCCTCGAATAGGTAGCTTTCTACCAAAATTAAGAAATGCTGGCGTGAAACCAGTAACCTCGTGTACAGCTGTATTGATGGCAAATTGAATTTCCGGAATCTGTAAATCCCATTTTTTATGTGAGTCTTTAATGAAGCACCTTATAGCTGTACCGATCGTCCTGTTTACACGCTCGACTGGGTTAACTTGGGGGTGGTAGAATAAGTTGAAAAATACCTGAGGAATACTAAATTTCACTACAAATTTATCGAATTCTTTGCTTTTATGAGCTGAAGCATTGTCTAAAAGTAATGTCCTTGGGACACCATATGTCAAAAATACAGATTCCAAGAAAGAAACAATAGCTTGAGATGTTGCACGCCGTACAGGCTTCATTATAACGTACTTAGTAAAATAATCTACCGCAACTAATAAAAATCGATTACCTTTCGAACTAGGCGGAAAAGGACCTTTTGTGTCGTAACAAACAAGTTCAAAGGGAAACGTAGCTTTTTTCTCAGCACCCATTAAACCACATTTTTGATCGTTCGGAGGTTTTTCTCGTCCGCAAATATGACACTTACGAACATATTTTAAAATATCTTGACGCATCTTAGGCCAATAAAAACTTTCTGCGACTTTTTTAAGTGTTTTATAAAAACCCATGTGTGCACTTGTAGGTACATCATGGCTATCTTGAATTACTTGACGTCGCTGGTCAAGAGGAACTACTAATTTCCAGTCAGAAATATTAGTTTTTAAAATTAATTTCCTTTGCGTATGTTTAAAAATATACCCATCTTTAACCATCCACTGTGGATATTTTTCTGGCCTCTTATTGATGTTCTCTCGCATTTTTATGTACCAAGGTTCAAGATTATCGAGTGAAATATCTAACAGGTTGATATCTGCATCAGGTATAGCTCTAGAAAGTGCATCAGGGACAACATGTAATTTGCCCTTTCTATGAATCACTTCAAAATCATACATTGAAAGTCTTATGGACCATCGACATAGTCTACCAGAGGGGTTAGACAAGCGATACAAATATTTAAGGCAAGCGTGATCAGTAATAACTTTAAAATGTACACCCTGTACATATCCAGCAAAGGCTTCTAAAGAATAAACTACGGCTAAAATTTCTAACTCTGTGGCAGAATAGTTACGTTCAGCTCGAGATAAGCTTCTACTTGCATATGCAATGACTTTTTCTTCTCCACCCTGTATTTGAGTAAGCACCGAGCCAAGAGCAAGTGAACTGGCATCGCATTGAATAGTGAATTCTGAAGAAAAATCAGGTGCTACAAGTATTGGTGCAGATACCAATTTTTGTTTCATTTCATGAAAAGCTTTGTCAGCTGTTTCATTCCAAGAAATTGATTGTCGCTTATCGCGCCCCTTCAATAAGTCATTGAGAGGTTTGACTAAGTCGCTAAAATGTGGTATAAAACGACGATACCAACTACACATACCTATAAAACGTCGTACTTGAGTTGAAGTCTTTGGTTGAGGGTACTCAACCATAGCCTTAATTTTATCACTGGATGTTCTTAAACCTTGTGAGTCAACGACATAACCAAGATATTTGAGAGAACTCCTAACAAAATTACATTTTTGGAAATTAACTGTGAGGTTAGCTTTCGATAAACGCTCATAAACTTCGGTAAGAAGTGTCATATGTTCAGAGAATGTAGAAGACGTGATAATAATGTCGTCTAGATAAACAAATATTTTATCACTGTAACGAGGAGAGAAAATTCTGTCCATTAAACGTTGAGTTACTTGCGCCGAGTTGGCCAAGCCAAAAGGTAAAACTTTAAACTGAAAAAGACCACGACCTGGAATGGAAAAGGCAGTTTTTTCTTTGCTTTCATCATCTAAAGGAATTTGCCAGAAGGCACTTTTTAAATCAATTGAGGAGATAAACTTGGCATTAGAGAGCATTTTTAATATATCATCTACTAAAGGTAAAGGATATGAGTCCTTTTTAGTGACTTCGTTAAGCGATCTACCATCAAAGCAAAACCTGAACTCATCATTACTTTTTTTAACTAGTAGAACTGGAGAATTCCAGGGACTGTAGGACGGCTCGACAACGTCTAGTTCAAGCATTCTATCTAGTTCATTGTTTAAATGGGCAAGCATATAAGGAGACAACCGGTATTGTCGCTTTTTAAAAGGCTTCGCTTCACCTGTTTCGATGTGAGCAGTAATTAAATTTGTTCTACCAAGTTTATCCTCTGGTGATAATGTTTTAAACAAATCAACTGTCCTTACCATTTCAGCGTGCTGTTCTCTGGACAATTCAACTTGTCCTTCTTCAGCAGTATTATTTAATTTAGGGTGCTCTGTTAGCGCTAGAATATCTAAGTTGCTCAGTTCACTGTAAATGTCCCATGCATTATTTCTATAATTGATTGATAAACGAAAAATTTTTATAAACTCACTACCAAAAATAAGTCCACACTTTAAGGACGGGACTACAGATACTTTAATAATTTTGCAAATCCCTTCTATAACAACAGGAAGTTGACAAATACCTATCACGGTTTGACTTTTACCATCTGCAGTTGTGACCGTTTTTCGTTTACTTTTATCAATTTTAATATTATGTTTATTTAAAAGATTTAAAGCAAGTGAACCTAAACAACTTAAATTAGCTCCGCTATCTAACAAAGCGATAACTTCTTCGTCATATAAAGAAATAGATATATAAGGACGATTATCGAAAGGTTTCTCTACAGCAAGAGGTAAAATTTCAGGAAAGTTATTCTTATAAAAATTACGAACTGTATTTTTCCAATTCTCCCAATCAAAAATGTCAGTTTTAGGTTTAACTTTGAAATTTGAGAAAATATGTCCATTTGAGTCATTTCTGGAATGCTTTTTAAACTTAGAATTAAAAATTACTCGACCTCTAGGGTTATTTTTCTGCCGTGGGCCTGATAAAACAGCAGAAAACCTTTCTAGTTTTTTGGATTGCACACTGGGCAAGTCTTAGAAGTAAAATTAGGTTTTCCACATCGGAAACAAAACCTATCTCGAGCTTGTCTACACTCGTGAAAGCTATGACCTTTCTTTTGACAATTCCAACAAGAAATAGAAAATTTATTATTATTTGATGTACCCGGAACAGCACTTTCTTGATTCAAATTATTATTTAGACTAATATTTTTGTTACTTTTGCTTTTAGAATTGAAATTATTTTTATTTTTAGGTGATGGAAGATTTTCTACATATGCCAAGTCAGTTTCGAGGACACATGCTTTAGGAGTTGGAGAATAATAATTATTTTTCATTTGTGTGGCCAAATCTATTTTCTTGCATAAAGTTAATAGCTCGGCTGTATTTTTAATATCTGTTAAAGCTAATGCATGAATATATTTAGGCAAAATGTTACGTCTAATTATTTTTAACTTCTCCTCTTCACTTAAAACAGTATCTAAACGATTAAATAAATTTTGCATTGTAGCAACAAAAATATTTATGGACTCTGACTGTCCCTGTCTACGAGATTTTATCTCATCTAACAATTTTTCATCATAATCGCATACTAAAAAAGCGATTTTAAGCTGTTCTTCAAGCTCTTGCCAATTGGATACTATAGATCTGATTGACCGATAAACAATTAAGGCCTTGTCAGTAAATAAATCAATACTAGACTCAAATAATTGTTGTTCCGATACATTCCTAGCGGCAGCCAGTTCCTTGACTCGTTCGAGAAAAGCTTTTAAATTTGACTTTCCGTCAAACTGAATTCCCCATTTATAAACTGGGACATATTTCTTGTCAATTGGGTAATTAATAGGTGAAATATTTTCTAATTTAGGAATAATTTTAATTTCTAACCTTGCATCAATTTCCTCGCAAGATGCGACTGAGTCATCTTTAAATTCCTGCAGGTTAATATTTAACTCTGTTGGTTCTTCCGGAACCACGAATCTATGCACTCGATTTGTTAGGCATATTAAACGATTTGAAATTATTAAATAGGATGTGTCCTCTTTGCATGCTGAAAAATCGTGAACTAAAGCAAGTAGTTCAGCGATAGTGTTGGTGATTTCAGTTTTTTCTGTTTCAACATCGAAGCTAGGATCTTTTAATGATTGAAATTCGCGTTTTTGCTTTTTTTTAATAAATTGTCTAATATCATCCGTTTTGTATCTAAAGTTTTATTAGATGCCTTAACATTTCGAATACGTAATTCATAATCTACCTCAGATTCCGTTAAATATCTTACACAAAATGGAAGTTCCATGTTAACAAGAAATTTAAAGAAATAAATTAAAAGTTTTTATTAAGAACCCAACTGGCAATAAATTGTATGTTTTAAATAGCAAATGAATGTAGTCTTATCTGTTGTCAAGAGAAAAAAAAAACACAAACAATTTTATCTATCAAATAAAAAAACTGTTGTTTCAATTTTAACTTTCCAGAAATAAATCAAATTAAACACTTTAAGCAGCAAAATAATATTTCAGGTAGGTATAATTCCACAACTTCACTTTCACTAATAAAGAATATTTTAAGAAAATATTTGGACGTAAAATATTTGATATTTAAGGACGCAAATTTTCTGTATACCATAGAATTCAATTGTTGTAAGCAAAAATATATGCAAAAATATATAATAAAAATTTTTTTTAGACAAAATGAAATATAAGCAAAAATATGACTCGACTTAAGAAAAAATTATTTTCTTACCAAAAATTTAAAAATTTGTCTCATATGCAATACATTCAAAAATTGGGGTTTCACCTCTCTTACTACTCTTACTATATAAATATGTTTATTGAATTGAGCCCTACACATTTGTCGTCAATTATATTGTTTCGGGCCCCACACGTTGGTCGCCAATTATGTTACCTCCTTTCTCTTATTATTTATTTTTGAGGAAGAATTGAGGCAACATGTGCGGACGACTAGCTGGTTTAAGCCGGAGCAGAGAGCCGTGGGTCCAGAGCATTCGTAAGAGTGGAGAAACTTACCCTTTCTGACATGTACAGCATAAGCGACAGATTTCTGTTTATTTCGAGAAAAGGAGACAAAGAAAAATTGATGTTAAATTGGGCACCATCTATAGTGAAATAAGCAAAATAGTCTCTTTTTCTCGAATAACCAGTCTGCTATAGATCGGACTGAAATTGTTGGTAAGAGAAATAAAAAGATAGTTTAAAATGAATGACAAAATATATTACAAAAAAATTAGACAAATCGGTTTGAGACAAATTGAAATGTGAAAAATATATATATATATAAAAAACAAATTGATACCAGTATCCTAGGTGGTTTATGGGTCAGGTGGCTGGTTCTGGGACAGCAATCCAGGCCCACAATTGTCTCTTATTGCAAGAATTCTAAATTTTTCTTGGCAATTTACGTCTCTCAATGAATGGGGTGAAAATTGTAGGAAATTTAACCAAATATAAGCACATACAAAATTTATGCAAGTTATTTATGCAAAATTTAAGCAATGTTAGCTATGCAAATATAAGCTAGTTAGCTGTACAAAATATATTTAAATTAGCTGCACGAAACATTAAGCTAGCTATACAAAAGCTGCAGGAAATTAATTTCAGCTATACCAAAGTAAGCTGATTAGCAGTACAAAAGTAATTTTAGCTATGCAATAGTAATTATTAGCTATGCACGAATTATTATTAGCTATGCACGTGTAATTATTAGCTATGCACGAATTATTATTAGCTATGCACGAGTATTATTAGCTATGCACTAGTATTATTAGCTATGCACTAGTATTATTAGCTATGCACTAGTAAGCTGATTTCTTAGACTATAAATTGCCAAAAAATTAAAAGGAAAGAGAAAAATATTTTTAAAACCATGTGGTACATATAGCATTTTAACTACTTATTAAATTAAGAAGAATTGACTTTGAATTTATTTTAAAAATAATTGAAATTATATCAAAGGCAAAATTTGAAGATTAATTAAAATATTTTAATGAGTATAATGAAATGAAATTACCTGTATGTTCAACACTTTGTAACTGGGATATAAAAATTGTAATATCAATTACTGAAGTCCACAGTTAAAAATTTTAATGTTTGAATCAGTACAAAGGCTGCAAGCAAATGACTTCCTGGTGAGTTTTACTGATAAGGTAAACTTTTTTGTCCTGTTTACTGGAAAACAACGCCACCAAAAAAATGTGAGAAATCTAATTCCCTATTTAAATTGAAAGCAATCAAAATATAGAAATCGTACAAGTATGGCCATCTGTCAGTAGTTAATTTAAGCGCACCAACTTGCCTTGTAGATTCCCATACTCAACTAAAGTAGTGGCATATAATCGATAAACGGAATCTATAATAATAGTTTATTTTCCATGCCAGCTGATTTGCCTTTGCAATTTCTATTTTATACACATAACAACAAATATTAACAGATGTAAATAAGTAGTAAAACGTATTGATATTATTGATAAATCAGTAACATATTACATGTTATAGGATTTACTATATATAGAATGAGAGAAGGTAAGGAAAATAACCATATGTACTCCATAGTAAACAAAAATATAAAAATTGAAAAATAGATATCTGATGTAACTAAATTTTGTAGACAAATTGTTTCCTGGGATAATAATGCTGTATTACAACGGATATGAGATACATAATAGTGTTAATAGAAAAACAGGACTAAGTTCCTAAGATATAAAATTAAGTACATAAAACAGTGTGACATGGTTTAGCAGTTATACATGTAAAATTCTGTTAGTTGAAAACAGTTTCACCTGCAAAAATTGAATCCAAAAAATATACAGGTCGTGCTAACTATCCACAAAACACTAGTTTTTAAATAAACTGTTAAATGGACATAGGCCATGTAACACGATGACAATAGTGGCGAGGATCAAAAAGAAATATCTATAACTGACCTCAGCGATGAGGAAGATTGGTGGAATGTCTTGAACTTGCTGTTCATTAATTTATGTATTATTAGTTAGTGCTTTTAGAGGGCGGAATATTAAAAAATAATATTTTTAGTCGCAAACTCCTCTCCTCTATAAAATCCTTATTTTACTCTAAGGAACGTAACCAGACTGCAACCAACAGCTACTCTCCGGGCTATGTGCCCCGCCGAGCGCTGAATGTAATTCAGCGCTCGGCATGTCTACCTTGCACTGACGAGAGCCAACAGCTCGAAACTGCAGTCTGCAAGCGGTGTGTGACGACTGGCACGAGAGCTCCTTTAAGTAGGGTCAGTCTTTCGGCTGGTGTTTGTTGCAATCGAAGCATTAGCGTTTGGATGGTAATATGCAATTATTACACTTAACGCGCCAGGCTTGTAACTTGTAATTCAGCGTCGGCGGGGCACAGCCCGGAGAGTAGCTGTTGGTTGCAGTCTGGTTGCGTTCCTTATAGTAAAATAAGCATTTTATAGAGGAGTTTGCGACTAAAAATATTAATTTTTATGTAAGTATTTGTTAATTATGTTTGTTTCATTAGGTTCTGTTTCACTTTCTGTACATGATCAAACATATAAAATTTCTATAGACCGACTTTTATTATAACATTCAGATCAAAGAGTTTCAATACAACAATCATCACTGGTATATATCATATAAAAAAGCGCTCTTGAAACTACCTATAATATAAATGCAGTTCATCTATTCAGGACAGAATATTTTGAAATAATCCATCGTTTTAGTTCGAACCTCAATGTGTACAGTTTCCACCATTGCAAAGTAGATACGTCACATCTCCTTATTCTGTTGAGTGTTCTATTGCATAAATAAACTAAATAAATGACAGGTATCCGTAGCATTTTGAAGCTTACAGCGCCAGCTACAAATGTCTTGGAAGCATGTGTCAATTCAAGAGCGACAAAAAAATCATAATTTTCCACATTACCTCCCTACCTATTCAAAATATGACAAAAATTTATGAAGATCTTTTTCCTTCTATACAAAAATACAATCAGAAAAAAAAATCAAGTTGCTATCTAATACCCTTCACGAGATATGAAAAATTGAAGAAAACACCCCTTATACGGGGGTGACGGTGGGAGCCCGCTCATCTGAGGGTGGAAACATGAGTTTTCTTAAATAAAACAATGTAACTCAACAGAAAAATTATGTTTCTAACTTTAATTATTTATTTTCCACGCCATGGCACATGTGCTTCACAATTTCTTTTAATCGTTGAACCATTTGGAATGAAAACGGCTGAAATTTATGTTTAATTAAGGTTCTGTGAACTAAATCCTTGAATAGTCCCGATTCCAGAGCAGCTTGTTTTAATGACATCATTGGAAATACATGCCATTTCTACGTTGTGGTCATCAATAATAAGCTTCCGCATTTGAATTCTTTCCTTGTCAGAGCCATGTTTTTTAAAATTATTCAGTATGTGTTTTACAGTGTTTGGTGACGGTTTCAGTTTTTGTGGATATCAAGTAGCAAATGTGACATAGGCGAGCGGATATCCCCCAAAAAGCGGCTTAGAAATAGCAGCATGTGACCATGCAATCCTAATCGCCTAAACCAGTTTATTCTCATGTTTTTGAGGTCGCTGGATACGAATCCAATGTTATTAAAATTAAAAAAAAATGGGGCATCTATGTCTAAATCGACTTTTTAGTAAAAATGAAGCAAACGCTTTCCTATACTTTTTCATTTCCAACTCGCTATATCTCCGACAGATTTCATGATTTCTTTTCGAAATATTAACTGCATATTCCTGATGGCAGTAACAAAAAAATAAGCCCTATCCGACCTTTTTAGAACATTTGATATTCAAATGACGAATTTTTAAAGTTGCACGGGCGCATTTTACGAGTGTTCATGTTCTATCGCAAAAGTTAAGTGACGAGGTTTCGAATTTCGAGAAACGAATTGTTTAGTATTAAAATATAATTAATAAGGAAGTTTTTTGAAAAGTTTCAGCCCTTAATGTTTCATAGAAAAAAAATATGAATTTTTAAAATTGAGCGTCGAATCCGGGCGCGCACGCTTGGCGCGCGCTAATCACATCGGTAGGGGTAAAAAAGCATTTAGGAGAAAGTAATTGCTTTTATTTACTGACTTCGTCATTTTAAAATATAAATAGGATATATTTCCAAAAGTTGTAACTTAAACCCCCACAATGCTGATATCAGAAAGAATGGAATTTAATTTTACATGACTAGATGTAAAAAATATAGGGTGTACCGTTTGACCTAAGCAAGTTTTCGCGATTTGAAGTTTACAAAATGTAACGTCAAAAATGTCACACTTGGTATACTATTATTGAATGTAATTCAACTGTAGAGTGCAGCTCTCCTTGTGTTCTTTTTACATGCCAAAAAGAAAATGAGTATTTTGTACACGAAGAAAGTTATAAATGTTATTGCGAGGAGGTTCCCACCATAAGAAATGTGTACACTAAATAAAATAATAACTGTAATAACTGAAGAACAACTTTAATGACTAAATAATAACTATAATAACCAAATAGTAACTATAATAACCAAATAATAACTATAATAACCCAAGCTTGTACACCATAATAACCAGGTGGTTACCCCTCGGGTTATTGTAAACCATTACATCCGGAAATTTTTTTGAAAAAGTCAAATATCTTTGAAACGGGTAGGTTTAGGCATAGGGTATTCTGCGTATTTTTGACTCAGAATTTTATGCTCTTTTCGAAAATCCTAAAATATATAGGATCTTCCATTTAAAATAAGCAAGTTGGTATCGACTTCCGGTATAACCGGAAGTGCCAGATGCTTGTAATTATTTTATTTGTATTGGCCACACTGCTTTTAGCAGCTCCCTAAATTTTCAAAATTTTTTGGTGCATACTTTTCCCTACATCGGTCGAAGCAGTTCCTGGTGAGACACCCCATATATAAAACATCTTAACAATCGGTGAAGAATAGAATGTTTACATTACGTAATTTATTTATAAGCTGCAGCGTATGACATAGGTGCTAATTTTTTTTACATAATTATTCCCATATAAAATGAATACCGGCTTTTTATTGGGCAGAATTCCTGTTAAGTGAAAAACATCTTGTGTTTATTTCCTATAAAAATATTCAGCATTCTTAAATAATTTAATGTATTATTTATCACATGAGAAAACGCGTACCTCCGTCAGCACAACCTGGTAACGCCTCTGAGAAGGAGCAAAAGTAAGTCTTGGGTTAAATGACATCGAATGTCCTAGCACAAAGTGGGTTCAGCACGTGAACAGTTATTCAAATGCACAGGGTCGGGTCGGCCAACAGACGCACGACATCGACATTGCGAAATGTATTTAATAATGTATTTAATATGTTTGTTAGCGGTTATAATTTGTTATTAATTAAATTATTAATAGCAATTAAATGAGGGAAAGTGATACTGTATTAAATCCATTTGATATTTAAAGATTTGTTCTGACAAAAAAATAGTGTTGACAAATGTTACTCGGATTATCTGTGGCATTGTTGAAAACATTTTTATGAATTAATTTTGGTACATTGTCGACAACGAAATTCTAGCGTGTTGATGAGGTGATCAATTATTTTAGTTAATTCAAATATGGGAAGAGATGGAAATGTGATCTGTGTTGACAATAAAAGCTACATGTAATGGACAGTGTGGCTGAACGATGAACAAATTGAAGATGTGGAACTAGAAACATAAAAAATCAATTATCCAAGGAAAATAATATTAAATATGTATTACAGAAAGTTGAAATTTGAAACAATTTATAATTCTGACTATAATTTCTTTAAAAATGTCTCTACTTCAAAGGCCCTAGCTAGCTCAATATCAAAGGGTGAGGAAAACTGGATTAATGAGACACAATGTAAAATCTGATCCTATATTACAAAAAAAATGGGTGACCGAGGGGCCATAGTACATAAAAAAAAATACATCAATGTCAAAAGCAAATCAAGAATTTTGTAAAATCTACGGTATTCGAATATCCAATCAAATCATAGAAAAATAGCTAAACTAATACAGAGAATTTTACCACAACAAAAGGTAATTTACAAATGTAGAATTTTCAATGTAACAAAAGTTAATATACAAGCTTAATAAAATCTACAGTATACAAAATAAAGTTAGATAATTCGATATTAACAAACATAATAATTCTTCAAGTAAAAATCTCGAAAGGAAAGTTGGTCGCCAAGGATGTTATTTTTGGTAAAAATCCGAAAACCATTCAGGGAAATTAACTAGAACGTACTTACAAGTTTCGTTGCATTTTCTCACTTGAGACAATAGCTAGACACTGACAGCAATCTTTCAAATACCCACTTAGAGGGTGTATAGTTCGAAAATGGACGAATTAACCCCTAATTCGCTAAGGGTTCCCGCACTAGACAAGGATCACTTCCACAGAAAGTCTTTAGTTCGCTGGGAAAGTTTCTAAGGTTTACACTTTGATAATACAGTACAGTACGGTCTAATACCTTAACTATAACAGAACTGAACGCGAAAATTTCATAAGTATGGCCGACTTGCCGTTTACAGCAAAGATTATGGCGTCCTTCACTAGCCAAATAAAACTTCTCTCTTAACTGCAACTTATGAAGGTAATATGACAGATTTGAACACCAAACGAACAAGTAATTAACTTAACTTTACACCTAATTTCACGGTAATAAAATATTTGCAACTCATCTTTTTAACCACTCTTTTATCGCGGGGCCACGTCGCCTAGTGCGTCCCCTCTCTTTCAACAAAACGACGTTAAAATATCCCAACCAATTAGGGCCTCGGATTCAAAAATGCACCGATTATAACCTTAGAGTAAAATATAACACTATAGCCTTTGTTTCATCAGATTTATATATGACATTTTACTAGTATTTCGCTAAATTTACACATGCTAAAAAATGGATCAGTCAAGAGGCTGTTGAGTTATTGCAAAAAAGCGAAAAAATAATTTGAACTTTGACACCCTGTATCTTTTTTCACAGCAACATTTTACTAAAGCATATTTGGTTGTATCCTCATATTTTGGCCCAAAGAATCTACCCCTGAACTATGGCCTATTATTAATGGTCCACCCTGTATATGACGTTTTGATGTATCGCTTTACATAAATACAGATCAGGACGTTCAATTTGAATCTAGGTTATTTTCACAATTCCTAGGATTTCATAGAATACATACTACTGCGTATCATCCTCAAAGTAATGGGTTAGTTGAAAAATTTCACAGAACTCTAAATACAACGTTGATTGAAAGATCTAATTTCAGGAATTGAAAAAGTGAACTTTCAATCATATTATTCGGTTTGCGAGCAATGTCAAAAGAAGATTTACAATGTACTTCTGCGGAACTTATTTTTGGTTAACCGTTACGTCTTCCTGGTGAATTTTTAGTTAATTCTTACGATTATACAGATCTGCTGATTTTTATAGCAAAATTGCGTGAACATTTTAGTAATCTCAAAGTGATAGATTCAAAACATCATATTTTAGAAAAATCATTTGTTAATCTTGACATACAAACATGTGATTATATTTCTATTAGGGATGAGAAATTAAAACCTTCTTTATCGCCGATGTACGAAGGATCTTTTAAGGTGGTATCTCGTAATGATAAAGTAATTTGTATAAATAAGCATGGAGCAGAGTGGACAATTAGTATAGAGAGTAAAACCTGCATATCTTTTAAATTTTCTTAACCCAGATGTGGGTAATTCAATTTCTAAAAAAAGAGTTAGATTTGCCATTGTATATTTGAATGTTTGACTGCTTCTTTTTAAGAGGAGAAGTATTGTGGCGTATCTACTACTATTACTATTTAGTTACTTATTTATTGTTATTATTTTTATATTAAAAAAGATACCTTTTGTATCTAGGTCCGCTGTTAATGGTATCTATGACAGAAGAATAATATTTCAAGATTGATATACATAATGATATAACGTGGTACTTATTTGAATACAATAAATTATACCAAATATTCATATGAATAATTCTTTTATTGTGGTTAAACCCATAGACAGCTCAAGCAGCAATTAGATATCATAGTAAAGCTAAGAGAAGTGCTACACAAATAAGCTTCACACTGTTAAAATTGTTTAACTATGGTATTAGAGGGAATGCGTATAACTAGCTTAATTCATACTTAACATAACGTAAACAAGTTTAAATTGAACATAAAGGAGAGAAGATTAGGTCATAGGCCTTAGAAATGTCCGTTGAAGTGCCACAGGGCAACATCCTAGGGGCGCTACTGTTTATTATATTTTTAAACGGTTTGAGGGAATACGTATACGAATACGCTTAATTCATACTTAACATGGCGTAAACAAGTTTAAATTGAACGTAAAGGAGAGAAGATTAGGTCAGACGCCTTGGAAATATGCGTTGAAGTGCCACAAGGCAACATCCTAGGGCCGCTACTGTTTATTATATTTTTAGACGGTTTGAGACATTTATTTCTTCTCATTATGGTTTTTCTACCACATATTTTGATAAAGGAAACAGAGTTTCCAAAACGTCAGATAAATACTATATGCTTATCTTTGTTATAATTTGTGTCAGTTGCAAAAATAGCCTCTAACTGATCCTTTGACATAAGCGTCATAGGCGTAGAGGTTCTTTTTCTAATGTACCGACTGATTAATATTGTTATTTTTGTAAGATGCAGTATGTCCAGCCGGAAGCTTACACGATATAATATTTTGACAGTTCTGTCATTGCCGCTAATATCGGAAGTAAATGCCAACTTTGTTATTTTAAATGGAACATCCATATTATTTGCTGAATTCATAGCTTACAAAATTTTAAGGTTACTACAGGGTGAGTAAGAAAGTCGACACAACATTAAATTCAGGATCATCAATTATCTTCAATTTTTTAAATGGAAACTCCCATTCTTTATTTTATCAAATTCTACGACTAGCGCAGAATAAAAGCAGGCCTGTCTAATTAACTACAAGTAAAACGGCGCTATCTCTGGGCCAACTGGCGAACTACCATTGCCACGGATGAAATAAAAAACGGGATAAACATCTCGAACGACAGATTAGAAGGAACGAGAAGTTATCCGGAACGATCGGGAGGAAAATAACCTGATCGAGAATAAAGCGTCACGGATGTATAAGAAGCGGATCCAACGCATGGAGTTCAGTACAGTTCTGAGCCGAGAAGTGATCAGATAAGCTAAAGAATAGTAATAAGTTGTGAATTATAGTAGCGAGACTATAGTAAATGAAAGTTAAAACCAGTGTGTTATTATAAGGATTAATTATTGTAATTTAGTGATTAATACATCAGCGGTTAATGAAAATTCGTGTTGCAATTATTGGACCTACGCTTAGAAGTGTTTACTAAAGAGTGTAAACACGTAACAATATAAATCCTTGATACGACCCAGAAATATATGTTAAAACTCATTAGTAGACATCTAGAATTGTATTGTTTGTCTTCGTACCAAATATTTTTTCTTAATTTTCACTAACAGCCAAATAAGGGATCATATGGTAAGATTTCGATGACGTCTAGACACTTAAGGTTCGGGACAAAAATTTATACTTCAATGTAAGAAATCTGCCATTTTTATACAATACAATGCTTTTATACAAGTTAAATAATAGTTATTTGTTATCTATAACGTGTTTCATTGAGATCAGGTGTGAAATCTCTTATTTATTTTAGAAACAATATTTACTTTACACAAAAGATTATCAAAGGCTATTATCAAACCATTCATATTTCTTACATAACGAACGATATAAACAGCTGCAATTTCTATATCATTAAATAATTTATTATTATATTATTGTACAAGAGAAGTAAGCTTCACTTATATTTAAAAAATATCGTATAATGACGAAGCCAAGTAAGGACTTCCTTGCACTCAAAAAACGCAATAAAAACTTTACGACATTATTATTATCATCGCCGCGGGCCATGCGGCATGCCTGTCATCAAACGACCCGACGCATATTAAAAACCTATAAAGGTAAGCGAATCAATTGCGGGACAGCACAAAGAGTGATGGTTATTTTAATGAGGTCTAAAGTTTTTGTTGCGTTTTTTATGTGCTGGGAACTGATTACTTCAACCATACCTGTTTATCCCCTATTTGTTTATTTTTGGTAAATAAACTAGGCAAAATATGCAAACGGCTAGCTGGTTTTAGTCGGAGCAAAGAGTCGTGGATTCTGAGAACTTCCAAGAGATGTGAGACTTGCCCTTTTGTGTGTGTGATATAAGGACCAATTTTGTTTTATTTGGGAAAAGGAGACAATGAAAAATTCATGGCACCATCTACAGTGAATAAAAAGGAAATTTGTGAAATTTGGAATTTAACAGTAAATCTTAAAGAAAAAATATATGTTTATTTAAATATAATTTTAGGTGAAATTTTATATCAAGAAAATTGCATCAGCGAAAAGGAATTTAATACAAAAAAAATAGTCGACGATATAATACCAATTTCATAGGTTTCCAGATTGAATGTAGTTGGTGGGAAGTCCTGGTACTGTACTTCAGATTCTAATTGTCTCGGCAGCAGATCTAGATATATTTGTTTTATACATTTATTTAACGTCGGCCTATTTCCGCTACTGAGGCCTAACACCGACGCCTGTAGACGAGCTACCTCCAACCAGGAATTTTGCCGAACCTCTTCCCTTAAGAAGAGTAGGGATCTTTTGCTTGCCTAACATATAATAGACAAGGGACCGACGGCTTTACATATCCACCGAAGGATGGTATATCCCCTATACAATCCTCGCCTAAAGTTGTATAGCTTCCGCGCATACACTGATATACAAGCCGCTGGAAGATGTGTGAGGCGAGGACGCGGTCTTCGTTGGGACGGTCACCCATCCAACTACTAACTGCTAGATATTTTTGGCAATTTATTTACTTGCAAGGCAATATTCGATTCCAAATGAAATTTGATTATAGAGATTTCAGAAAAGCTTCTAGTCTAGTCGATTCTTATATTAATTAATACAATACATTAATATTTTGAAGATAAGTAGCTTGTGTAAAATAAACTTCAAATCAAATTGAAAGGCAAGCTTGATAATTAGCAACAGGTTGTTAAATAAATACATCAAATTGATAATTATTAAATTAATTATTTAATTAATTTTACTTTATTTTTTCTGTATTTTATTTGTATTTAATATTATCGTATTTTATATTTTATTCTATTTTTATTTGCTGATTGCAAACCATAAAAACTGCCAAAAGAAATAGAAAATAAATATTTTATTACGATGTGGTTGCATGTAGTATTAGTTACTTGTTGAATTAAAGAAATTGAATTGAATTTATAAAAAAAAATGAAAATGCATTAATAAAATAATTGGAAATTATTGAAATTGAAATGAGGAAGTCGAAAGTTTACGGTGTCAATCATGTCAGATTCGGAATGCAAATGGTCACTTCGGAGTTTTAACTAATAAGGTAAACTTTTTGTGCAGAAAATTTGCGAATACTTAGGGGTACTCCAGGATTTTGTTCGATAGTATCTGAAATTAGTGGTTTCGAACCCAGTATCCTTCGACAGCGTGTACGATCTCTAATGAGTAACGTGTACCGCTCCGTGTAAACGTGTTTGTAAAATTCTCCATCATTAAAAACTTTTAAACACAGTAATTCGCTATTAACACGTAGAGATCATAAACTATCGACGGATGGCTACTAACTGTTACTTGGCTATGATGCACTAAAAATAAGCAACCAGCTGAGGGTCAAGTATTATATGGAAATTTATCGGTGGCGTTACTCGATAATAATAGATACTTATTTGCAACATTCAAAATTTATTTATTTTCTTTGGATTTTGGATAAACAAATATTGTTTTACGAATTTTAAAAATATGACGGTTAATGAGTCTGAATATATACCTGTATTTCAAAAACACCCTTTATAATGTAGCTAAATAAACTATCTATCTATTTCTGAGGATTTTTAATTCTAATCTAAAGTGTATTTCTTTCCAAATACTGCATGATCTTACCCACTTGTTTTAAAATACTTCTTATGTGTTTTAGGAAGAAAGGATGCATAATTAGCAAGAACGGATAAATTAAGACATCAAATGGGTCAGAGAATGTAATGTGTACACCTTAACTTCTGGTTAAGAGCTACACTGACATAAATAAGATATGCTTTGAAGGAAAGATGTTAAGGATGATAAAATTCATTGACGAAAATGGTAGGTGGAGGCACAACTTCGATCTGTACCAGTCTGTTTCACGGACTGGTTATTGTTAAAACTACCAACGTTTCCAACGAACTGATCTTGTTTTGAGAATGGAGGTAGATGGTTCCGGTATGACGGAGCACCCCAATGCATTTTGAACATGAGCCAATATTTGGATCAACATTCTCCAAATAGGTGGATTAGAAGAGGACCTTAGTCCCTTTGAAATTTTTCTTTGAGGTTAGAAAAGTATTTCTTTAATAGTCTTATTTATGTCAAAGCACCCTCTCCGATTGTTCTGTTGACGTAAAGATAACAGGTGCAGAGGTTATTACCAAGTAATTCCGAGTTTACAGAACGTAATACATATGTGAAGCAGAAAATCTCAGAAACGTAAAAGAAACTATTAAAAAAATATCATAATTAACTTGGAGACCAAGACTGAAAACTTTTTAAAGAACAAAATATAACCAAGGGAAAATTAAAATTGTTGCTTATTTCTTTCAATTTTCATTGTACTTGCTCATATGAATGGACTTAATTTTTTTAAATTTGGATATCGAGCTAATTCTACATATGTAAAAAAACAAATTTTCTTCGTAAATTTCTAATATGTCAGCCCGACCCTGGCAGTGTGCAGGTTGAGATAGTACAGAATGCTCGAGAACTTTTATGCAAGATATACCGTTCATATACTTTCATTTTAACATTGTAAAATAATGTTCTTAGTCGGAACGTCACCGCAGGCATAAAACAACATCTAAATTGCAATAACTGTAAAGTTATTTCTATATTATTAATTTTTTAATGGTTAAAACAGTTATAAAATTCATCCGAACCGTTGTGGGGCTCTTAAGGAAATATGTTAATAATCAATTGTAACAGTCCCCCGAGATTCCTTAGAATATCCCCATGTTACGCTGGCTTAACGCAAAGCTTTTCCTTGAAAGGTAATTGTAGGACAAGGTCCTAATAAATATTATTAGAACCGCCAACGCATACTGCGGCTTTGCTAAAATGGAATGTTTTCCATATAAGAATTAATATACACATCTTAACATGAGACTGCTATTTCATATAAACTATATCTTGAAGCCATTAAAATATAAATTAAGATTAACCCAGTTAAAATTCGTAGAACAACATTTATTTATGTATAAAAATATCAAAAAATAAATAAGAAAATAAATTTTGAATAATTATCGAGTTCAGTGACGTCATTGATCAGTTTCCATATGGCACTTGACCGTGAACTTGTTTATTT
The DNA here is from genome assembly GCA_963675555.1 of Leptura quadrifasciata. Classification (NCBI taxonomy): domain Eukaryota; kingdom Metazoa; phylum Arthropoda; class Insecta; order Coleoptera; family Cerambycidae; genus Leptura; species Leptura quadrifasciata. Next base: position 167,273,471 of record OY776674.1, on the reverse strand, counting down.
TTCGAGCGCCGGTGCCAAGTAGCAGGTAGTAGCCTCGCCATCGATAGTTTACGGCAGATCTCTACGTGTTAATGACGAATTGCTGTGTTTAAAAGTTTTTAATGATGGAGAATTTTAAAAACATTGAGTGGACAAACATTGTACTTTGTTTGGTGCGGCAGGCGAAAATGTCCGTCAAGCTCGCATGTTTACATAGGACGGTATCCCGATATCCGCGTTCCCCATGAAAGAACTTTTGTGCAGCTGTTCAATATATAACGAACCATGGACATTTTCAACCCGTTGCTCGTTATAGAAGTCGTACACGCTCTCGGAGGACACTGGATGCGGAACCACTCATTTTAGAGGATGTCGAAGAAAATTCTGGAGTACCCAGGCTAACAGGCTTTCTGCACAAGTTGGAGCGTCCGTATTTGTAGTTTGGAGCACTCTGAACGAACAGGGGTTGCATCTTTATCAGGTGCAGAAAGTGCATAGCCTACAACTTGGAGATGAACTTCGACGGTAACAATAACTAAATATCAACTTGTGTGTGTGTTCGTCTTCAGTTTTAAGTACTTATAATTTGATTATTTTGTGCAGCTTTGGCAACACTGTAAAATCGAGTGTACATAACTGAATAATTTACGTTGTGCGTGGCGGAATTGGGGTGAATAAAGATTTTTTTTTAACATATTGGCTTTCGGTCGAAGACCATACTGCCAGTCACAAAATATTTAATTGATAGTCAGATTAACGTTAAATTCATTTATTAAATATACCTGATAATGGTAGCGAACAGTATGACAAAAAATCATATACCTAATTCTAATCTAAAACCCCTGTGAATAAAGATGAATGTAAAATTTTTCTTTTCTTGGAATTTTTAATTTAAAAAAATGGTATTAATCTTCACATTCCGTAGGAAGTCAAAAAAAAATATATATAAGTATGTATTTCAAAAACACCCTGTATAACAACGCAGGAATAGAAGACCCATAAACAATTGTCGATACTTTTAACGATACTTTTCCAAGTCATTTACATCATTCGGTAATCGATAATAGAACCTTCATCTAACACTAACAACCTATAGCTTACCCTAATAGAAATAACCGAACAACAAGTTTTAGCTGCTGCCAAAAAACTAAAGACCCCTTACGAGCATTTTTGATTTGACATTAGAGACATCCAGATGTAATTTGCACAGGCTTCTCCAATGAATTCCACAGACTTGAACACGGTGTTATACGATGGCCATATTCGAGTTATCAGTTAATCCAATAAACTCAACTCAATCATATCTGCAAAATAAGTCCCAATGTGTTCAACACTGCGGCTACGTCGAAATTCCTGCAGGAGTCCGGTATCACTCAAGGGTCTATACTGGGCCCGTTTCTCTTTAACTTGTTTGTGGACGATATTACACTTTGAGACTGAAGCGTTACTTTATGCAGGTGACTTAAAACATTTCTCAAAATACTCGTAATTTCTATCGAAAAATGTGAGAGATTACAAGACGATCTAAATAATTTTAGCGACTGGTGCGTCATTAATAAGCTGCCCCCTACTGCACAAAAGTATAACGCTTTGTTATACACTAGAAAACAACGAATGTCTGTATGATTATAATTTAGAAAGTGCTGCACATGCCAGAGTATTTCAAAGATTTCCTAAATCTTTGAATGTTGAATGAACAGGAATTTAGAATCAAAGTGAACTCATAGTACTCTATATATTACATTTGCAAGACCCCCGTCTTCGATTCGATGGAGTCGGATCGGCTTATATCGTTTTCTCTTGCCAATTCTCTTATACTGCGATGAGAATCTTTAAGTAGTCCCCTTTCTTCTAGTATTTTTGTATCAAATTATAAATGATCCTTGGCTGCATCAGACTCTCCAATCAAATTGTGTATAAATTTCCTGTACTAGAATTTCTTCTAGAAATAGTAACCTTTTTTATCTTCTCACTACCGGAACAAATATTCTTAAGTCATACTCTGTGAATCAAATGTACATTAACTACCAAATGTTATGTCATATAGCAGCATCTAATGAGTTTAAAGAAAATTAAACTTGCTTTTCTTAGTCGCGCTAAAAAGTAAAAAATAATTGCAAGAAAAAGCCTGCGCCCTGCTTTTCTTGCAGTAATTTTTTTACGAAAAGCAAGTTTTTAAATTTTTTTTTTCTGCTTTTTAGTCATACTTTAATTATTTATAACGTATACAACAAATTTGCATAAATTCATTCATTGGAGCTAGGTCCCAAGGTATAAACCAAACGGCATTCCATTATAACATCGGAATTAATATCGTACCATTTGTACGGGAAAAAATGGACATAGAAATCTCTGATCGGGCGAAAAACCTTTTGTATTTTACGTTTTGCCGGAGGTGCCGGTTGGATAGTATATTTAAACAATTTTCACCCCCACGCCCCCTACGTGGGTGGAACGGTGGAATACTGTATTGTCATCCAATCGATCGATCATGTCCGGAAGTGTGTTAAATAAAATATGCAAGATTTGAAGTCAAACGTGAAAACTGAAAAATACTACATAACAGTGAGTTAAAGAAAAGCAAGTAACAAAGTCGACCCATTACAGAATTTTTGCCGACAGCATTTCCAAGACATTTGATTATTGCATATTTTATTAACATCGCACATCTGCTCTTATGCTACGGGATCTCCAATAAAAACAGTACTTTAACAATTTCTAGTGGAACAGAACATTGTATTCAGTGTGCGTTTCCGTAGGCTATAAATTGAAAACCAGTATTACTATAATTTTATTACAATCATAAATAAAATTATTTAGTCGATTACTGAACAGTTAAAACTGCGTTGTAGATCTTAACTAGTAATTTTATACATATACACATTTTTCGCATTTTACGAATAAAAATTGATTGGAAGATATTTTTGGTAAAATCATAAAATGGACGTATAATAAATAATGCATGTTTAAACTGTATAGAAAGTGCAGTGCATTGTCCCTGACGAAACAACATAGCTTACATTATTTAAAACGGTGTCATAAACAAATGATTTAGAAAATGGATTAACGCGCGACAGGTCGTATTGTTCAATTATTTGGGTTTAGGTGAATACATCGGTCACATATTCTTTATTTGTTATGCACTGATGCGTGTGATACTCAAATTACAGTTAACATATTTTATTTTTGATATATGGGGATTTTTACAGTGCAAAAAGTGGGGTAGTTCCAATTCTTTTATGTGATGTGTAGGCTTAGGCCCTAATGACAAATCCAAGTTTTCTTCGTCCTTGGGGTGTTGCCGCTCGAGCAGCAATCTTGAAATAAAAGTGTAAAAAATTGATCTCTCAAAATAAAATGAAGGAAATTTTGTCTTCTCTTTCGTCGAGCCCGTTCTCTACGACACTACTCTAAGGGTCTCCAGGACGGTGAAGTATCCTGGACTCTAAGCTGTCCTGGAAAGATCAGGGCCAAAACTACCCTCTGGGTATGTAGGACCTTTTGAAAAACTTGGGGATTGAACCCCAGGGTAGCAATGTGGTACTACACTGTTATAGTGACTCATGATAATGTACGCTTCCGTTGCCGGGTGGCCTTCAGTTGCTAAACTACGCATTCAATGGAAGCTAGAGCAACTCCAAAGACTCGCCTGTTTGCGAATCATGGGGGTTATACGCACTACTCCCACTGCAACACTGGAGGCCCTTCTGGATCTTCACGTGTTGATCGAGGTCGAGGCTCGGAAAGCGGCCTAAAGGCTGAAGTGCGGTGGTCAGTGGAAAGAAGAGGGAGAACGGCTAGGGCATACCAGGACCCTAACCGATGCGGTGAGGACTCACACATTTCTGGACGCCAGGAGTGACAGTATAATGCCCATGTTCTCCTTCTCAGTACCTTTTAAGGTCATCATCCCGAAAAGAAAGGATTGGAACTCACTCGGATCTGCCGATATCGTCTGGTTTATAGACGGATCTAGATCTGAGGGCGAGAAACCCAGGGCAAAATTTTCCCACGGCCTGAGTAAATTCGCAACGGTATTCCAGACCGAAATATTCGCTATTTTGGTCTGCGTACAAGAGAATATCCGTAGGGGATATTCTAACAAACACATATATAGATGTAGTGACAGCCAAGCGGCCCTCAAAGCTCTGGCATCAGTCAAAACCAAATCTACTTTGGTCAAGGACTGTAAACAGGTACTCTGCGAACTTGGCTCGTCCAACTGGGTCAAACTTCTCTGGGTGTCTGGGCACAGTAACATTGAGGGTAATGAGCACGCAGATGCTCATGCCAGAGAGGGCTCTCAGCAGCCCTTGAGGAGCCAGCTCTGGCTTATCCTAAAGCAAACGCCTGAAGGTGTTACATGGCCTATGTCCATTTAACAATTTTATATAATAACTGGTATTTTATTTATATTTAGCACGATCTGTATAGCATTTTGTAAAAGAGACTGTTTCAACTATCAGAATTTTCTTTGTATAACTGCTAAATTATTTCACATTGTTTTATATACTTAGTTTTGTATCTTAGGAACTCAATCATATTTTTTTTAACACTAAATTATGTATCATCTCTGTTACAGCAATTCGAAACCAATTGTCTTCAAGTCCACGGAACACTTACATTCATTTGTATTTAATTTTTATATTTTATTTACTATTGTACATGTACATGTAGTTATTTTCATTACTTTTGCTCATTCTTCTGTTATGTAGTGTATCCTATATAAAGTAATGTATTTACTGAATTCTCACAAAACAGTTTTTATACGATTCACTATTTAATAGGGTAGTTCGTTCTTAGGTTATATTTTCACTGTCAATTTTGGTGTAAGAATTGTAGATTCCCTTTATCGATTTTGTAATTTGCTTGAGTAAGCTAATCTACCTAAACAAACGAAATTATGCACTTAAGCTGCCCATCAACAGATGGCAGCACTTGTACCATTTTCTGCATTTTACAGCTTTCAAGTTTTATTTAGTAAAACTATATTTTTCAAGTTTGCATATTGGTACCGTATTTCAGATTGTGAGATAAAAAAGTTTACCTTATTAATTAGAATCACCAAGAAATCACTTGCCTGCTGCTTTTGAACTGATTCAAATATACAAACCGTAACTGTGCGACCTCAGTAATTCATATTACATTTTTGAATCCACGTTAAATGTTTAACAACCAGGTAAATTTTATTTATTAGTAATTTCAAATTTTAGTAATTGTCATTGTCTTTAATGTAATTTCAATTTTTTAAAAATAAATTTAAATTCAAATCTTTTTAATTTAATAAGTAATTAAAATACTATATGTACCGCATGGTTATAAAATATTATTTTCTTTTTATTTTTGGCAATTTATTGTTTACGAATCAGCTTCATATTTATGCTTTAAGCTTTATATATTTTATGCTTTATGCTTGATATATATTAAAAATTAAGCTTCTTCAAATTGAAGATTGAGCTTCTTCAAATTAAAATGAGCTTCTCAAGAATTTATATTAATTATAAATTTATATTCAACGTCAAAGTTGAACAATTTAAATTCAACTCTTTTTAATTTAATAAGTAAGTTGAATGTGAAAGTTGTATACCTTATTTCTTTAGTCTAATGCTACAATCGACTCATTTTCATAGATCATGGGCATCTTCAGAGATAAAATGTAAATGTTCACAATTCACAATAAATTGAATGAGATGAAAAGTCATGATAGTTTAATAAGTGATGATAATTTCAAACGATATAAATATATTTTTGATCCATCTGTCATTTATTGATGAAAAAGTTGCACATCTCGCATAGTTGTATTACTACTTCCAGTGGGTATAGTAACACAAAAAAAATTATTATTATTATTTTTTGTTGAAATAGGCTTAAAATGTCATGAAACGTCGAGATTTTAAATTTGAACGAAAAAAAATTTCCAGTCTGTCTATCGGTCTGTCTGTAACTTTTTTTGTGCGCACGCTTACTCTGGAACCGTTTGTGATATTGACTTGAAATTATGTATTGTAACGAGATCTGGAACTAGATTATATTTTGATCTAATTCCGTTGAAGGGTTCGGAGGTAAATGGGGTAAATAGGCAAAACAAGCAAGTAAGAGTCCGTAAAATTGCAATTTAGGGCATGTACGAAAAGTTAAGGTCTCAAAAATTTTTTTGGCATCAGCCACCCCCCCCCCCCCACTGTCACCCCTATTTTGAGAGTGAGTAAAATAAAAATTAAATGTGATTTAGTGTATATACAAAAACAAAACGTTCTTTTAGTGTTATCCACCCCCTCTACCAACCCCATTGCCACCCCCCACCCTGTTATTAAAGGGGGTAAAACAAATTAAAATGTGATTTAGTGTTGATACAAGAACGAAACGTCTCAAAAAAATTTTTTGGTGTTAGCTACCCCGTCTACCATCCCCATTGCTACCCCCACTCTATAATTAAAGGGGTAAAAAAAAAATTAAAATGTGATTTAGTGTGTATACAAGAACGAAACGTCTCAAAAAAATTTTTTGCGTTAGCTGCCCCCTCTACCACCCTCACTCTATTGTTAAAGGGGGTAAAAAAAATTTAAATGTGATTTAGTGTGTATACAAAACGAAACGTCTCAAAAAATACCTACCCCCTCTACCACCCTATTATTAAAGGGAGTAAAAAATTAAATTGGGATTTAGTGTGTGTACGAGAACCAAGGGCCTCTAATTTTTTTTTACATTAGCCACCCCCCACTCTATTATTAAAGGGAATAAAATATTACATTGGGATTTAGTGTGCATAAGACTTAGATACAAAATCTGGATGTGGAAGTAGTGATTCCTTGGGCAGCGGTTTTGTTATTTAAGGTGGGCATATCCAAGAGAGAGCGAGAGAGGTCCGATAAGGAAATATTTCTTATTTTTGACCATAACTTTTTTAATACATATATTGTTAAAAAAAGTATAAGCCTACCTAAGTAGAACTATGACAGTGTAGTGATATGAATTTTCACTCAATAATTTCAGTTGTTTGCAAAATTAGTTCATTTAAAACTACAAATTATGAAGATTGGCATTAATTTTTAATTTAAATTTACTGATTTTGCAAACAACTGAAATTATTGAGTGAAAATTCATATCACTATACCTGCCATAGTTCCACTTAGGTAGGCTTATACTTTAATCAATATATGTATTTAAAAAAAAGTTATGGCCAAAAATAAGAAATATTTCCTTGTCGGACCTCTCTATCTTGGATATGCCGACCTAATAATTCGTGAGCAAAATGCAACGAATCAGGTAACCGGTGTAGTTGTATATTAAACGAATTAGTGTGATCAAGAGACAATTTCTTTGTTCTATGATAAATTCACATAGGATTATCCTCCCCAATTTGCTCAGGTATTTGCTTATTAGCTATTCTATGATTTTGTCGACAGCTGACAATTATTATGAATTAAAATTTAATATTTGCTAATAATATTGGATAAATGTACTTTACAGACTGTTTCATAAAAATCCAATTCTTCCCTGTGGCTTTGGGCACATATAAATATGCGATTTTCATGTCGACTTAATATTACATAATATAAATAAAACAAATATGACAGAAAAATAAAAGGAATACTGGATGTAGGTACACGCAAAACAGGTGGTCTTCTTGAAGGGAAAGGTATGTAATTTTAGACATGACAGACATCTCCATCCATTTTATTAAAAAAGACATGACATGATTGATCTGTTGCCGCAAGTACATCTTAAGAAGATGCGGTCTTGCTATATGCATTAATTTTTATTTAGTCAACTGCATATGGATCGTTGATTGATTGTGTTGGATTTTATTTCCAATTTTATTTGCATAAGAATTATCTACTCTAAAAGAAATTCAAAGCATTTTTAGTAAAGCAGGATATCCACTGGATATTGCTATGTTTATTATTTTAACGAAAGGTATTAGATACATAGACTTTATTAGCATATTTATGTTTTTTAATTCCTGTGGAAGAATATTAGTTTCGGTGCAAAATAGAAAATAAATCTTTGGAGGTGAGTTTTCTTAAATAAAGGAACCACACCATGTCGATTTACCATTGCTCCGGTGTTATAGGCATTTTTAGTTTGTACATAATTGTTGTTAAGTGTAGTAAACTGTAAACTGGCATGTGTATGAGTTGATAATGCGCGTACGATTTCATTTCGCACACAAAGTGGTAATAGTCCAAAAACACTGTCGCGTATGTCTGCCAAGCTTCTCTCTCACCTATTTTGAGACAGAAATATTGCGATACACACTGAAAAGAGAGATAAATTTTAATCTACGTTTTCAATAAGTTCAGCGATTCTCAAGCTCTGAAGATTTGTCATTAGTTATTTAACAATCGTCTCATATTAGAATTAAATTCATCTTTATATGAAATATATAAGCTATTTTTAGTGGTAGTGGATATTCATCCGACAAACGGACATTGCCAAACCACTATACCTAGGACTTGCAATTTTCTAGTATCTACATATTACATGTATTGTACGTCGTGGAATAGCTCAGTGTGTAAGTAAAGGGAATAAAACATCCGGGTTCAAATCCTGGTGCCTACCGATTTTTTTAAAAAATTTTATTATATTAAAAGTTAAACATTTTTCTTCTAAACATTTTATTTTATTAATCCGCGCCGCCAGTTTTGTTAAAATTTTCTTTCCGTTAAACATTTTTCTTGTATTATTCCGCGCGAGTTTATCCCTTGGTATTTAATGGTCTGGTTATTTATTCGCTTGTCAGACAAATATCCACAGCCATTTTTTAAAATTTATTATACATTACATAGGCCACAGGCCCTCAATCCTTCGTGTTTTATTTCTTGCTAAATAAATAGTTAGACCGAACAGTTTACCGCGGTGTGCCAAGGCTGTAGTATTTTTTAAGGTATTTTTTACAGCCCATTCCTATATTACCTGTTGATATGGGCGTGGCGTATCTATAGTTTTTATCCAATAAACAGACGTACCATCTACAGTTTGCGGTTTGGAGGGTCGCTAAGCCGGTCATTCTATTTAACGTTAAATGAGTCCGGGTTTCTAAATTAGATACGAGTGTAAATATTTATTTCGAATAACATTAAATTATAAAAATACAATATTTGGTAAATATGGCAACTGAATTAGGCGTCTTAAATGAACAGTCAAAGAAGTTGGTATCAAGTTTAATAGATTATTTTACAAAAGAATAGGAAAACAAGGGACCCTTGGTACCTCTTGAACGAATTCATGAAAGAGTTTCTGAAGCCTTAAACATAAGTCTCAGAACAGTTAGCAGAATTAAGCACCAACATATTAATAATGTATCCTTGAAAATAAAGAAAACGAATTAAAAAGAAACCAAAAACATTAGATGTACGTGAAGGCATTAAAATGCAAATAAGGGAAGTAATTTGTAATTTTTATGAATTGGAAACACATTTTACATTAGATACTTTGAAGGAAATGCTAAAAAATAAGGGAATCATTGACGTCTCTAAGGTAAGTCTCTTAAAACTATTAAAACATTGTGGATTTAATTATGAAAAAGATTGTAACCGTCGCTATTTATGTGAACAAATGCAAATAGTTCAGCAAGGGGTTGTATTTTTAAGAAAATATATGGAAAACTATGACAGTAATCTTCGAAGGGTTGTATTTGTAGATGAAAATAAACTGTAAACTGTTTGAGAACCAGTCATACCTGAGCTATCGAGTAAATAGTTTCTCACTTCATACGACGAAGCGACCTTTGGACCCGCCAAGTTAGAGTTTACTCGAGTCTAGATTTTTCAAGTAATCTACTTTTTGTGTACAATGCATTCTACCAATGCACTATACACAGCAAGCAAACACTTTCTTGTGAGAATATCTTAATTGGTAAAATTTGGAGGTTATATATCTCACTTTTTTGTAACAGAATTAACATGTTCAGGCCATCTCAGGTGATGGTAAATCGTTAAACCAAGGCATTTGATTGAATGACATTTTTCAATTATAGGGCAGTCGCAATTTTGAAAATCACAATTGCTTTTATGAACTCTTAGTCCTTGATTTTCCGGTTGATCGTTCATTGAGATGGAAAACGATAGGAATTTACTATTTTCTGTATTTAAACGTAGTAAACTAAGTTTAACCAACTACATATTTTAGATAGACCATTTTCTGCCATCTTGTTGGCAGATTCCCTCGAGTCGTCGACAAAAATCATTGCTGTGTCATCAGCGTATGATATTAAATGACTTCCTATGTTATCAATATTTGCGATATTATTTATATATACATGGAACAGTATTGGGCCCAACACTGTTCTTTGCGGCACACCCGTTGTTATTGATAAGTAATGACTCAGTTACAGTGTCACCTATCGTAACACGCTGAATTCTATATGAAAGATAATTTTTTATGATACTTAAGGTGGGCCCTCTTACACCAACATTAAAAAGTCGTTTTAAAAGAATCTTGTGTACAAAGAAACTTATACAAATAATTAAATGGTACTATGGTGGTCGTATCATCTCGTGATTCTAACCCATATTGCATATGTACTGTCGCGAGCAGAAAAAATAGGACAAATTTTTCTTCTAATGTAAATCTGTTTCTATTTGAATATGTAATATTAGTAGCCAAAATAAAACAGATATCACTTTTAATTTATTTTTTATTTTAATGCTGTAGTTATTGCTATAGTAAATGATGGATAGTTAATGAGACAAATTGCATTGTGTTATAACATTGACAAAAATATGGTGTGTAACATTTTAAGTGGAGAATAAACGGTACGATTAGTAGAAATCCTGGATCAAAGGACAAAGGATATCTTACAACAAGACTCTAACTATTAATATTTCGTTATTGCACCATTTCTATTTATAACTTCTATAAGTCTGTTTGGCATTGAATTAAATAACCTTATACAATAATCATTATTAATAATATTTTCCCATGCATAATTTACTATTTCCAGAAATTCTTCGGCATTCCGTGGTCTTACATTTCGTTTTTGGATACTCATTACGAGTAGTCCCCATACTTCTTCCAAAGGGTTAAGATCTGGACTATGACTGGGCCAGTTAAGAACATTGATCTTGTTATCTTGAAACCAGTTAGTTACGGTATGAGCAGTATGAACGGAACAATTGTCTTGTTGAAATATGAACTCATTATTAGGAAATAATTGTGACACAGAAAGGATCATAATATTGTCTAAAATCTGAATATGTTTCACTATTAAATCGTTCCTCAATATGCCACCAAAGACCAGGACCACGTGCAGATATCCAAGCCCACATATTGACGGAAAATCTACCACTTTTATCATTGTCAGATATATATTTCTCATCGAATCGAGTATTCGGAGGGCGGTAAACACGAATATGACCGCTGTGTGTTGACTAGAAAGTTTTTTCGTCTGTAAAGATTACATTGTTCCAAAAATTTACATCATGCGCTAAAAATTCAAGCGCAAATCCTACTCGAGCTTCTTTATGATCAGCTTTAAGTAAGTATTTCTGTGCTGCTGCATGACAGCGTAGCTCCGATTCTCTTACTCGCCGGCGACCAGTACTACTCGATCCAGGAAAATTAGTTTCTTCAGCAGCCTGAATACCTGAGTAAAATGAATTTTCTACTAAAGTATTTACCAATTGCAAATCTTGTTGTTGAGTTGATATCCTTCGTCGCCCTGGTCCAGGATTTCTACTAATCGTACCGTTTATTCTCCACATACACACCGAATTTCTGTCAATATTATAACGCAGTGCAATTTGTCTCATTGACCATCCATGTTCTGCTAACTAAATCGCTTATATGATGCATATTAGTTTTTTGCACACTTGCAATAAATTATGACAACTAACTGACAATGTCGCAAAAATTAAAGTTTGATGTACACAACTAGATTTTAGCAAAATATCGTTATAAGACTTGTTCTATTTTTTTTGCTCACGGTCACGACCGTACATAAGTGTACAGGATTCCCCTATACCTACGGCTAGTAGCGTTCCCCATACTGTATACTTGTTAGAACCGTTATTTCCTTCAAAATAAATTTGTCTTTTCAATCGTTATTTTTTCAGTATTTTATGTGTGTTTTAGAAGTCATTTAAGAACGTTTTATATGTTTAGCCTTATTAAAAAAAACACATGCTGTTAAAGATGAATTTTTTCACTTTTATAATTATCACAATTAAGTATAATTAAAGATTTATTATTATTGTAGTCGTAATCTCAGCAACTTATAAACAGTTTTTTAAGATGATAAATACAGCTATACAAAAAGTTATTATAGCTAAAATAACGATATACTTTCAGCGAATGCTGTAAATATCCTTATATCACTAACTTGAGATAATCGCCTAGGCACTGCATCAAACAAAACAATAAAACAAAAAACAAAGTTCGCGTTAAATACTCATTATCTCGATCATCTGAATCGTAACTTGGCAGGTTATTAAATTTAATATTTTCAGAACTGTTTCAACAGGAAGCGCTGCCCCGCCGGAACTCTCACGAACTATAACAACCCCGTAAACAATGGTCCGTAAAAACATTAGCATAAATGAATAACAAGTTATTGAATTGGATTTGAAAACGTTTCGATAATTGTATGGATTTAAATTTATGTCAATGCTTCTGCTACATAATACCTATTTAATATTTGGAAAAATACTACTATATGCTTTTAAACTTAATAAAAACTGCTACCTATCGTATGTTTCACCATGAGCTGGTAAGCACATTCTTAATTCTCGATGACATCTTTGTTATATATTCAAAGGCCAACAGGCGCTGGTTAAAGCTAGATGTACCGGGTAACAACGAAATTAGTCCCATTCAAACTTCTCGGTTGCTTTTAGGAATAATATTTTGAAATTTTGGCATATCATTTGCGACACAAAAAGCCACATTTTGCACTTATTAAGCGAAAAATATAATTTCCGGTCCAACCGGAAGTAGCAACAACTTTTGATTTTTAAATAGCAACCTATATACATTCTTGCATATTTAGACTCAACATAAAATTCTCGTTAATACATGGATGTATCACAAGTAGGTCATCGTTTTCAAAATGGCGTCATACATTAGAACAAGTGAAAAATTTAAGTTGGCAACTGTTTTCAAAAAACTCACCCAGCAGGCCTTGAATCTGATGTTTCACCTTCATTTTTATTGTTGCATTTCAATAAAAGTTTAATTCGTGCAAAAACCACTATTTTGAATTGAAAAACAATTTTTTGAGAAACATGAAAGCAAATGAATTTTATTCAATTTTTTTTAAACGGTAACCATATTTTTTTACTTGCACTAACAAAGCCCAAACCATTAACCTTTTGTTTGATGTATAATACGTCTTCTAGTTTGGGTACTAATTTACATTGAAATTATTGAATTTCTGTTGATGCTATTCTTGTTATTTAATGAAATCGTACGTATAATGTATGTATTAAATTTTACAAGCATGCCATGACAAAATGACATTTCTATTCAAATATTTTGCCTAAATTATTATTTGATAAAGTTTATGTAGTGCTTTCTTAATTTGCTTGTGATTTATTTGCTAATATAACTATTTAAAAGTTTTTAAAAAATACGAAATGGTGGTATTTACCCTCGTATTTACCCAAAATGAAAAGGTAGACAAGTTATAGTTCAAGTAGGAAAATCCTGAGACATAAGAAACCCAACAAAAACTTTACGACCTCATTAAAATACCGGTACTCTTTTTTGTGCTGTTCGCAAATTGACTCGCTTACCTTTATAGGTTTTTAATGTGCGTCGGGAATGTTTCATGTCAGGCTTGGCGCCATGGCCCGCAGCGATATAATTATGTCGTAAAGTTTTTGTTTCGTTTTTTTTGTCTCAGTTTATTCCTACTTGAACTATACTTATTTATGGAGAATCTAAAAGAAATGCATATGAAGCTGAAAGGTTATATGCAGAGCGGTATCCTGAAAGGCATTAACCTTATAGAAAATATTTTAAGATTTTAGAGGAAAAATTTAAGGCTTAGACAAATGAAAACGAACAAAATACGTTTATTATTGACGAGGCCACGGAGATAAATGTTTTAGCATGCATGGAAATTAATAAAAATGCAAGTACAGGTGAGATTGAAAGTGCTCTTGATATTAGCCGAGAATCTGTTAGAAGAATATTGAGAAAGGATGGATATAAATCATGTAAATATCAACTTTATCAGCATTTTGAAGCTGATGTAGGTAGGAGAGTTCATTATTTACTAGAAAATAGAAACAAACATTGTTCCCAGAATTTTGTTCACAGATAGTGGATCACTGACAATGGCATGTTTAACCGAAATAATTTGTGTTACTAGTCTCAGTAAAATGTACATGAATTTAGAGATGGAAATCACCAAGGAGTGTTTGGGGTACTATAGGATCGTAGGTCCTATTTTATTTCAGACGACTTTAAATGCATTTAGATATCTGGAGTTTTTGGAAAATTAAATTGTGGCTTGGCTTTTTAGGAGAATTACCTATGAATTTGAGAAGAATCATTTATTACCAACAAGATGGAGGGAGCTCCGCCACATAACCTTCGAGATGTCTATAATTATTTAGAAAACAGATTTCAAAATAGAGTCATTTCGACATATGGACGCCCAAGATGGCCTGCCAGATCACCTGACCTAACCCCTATGGATTTTTTCCTGTACGGGTACGTCAAAGAACGAATTTATTCATCATCTTCAAGAAACCTCCAGGAGTTGGAAATGAAAATTCGTCAAGCTTTTGCAACAATATCAAATCTTAGAACGGGCGGTAAGGGAAACCATCAGTAGGGCTCAAAAATGTATGCATTTTGACAATTGCTATAATTTTATTTTCCCCTATCTTATAAATAATTATTAATAAATTCTATAAATTTTATTTAATCTCTTGTGTATTTTTTAACAATACCAGTTGGTAAACGTAGCATCTACAGAAATCTAATAATTTCAAAGTAAATTAACACCGAAACTAGTCATATTATACATAAAATGAAAGGTTAATGTTTTGGGCTTTGTTGGTGCAAGTAGAAAAATAGGTTACCATTTAAAAAAAAATGAATAAAATCAATTTGCTTTTTATTTTTTCGAAAATTTGTTTTTGAATATATCAGATATATCAGATTCAAGGCCCTGTGGAATCTAGATATACAAAAATTGGTTGTTATTTAAAAATAAAAAAAGTTGTTGCTACTTCCGGTTGAATCGGAAGTAATATTTTTCACCTAATAAGCGTAAAATGTGGCTTTTTGTGTCAAATGATACGCAAAAATTTCAAAATTGTATTCCTAAAATCAACCTAGAAATTGGAACGGAATAACCTCGTTGTCACCCGTTATATCAACAATTTCTATACACCACATAGGTAGATTTTCATTCCAGATAGAAACAACATATATTATGCAAATGTATGCAGCTTAAATAAGGGTTTTATTTCTGTTGCAACATAAAGCTGGTATACTGCACGGTGTTTAATGATAATAAATATGAGGGCCCACAGGTGCAGCCTGTTTGGGTACCACATCTGCATAAATTATTCCAAAATCCATTGCTAAATGTGCTATAATGTGTTTCGATTGTTTGCATTGGCGCCGATTTTGTGGGGGTATTAACTAAGTACATTCTTAATAGAATATTATGGGGTCATTACCTTAGCAAGTGTCAGGTGAGTTGACAGTTACTTTATTATAAATAAGTAGGTATGTATAATGTACATTCCTGCAATGGGCCAAGTGTCTCACTCTGCCCATAGTACCATCTCAGTACCAGTGCAAACAGATAAAATTTAAGAGAAATTAAAGTTCGTGAAACATTTTTCTATACATAACTGATGAAAGTGTATACTTTGATATAATGGCACGGCCCACTAACGGCCACTGCAACAAAATTTTTTGACCAACGATTGAAAAATATTTTGTCAAATAATAATATATGTGATTAATGATGTTATAAGACTTTGCCTACAATCTAAGATTAAATGTACAAAAAATATTTAACAGTTTTAAGACGATCTTGAAATCCTCTTATTTAAGCCAGAACTGGGGGCGAGCGTAGGTGCGTCTTTACTATGTACATACTTCGGTATTCGATATAACTCTTGGCACTGCAGCAAGTAAAAAACAGGAGGACTGGTTCAATGATAATGAAGCTTTTATACAAGAACTTCTTGACCGCAAACATACTGCCTTCCAAAACGCTATCAACCACCCCAACGACTCATCAAAAGCAGAAGCTTTTACCCAATCTAAGTATGAAACGCAACGCGAAATCAGAAGAATAAAGAACGAGTGGTGGGCAAGCAAGGCCAGAGAAATTGAAAGGTACGCCGATTCACACGACTACAGGAATTTCTTTCAAGGAGTAAAAGCAGTGTACGGCCCCAGTCGGAAAAATATGTGCCCTATTAAAGATTTAAATGGAAATCTCCTCAAAGAAGACCAGGAAATAAGAGCCCGATGGAAAGAACACTACTCTAACATTCTTAACCAGCAAAGTCAAGCCGATCACGATATTATAAATCTTATCCCTCAATATGACACCTTCGAAGACTTAGATAAACCACTAACAACGGAAGAGATCTTAACCGCCATTGGGCAGCTAAAAAATAACAAATCTCCCGGCGCCGACTCACTCCCAGCTGAGATCTTTAAAGCTGTGTCGTCAGAGCTCATACCCTACCTCAAAAAACTGTTTGATGTCGTGTGGGAAAGTGGTCAAGCTCCGCAGGAGTTTCGTGATACACTTTTAATCAACCTCTTCAAAAACAAAGGGAGCGCTGCGGACTGTGGAAATTACAGGGGTATAGCTCTCCTGGCTGTTGGAGGGAAGATACTCACTAAAGCGATGGCAAATAGGCTAACACCTGTTATGGAAAAGTTACTTCCTGAAACACAGAGTGGCTTTAGACCAAACCGTGGCACATCGGATTTAATCTTCACACTTAAACAGCTTCAAGAAAAAGCACTCGAACATCAAGGAGAAATTCACATGGCCTTCATTGATTTAACCAAGGCGTTTGACTCGGTGGACAGGGAAGTGCTCTGGAAAATTATGTTCCCTAGAAAATTTGTGGAAGTATGTCGCAGTCTACATACAAACAACAACGCCCAGGTTATGTATAATAATGAGGCAACCGAACCTTTCCAAACCCTCACTGGAGTTAGGCAGGGATGTGTCCTGGCACCCCTACTCTTTAATTTGTTTACCACTGCTCTAACAATTATTGTTGACAACAAACTGACAGTCAGAGGAATAGGTCTCAGATACCGTTTTGATGGCGGTCCCTTTAACATAGGGCGCTTTAGAGCTTTCACGAAGACACGCACACGATTCATTTGTGATCTCCAGTATGCGGATGACTGTGCACTTTTAGCCTCTACGCCGGAAGAGCTTCAAGAACTTTTAGATGTGTATGCCCAGAGCTATGATTCCTTGGGACTTAAAATCAACATTGGAAAGACTAAGATTATGTCAACTCCTCATCAAGTGAACCAAATAGACATTACACTTAACGGAAATTCTCTTGAAGTGATGGATCAGTTCAATTACTTAGGCAACGTTGTTAATGACAAAGCAAACATGGACAGCGAGATTCGCAATAGAATTAACGCTGCATCTAGAGCAGTCTGGGGACTTAGAGAGAGAGTATTTGACAACCACGACCTTGCTTTGTCAACGAAAATGGCTGTCTACAGAGCAGTTGTCATTCCAACACTGCTATATGGATGTGAAAGCTGGGTCACTTACCGTCATCATGTGAAAGAATTAGAACGTTTTCAGCAAAGGCACCTCAGAAGTATGATGAAAATCCGTTGGTTCCATCACATATCAAACGTGGAAGTACTCAGGAGAGCAAACAGCCTTCCAATTGAGGTGCTTATTTCAAGAGCACGCCTAAGATGGGCAGGTCACGTTCATCGTATGCATGATAACCGCCTTCCTAAATGTACACTTTATGGTGAATTGCTAAGCGGTAGAAGAAGGCGTGGCGGTCAACGAAAGAGGTTCAAAGACGCTCTCCATGAAAATCTAAAATCCTGCGGTATTGCAGACGAGCAATGGGAACAACTTGCAGCGGACAGAACCGAATGGCGAGGGGTTGTGGCCAGCTATCAAGGAAATGTTGCTGCAAGAAGGCCGAATCCAAGACCTAACCAGGTCTATGTTTGTCCTGACTGCGGTCGACATGTGCTCTCCCGAATTGGCCTCTATAGCCATAGTCGTGTGCACCGTAGATGAATGGGAATTACAATAGACTACACCTTTTACTTGTTTTTTATTGTACACAATTTATCGACTGTAACATTTTTATACTCGGACTCGAGTAACGGCTACTAATAATTCGATATAAAGCAACGACAGGCGCAGTTAGTACTTGGATGGGTAACCATTCCAACGGAAACCGCGTCCTCGCCTCACACATCTTCCGGCGGCTTGTATATCAGTGTATGCGCGGAAGCTATACAACCTTAAGCGAGGGTTGTATAGGAGATATACCATCCTTCGGAGGGGATGTAAAGCCGTCGGTCCCTTGTCTATTAAATGTTAGGCAAGTAAAAGATCTCTACTCTTCTTAAGGGAAGAGGTTCGGCAAAATTCCTGGTTGGGGGTAGCTCGTCTACAGGCGTCGGTGTTAGGCCTCAGTAGCGGAATAGGCCGACGTTAAATAAATATAAAAAAAAGCCAGAACTGGCCAGTTATTTTTTAGAAACCGTGTATACTGTTGAAAAGAAAAGAAATTAGTGTGTCAAGAAATTTGTAATTTACATGCAAAGTGTTAAAATTAAGGCCACACATATACACGTATATACAAACAATCAAATGCTTTGACTCGTAGGTAGATATTAGCTTCTATGACCTGAAAATATGACCTCACCAAATTTGGAATGAATTTTGCTCGACACTAGAGAAAAAATATCGTGTGGGGAGCGAATAGCTTGAACAGAAAATTTGTTATAACACAAAAGCAGAGATTGTTATGTCATTTGCAAAATTAAGTGTAATTTGTAACCTCAGCGGTTTTACGTTTTGAATTTCTATAAATCTCTAAATAAAACTGTTTCAAAAATCAAGCCCTGTCAACTTTGATGTTAAAAATTATCTAAAAACTCGAACTTGTTTAAGAACTATCCATGCCATGGCTGTATAGTCTACTTGTAAATGGGATATAGTCCAGTATTATTAGTTTTATACCTCGGAACCCAGCTATATATAATGAATGGATTTGAATGTTTCCGGGTTTTTTGAATTTCTTAAACTAAAAAGTAAAAAGTTTATCCTTTGAAATTTTCCGCTAATGATTTTGAAATGAAAATGGCGTTACTTCTAGAAGTACTTTAAAAATACATGAATTTTGAGTTAGCTTCATATCCTGGAACTCTGTTCGATCAAGGTTTAATGCGAAAGACAACTAAATCAAATTTTTATGATTTATTTGCACAGACCAATATTAATTTAAATAATAGCAATACATTTTCGTATGTTATTGATGGAGGAATATTGTTAACTCGTTGCAAATGGCAATTAGATGACAATTTTGAGACAATATGCAATCATTACATACGATATTTAAGAAATAATTATGGAAACGGTGTTTTTGTCGTTTTTGAAGGATATCGCAACATCAACTGCACTAAATCAGCTAAAAGATATCATCGATTATTGAAAAATGCCTCAACAGATTTAATTTTTGATGAAAATAAGCCTTTAAAAATTCGCCAAGAAAATTTCCTTGCAAACAGCAACAACAAGTAATTATTTTTTACTTTTTAGTACGTCTTTAAGAAAAGCAAGTTAAAATTTTCTTTTTCTATTTCACTATTGTTTTATTTTCTATTTACAATTGATGTATGCTTTAACTGAACTATTAGTATTTAATTTTATCTGCTCCCACTATGGTAACACTGAGGGAAATATGAAGTTTGATATCTTAAAAAAAAAGTTTTTCTTAAAATGTTTTCTTAACCGCCTCTCAAGTTACCGAAATAACCCCTTAGAAGATCTCAAGGATCTTGTGCTAGGCAAAGAGAGGCGAGGCCCTACAGTTTAATGTGGACTCCGAACCACTCTTGGGGCAATTTTTTTAATGAAAAATTGTTTCGCCGTGCGGGAATCGAACCCACTTCGCTAGGCAACTCAGTTTGCTAGCCAGTTGCTTTAACACACTGAGCTACCATTCCCAGTAAGAAGCATAATATAGTTTTTTCAATTTAGTAAATATTTGTTATCCTTTATTATATTTAATATAGACAAACAATTATTTTTAAAAGTTTTGTTATGGCAAGAATATACCAAATATTCAATTAGTTGACAAAACTAAATGATTTATTTCCGCCGTATTTGTTCTTCCTAAGTAAATTACTGTATGAAAATAATAGATTTGGTTGAGAGAAAGATATTTGTTTCTCCCGAATTTACTACAATATTACATTTATTTCCTAGAAATTAATATATCAGCAAAGAGTTAATGATAATATGTGAGATAAATATTTAGTTCTGAGAGTAAATATTTACTACCCATTAATAAATTTACTTCTGAAAACTAAATGTTCAAATGTAGCCCTCTGCCGTCGAAAAATTATACTGCGTACCTTATTGTTTTCGTTGTAGACGCCATTAAGCCAGTTTTCTTCGCAATTCGTGGTGTTTTTGTCTGTTTAGAGTGTTTATTTTTGTGAATAGATAATAGTGATTAAATTAAGTGAATTTAATGTAATATTGGGGGCCTGGGCGCCTACTGCAAATCTTTAAAGGTATGGACTAGTCTAGACAATTGGTGAGTTCGCCAATGTATTCATTCTACTATTAGCAAAGTTGTCATGCACGTGCATTATTAGATGTTCCCTTGGGGAAATAAATGATTTCGGATAATGCAAATCAAAAGATGTTGAACTTGAAATTTTATTAATTATAAATTAATATTTATAGTAATAGTAAAATTATTACAATCAGTAACATTATTAATAATAATCGCAATAAAATCACCGCTGAAAAACAAAAAGTCTATTGTATCCAAGAATTTAAAACAGGAATTTCAAAATTCTCTGAAAAAAATCATACTTTTGTTATTTTTCTATACCTACAAATGTATAGTATTAATTTAATCGATTTTTTTTTCAGGCATCCGGTATATTAATAGATGTTATTGCATTTTTGTCCTTGAACGATCGAATACGTCTACAATATTTGGTTAGGACTAGTCCAGCCACTTTGCAGATTAAGTGAGGTCAATAATTCGCAAACAGCGACGACGGCAATAAAAACATTCACGATATTTATCTAATAGAGTAGGCTCTGGCTAACATCAAATGTGTGCAGAACCGTAAGATGAAGTTCAGCTTAAAAATTATAGAGAAGACCGAATACCGGACAGCACCGTGCGAATTTTTAAACGACATGAAAAAATTCAATAAAAGAGAAGGTTCTTAATTCGACTCGTATGTTTTTTAAGTTCGCTTAATTACTTCAACTTAACTTAAAAGTTAAAAGCCATTAATGCTCAGCGTATGGCGTATGCTTTATCACAGACAGACGAGTGTTTTTTTTATTTGTTGCTATGTTTAGACAAGAGGTGCCATTCCCTGAAATAACTTATAGGTTTATTTAACAGCAAAACTTTGTGAAATTGAGTGTCATATTTTGAACTTGGTGTAGGAGGGGATGCGGAGTTAATTATAAGCAATTTCTTTGGTCAACCAAAGGTTAAAATCGCTGGGAGTGTTTTCGTTCCCGGTTTGTTTAATATCTTTAATTGCTCTTAAGAAAATTAAACCCAAATACTCTACAGATCCTGATGGTATTCCGGCCTTTCTCTTTGAAGATTGTGCCATTTTATAAGCAAAACCGTTAGCTAGTATTTTTAATTTATCTATTAAAACTGCTACTTTTCCAGCAGTCTGGAAAATATCGAGAATCTGATCGGTATTAAAAAAAATAATTGTAAATGTGCTGTTGAAAGCTATAGACCAATAGTAATATTGTGCAATTTTAGTAAATTATTTGAAAACATAATATATCATATTCTGCTTAATCACGTCATATCTCAAATTTGCCTCAATCAACACAGATTCAAGCCAAATCGCTCTACCACCAGCAATTTGGTGTACATTACTCAGTTCATAGCTGAACATTTGTTCGCTGGAGGCCAAGTAGATATCATTTATACAGATTTTTCTAAAGCCTTCGACAGACTGGACCATGGAATTTTGCTGAACAAATTATCCGAATTTGGACTAAGTGAACACTTCCTAAACTTTTTTAAATCCTACTTAGTAAATAGACGACTATATGTGCAATACCGCGAATGTTGGTCTGTAGATATCTCAGCGACATCAGGTGTTCTACAAGGTTATGTGCTTGGGCCTCTGCTATTTAACATTTTTATAAATGATATCGTCATTGGCTTAGAATGCAAAACATTACTTTATGCCGATGACCTAAAATTTTTTTACATCCTATCACTAATGTAGAAGACTGCGCTGATTTACAAAATTATCTTGTACAGCTATGGTCTTGGTGTAGCGTAAACAATTTACAGTTAAATATCTCAAAATGTATGTCTAGAGTGACATACTCTCGTGCACAAAATCCAATAAAATTTATCTATACAATGAATAATGTGGAACTGAAGAGTTGTAGTCATCTCAGAAATCTAGGAGTTGTAGATCGGGGGATAGCGACAGATTTTTGACCGTGATTTCAGTCAGTATGCCTTTCAGAGGATGTATTTAGGTGGAATAACAAATGCTATTTATTATTCCACCTAGTATTAGTAGTACTTTTAAAAGTACCTTTGAAGGGATTTAAGTAGAATATTTAGCTGCAGTTTAGCAATACCATTTTAACAGTACTGTTATCAGTTTTACCGCGGGACGTCATACGAGAATCTTCTTCGAGGTACCTTTAGAAGTACTCTCTGCGAACTCTTAGCTGTACTTTTGCAATACGTATATAAACCTATACTTCCATAGTACTTCGCCTTAAACTTTGGACACTATTTAATAATTTTTATGGGCGATGTGCCGCCGGCATCAGCGTGACCCAAGGTGTACCACGTGGAGGTTGTGTGCTCATTTTTTGACATAAGATAATGACTGATTGTTTCTAATCATGGCTATTTTGATGAAATGATTACAACAATTCATGAATGTCTAATAAAATCGCAAATATTTCAAAAAATTGTAACTTTAACCCCCACAATGCTAATATCAGAAAAAAGGGAATTCAATTTTACACAAATTAACGTAAAGAAATGCAGGGTGTTCCATTTGACTTAAACAAGTGTTCGCGGTTTGAAGTTGACAAAATGTAACGCGAAAAACGGAACACTTGATATGATATTATTGAATTTATTTCAGTTGGAGAACGTAGTTCTCCTTGTGTTCTTTTTACGTGACAAGAAGTAAATGAAGACCTTTTACACGAAGAAAGTTATAACGGTTCTTGCAAACCGTTGCACCTGTCAAATTTTCTATAAAATGTCAAATATCTCTGAAACGGCTAGGTTTAGGACTCAGAATTGTATGCTCTTTTTGAAAACTCTAAAATATATAGGGTGTTCCATTTGAAATAAGCAAGTTGGTATCGACTTCGGGTATAAGCGGAAGTGCCAGCTGCTTGTAATTATTTTAGTTGGATTGGCCACACCGACATTAGTAATTATCTAAATTTTCAAAATTTTCTGATGCGCACTTTTCTCTATATCGATCGATTCATTTCCCGGTGAGACACCCTGTATATAACAATAACATGGATCGAGTTGGTATTGAAGGGACATGAAATTTTTTCTTTCTACTAATTAACTTTGAACTAGGTTCAAAATCCAAGGTTACAATAATTGTAGCAGCAATGGTGGTCAAAAATTCTGAAGTGAGCTCGGGTTGAACAGGAGTTGAATTTTTTATGCAACCCGCCCTAAGACTTCAAAAATTGATTTTACGCTAATACCTTCGTTTTTATTAATTTTGCAACTATATAAATGTAAAGATTAGAAATTTTTTTATAGAAAATATATCTTGAGGACGTTAATTCTCCGTTAGTTATTCGGTCGGCGATAAGAAATGCAGATAAATATTAAGTTACCTAATTTAAGTTGGTAACGTGGAACGATCAGAAACAAAGCCATGTTGACGTTCAGTTTCTCGAGAAAATGAACTATCAATTTTAAATAATTCGCATTCATAAAAAGTGTAAAAGAGTTTCATTAATATTCTTGGATATTTAAAACATAACATCTAATTACTAATTAACTTAATAATAAAAACCCAACATAACTAGTTATAGAAAGTTAAGAACATCGCGCGGCTGGAAAATTTATCAACAATTTTAACCATTAGTATGTTTAAACATAATTTAAATATGCAATTCAAATTACATTATTAAACATTATAATAGTATATTTATACTCATTAACATGTGTGAAGAAACCATGAGCCGTTGAGCAGAGTTTTTTTCATTACGACACTTAAGATTCAGAATTTAATCTACGATAGCCAAAATTACTATAAATAAATAAATAATAAATAAACACCACATAAATTAGACAACCCCCAATTCCAGAAGCCAGGGCTTGTGCGGAAGGGGTTACACATTGAAAAAAACGAGGACATACAACGATTTCCTTCGACTGTGCCAGTGCCGGAGCCGGGATTTGAACCCGGTGGTGCGATTGCGATTGACACCTTGTGCCTTAACCCACTCGGCTATAGACCAGACAATATTGAATATCTCATTCAAAATCAATTAAAAATAATTTCTGTTTGCGCTTTGGGATTAAGGGCTAAAACTGACCTCAAATGATTCCTGATTTTCTAAGACATCAAAGTCCGATGATCGTCAAATTATCATCTTAATTTTTCTTCCCGATTTTTTTTTTAATACATTTATTTAACGTCGGCCTATTTCCGCTACTGAGGCCTAACACCGACGCCTGTAGACGAGCTACCTCCAACCAGGAATTTTGCCGAACCTCTTCCTTTAAGAAGAGTAGGGATCTTTTACTTGCCTAACATTTAATAGACAAGGGACCGACGGCTTTACATCCCCTCCGAAGGATGGTATATCTTCCCGATTTTAATTTACAGAAGACGAGAATCTCTTTTGCTAAATCACAAATTGTCTTAAGGCAAGGCAAATATTAAAAAAATTCTGAAAGCGCTGAGTCAAATGGACGAAGCTTTTATATACTATCTTTATAGCACAAACAGAACTTACAATTGGATATTATGTGGATTCCACTACTGCGCATCCTTTTCATATAATTAGATTTTATATGAAAAACTAATGAATAAGACGAGTCTGAAAGAAGAAAGAAGACAGTTGACACGAGTGCTAATTTATATTAGCAAATTATAGACTTATGTCTATAATTTATTGTGATAGGTCATGTTGCACCATCGTAGATTAAAAATATACTCACATTAAATAAGCAGTATATCGTTTGGTGTTATTTTAATCATCTTCGTACGGTATTTGGTAAATATCTTTTTCTTAAAAATATGATAATTTCCTCATTCTGGACAGCTGAAGCATTGGAACTGCGCGTTGATGTGGTGTGTGCTCATATAATTTTTTAAATTTTAGATTTATCTATACAATCGAGTAGCAAAAAGATAATAAGTTTCCAGTATAATCAGTTTTTACCCGTTTCAACTCCTTGACTTTTGTACCAATGAGTTTGAATTTACGCAAACGGCAACAAGTATTTTGAATACATTGTAATGAATTTTATTTACTGTATCTAACTGATGATACGTTTACTATACATATAGCATCCCTATATATACCAATGAACGATCCGAAACAACTTGAACAAATTATTCCATATAGGAATCTGGAATTGGTTGTTAGGGTGATCAATAAAAATTAATGAACTACAGCACTTAAGGCTTCTTGTACTACCTCCCTGTAGGCAGATCCTCGCCTAGGCCTCCAACCAACCTACTTGCGAAATAGGTGGTGATGCTGCCAGCAGAACAGTCACAGAGTACATGTTGAACCGTCTCATCTTCTTGTTCGCGACCTCTACAGAGAGGTGTTTCGCTTAATCTCATATTAGGGAGATGTTTCCTTAACGGACAGCGTCCAGTCTGGATTCCCGTTATAAAACGTAGGTTCCTTCTGGACATTGGCAGGTAGTCCATTGCTGTACTCTTGTTGGGATATTTTAGTAGTTCTCTAGCAAGCTGACAGCTGTTTGTTCCCTCTCACAGTTTCTTGAATTCATTGTGGGTGTTCATTAATTATTTCTATTATCGTCGTGATAGGTGACAGACTGGCCGGGCCTGGTCCAAAGATACTTAGGCCTGCTGCCTTCTTAGCCAGTCTGTCGGCCACTTTGTTGCCGCTTCACTCTGCGTGTCCTTTCACCCAGCATACCAAGTATGTTATTCATGCTGGAGACACCCACAAGTGCTTGGTGACATTCCCATACTGCTCCTGTGGTAATTTTGTAACTTCTTAGGATTCCATATAGGAGTAGATTAAACCTGCCGGACTAATATATCCTGCTATCCGTGTCCATTGTTAAATCTTCGTTATTTATTATTTTTCAAATTCTTTTGACAGGCTCAATGTGAAGCGAAAATCGCAGCCCAAAATGTGTGGTTTCCCCTTTTCTGAATTTAATGTCACTAAAATCAATGGGTTTTGCAATAAGATCGTTTTGTTTTATCACTCGTCGTTACGAATTTCGGGAAAAATCAATGAATTTTAAAGATAACAGTGAAATAAACAGTACAGTCGAGCACAGCTGACTGATTACTTATTAAGTCGCTACGCTCAGGAGTCGAAAGTAAACCGCATAGGTATGTGTAATGTTAGATTTCATCGAAAATTTCCTATAATTTTTCCTTGACTGCCTCTCGACTTTTTGAGGTTCCCCTTGAATTTGTCTGATATACTACATTTCATTTGATTTTCTCTTGATTCCCCTAATTTTCCCTCAATTTCCCGGACCAAGGGGTCCCGTGTTGGCAACCCATTAGGGTACGGGTTTTTAGTGACGTTTTTCGTGTGTTGCTGAGGCGGTTGCATTGGGTTAGACCACATTTGTGTGAGAGTCAACACGACTAATTGCTCTCCCCTCCCAAGTTCGAGTCTCAGCCACGGCAGATAGCACAGGGAATGGTTGTTGTGTAATAGGGTAAGTTCATGAATGTGAAAGACTTTAACACAAGAGTGCTATCAATATGCACGGCGAAATATACGAGGACAACGTGACAGGGATTAATATCACTCTAATATTTGTTGATCATTCATAAATGCCTAAAAACTTTACTACTTAATTCAAATTTTATTAACACGTGACGTAACTGGTTAGATGAGTTTTTTATTATTGTTGGATTGCTGCATGGCCTGTCGCTACCAAGGGGAAGAAGAAGCAGCAGATAAATAGATTTGTTTTGCTAAAGTGAGTAGTTTTTGTGTAAAATTAAATTGCTCCATAATTTTGTTAAAGCCAACAGTAAAAATTTGCCTAAAACGAATTACATTAGATAATGAAATGTGGATTATTTCAGTATTGAATTTAAGAATGTGAAGAATGTCTCGTCTTGTGATTAGAGTTAAAGTAAGTATATATACTAATTTATTCAGTTAAAATAGGATTTGAAGTGGAATTTTTTCCATCAG
The DNA here is from genome assembly GCA_963675555.1 of Leptura quadrifasciata. Taxonomy (NCBI): domain Eukaryota; kingdom Metazoa; phylum Arthropoda; class Insecta; order Coleoptera; family Cerambycidae; genus Leptura; species Leptura quadrifasciata. Next base: position 167,245,876 of record OY776674.1, on the reverse strand, counting down.
TAATTTTATGGTTGAATCCTGTTGGGGAGGGTGCTACACAAGAAATTTTTGTACTTCAAAGACCCTGTGCTCTAACTGTTATTAAAAATTTAATTTTTTTACCGCATTTTTCAACCTAAAAATGTGAATAACTCGAGATATACAGGTCCGATTGGGACAAACAAAAAAACAAAATCTTTGTAAATAAATTTTCTGCAAATATACGTTTAGTGTAGGTCATAGGAGTGCAACTATAACTTGCAGTGCAGTGACAAAACTGACCAAAAATCGTTTTCTTTTATTAACTTGCTGGCCAGAGTCTCTGGGTTAACCGATGACCTTCAACCTTTTAGAAAATCTGCCTTTTGCTCTAACAAAAACACTATTTCAATGGTCATGCCAGCTAGATCTCCGGACCTAACACCATTGGATTATTTTTATGGGTTTACCTTAAATCCAAAGTATATTTTAATAGACTGAACAATGTTGAGGACTTAAGAGACAGAATTAGTTACCAAATTGAAAGAATTGGACACAAAATCATTACTATAACGTTATGCGAGAATTTCAGTTTCGGCTTGGACATTGTCGAGCAAATGGCATGCAATTTGACCATTTAATTTAATTACTTTTTGCTGTATTTGTTAATTCTTGTATTTTTGTTTTATCACATTGTGTTAAGGAGTTAGATTTTCTTCTCGTTAATTTTGTCATGAAGTATGCCATAGAATTTAACGTACTGTATGCAGAAAAATGTGCTCTTTCAAATAACATTTTAAAAAATATAAAAAATTGCCGATGACGTCATAACTTTTTAAAAATGTTTGTAGAAAATTTTTGTACATAAAAAGATAAGTCGAAATTTTATACCTGCCAGGAAAATAAAAAACTTAAATTGTTAATTGGTAGTGAAAGCTAATACCGTCGAGACCAAGTTGTTATTTTATTTACTCCGTAATAATTCACCTGTCGTTAAAATTTAATATTTAATTACATTTTATTTACGTTAACATACAGACCAGTAATTAATTTGGGATAGTCTAGAAGACATAAAAATCCCAACACTTGTCATATAATTTTATTTTCATTCCGATACAGTCCACAAATCAAAATGTATACCTGCATTTAGAATCTTGTATTAGAATCCATTAACTTCCCGCAGTGTGGTTATAATTCACAGTAGACCAATTACAAGGTTAGGCAGTCAATGGACCAATCCAGAAGTTGTGGGTGATGCTAACTTACAATGCCAGACACTGCATTTTATTAACACTTTGGCCATATACATATGCTACTGCGAAAGTATGGAGGCAGGCGGCGCGCCATCTTCAATATCGATTTCAGCAAGTTTTAACATAGAAAACTATGAAATGAAAGATTCCAATATATTTGCTACATTCACAGAATAGAGAGACAAAGAATTATTTTGACGGGAAAAGTAAAACTAAACACTACCAAATTTGATTCTAAAATTAAAAAAATATTATATACTCTATTATACACGTTTTGCTGAATATTGTTTGGTTTCTCCGTTCATATTCGATATGGCTGTACCTGTGTGCAGTAGACTGCGTCTAACGAACGTAATTTTCAAAACCAGAATTTTACACTTGAATTTTTTAATTATTACAGTAACGTGGAACACCTCAAGAATAATGGCTATGTTTCATAATAGTAGCCGTCAGTTTACCAATGAATTATCTCCCAGCTAAATCTATACGCTGATGGTTTACTGAGGGTGTAGGGTACCCCGTAGTACCCTTACTGTTGTATAAATAATAATAAATACACCACAGGTAATGACGACCCCCTTTATCCCGGAAGGCTCTAGAAGAGCCTTGTGTGGGAGGGGGCTACACATTTAGAGACAAGGGACACACACCCAATATTCGTGTATAGTGAAAAAATCCCTCTCACAGTATTTTCCACTGCCACGACCGGGGATCGAACCCGGAACTTTTGGGTGAGAGGCAAGTGCGCTCACCTCTCGACCATCAGTCATGCATTATTCAAGGTATGTACTAATAATTAAATGGATATTATGTATGTTAAAAAATCACCACAGTCACAAATATGGATTTTAAGAAAAACTTATGTGAATACCAGTTACCAGACATCTAATTAATGTTTTTGAATCATTTTCATTTCCTAAAAATGTACAGGGTGGCCAAAAATTATTTTTCAATGAGGAAGATGCATGCATTTTAAAAATGCTTGAATTTATTATTTTTCCATAATAACATTATATAAGTTGATAAATATAATAAAATTAACTCATAGAAAAATTTTATTTCGGAAATATTCAACATTAAAATTTGAGTTTTTATGTAAACAAAACCACGTGAGTGAAAACGCTATGATATTGCCTTGACGTCATTTTGACGTCACTGATTTGCCTTGAGTTTGCGAATTCACGTTGTTATCCTTAATTTTGTTATTAACTATTGGTTAATATTACGGATAATTATTTCATAAGATACTTAGGGTATAATCTATAGCCACAGCATTGCTTTTAGATGTTTCAACATTTCAATAATAACAACGTGACGTCATCTGGCACATACGACGTCACTTGGCACGGAGAGAGCATTTCAATGGTTTTATATTCACCCAAAATAAATAATTTTTTTAGACCTCAATTTTAACAAAAAAAAAAAAAGGAAAAATACGAGGAAGCATATTTCTCTGTCGTCTATCTATCTGTGATATAAAAAAATAACGTGCAACTTCCTCATTAAGAACATTTTAAATTGAATTTTCTCAATTTTTTCAAATGGAACACCCTGTATATTTTTCGACGATATGATGTACAAATGAAAAAAGAACATTTTTTGTAAGTACTTCCCAATTTCGATTTATTGAGCAATTCAAAAATAAACTTAAAAAAAGAGATTTCTTCAAATAACTCAGTAGAAAAAATTATAATAAATGTTCCACATGTTACCTATTTTGATTGACACACATCTCTATGCGCTTTTGAAATGAGGTTCCCACTGTTCCTAAAACTGCCGGTGTGGTAGATTTAAAGACAGTTATTATTCTTTCCTTCATAGTTTGTATTGTTGTTGGTGTGTCTCTATAAACAATTTCCTTCACGTATCCCCATAAAAAAAAAATCAATTTTTGCAAGATCTGGGGATCTAGCAGGCCAATTAGTGGGCCCATTTCTTCCAATCCATTGATTAGGGTGGGTATTATTTAAGTGGTCTCTAACTGCATTTAAATAATGTGGTGGAGCACCATCTTGCTGAAACCACATCCTATGTCGAATTCTTTCAGGGAGATTTACCAATAATTGTGGCAGATAGTTTTCAAAAAAATTAAGATAAATAGCTCCAGTCGATGTACCAACAAAGAAACGTGGCCATATTACATATTCTCCAATAATTCCTCACCAAACGTTTATAGACCATCTGTGTTGGTTATCAACTTGCATAAAACCGTCCACTTATTCCTACTAATGAGCTCACTTCTTTTTGACTGGAAGAAATGGTCCCACTAAATGATCTCATTCCAAAATTGCATAAAGACGCGTGTCAATCAAAATGGGCAACACGTCGGACACCTGTTATAAATTTTTCTAATGAATTACTTGAGGGAACCTCTTTCTTAAAGTTTATTCTTCAATTTGAGTTGACATTTATTTCAGAGCTGTGCCGAGCACTGACCAAAAGTGCTCGCGAGGACTAAGCACTGACAAAAAGTGCTTAAATTTTCGAGCACTAAGCACCGTTAATAATAAAGTGCTCGTAGTTGCTAAGCACTCTGAAAAAGTGCTTAAAATTCACGAACACTAAGCACTAAGCACTTTTAAAAAATCATGTAGTAGCTATATACTAAGGCTAGAACTCTATTGAATTCAGTGTTATTTATAAAAAAAAGGATGAAAGACAACAAAAGCAGCCCAGAAAAATAATGTAGGATAAACATAATTTGCTGAATGCAGCACTCTTTCCGCTTTCGGACTATATTTTGTTTGACAATTTTGTATTTTTTGTTATATAACACTGTATTTTTTTATGAAGATATCTATCATATCATCAGGATTTATATGTTCCAGTTCTCTAAAATCTTCGTTTCTTAGGTCAGTTTTTAATTCTGTTTATATATTTTTATGCTTAGCGTCCGAACTATTGTAATATTTATTTTACAAAGGGGACATAATTGGTTGTAACTATTTATTTGACAATTTGATAGTATTCTATAATTTTTTATTTATTGCAGGGATATTAGGATTCGTGTGATATAAAATTATAATATGTATAAAAAATGTTTATTCATATAATAACAGACAACAGACTGAACAAACAATAATAAATAATGACGTCCGACGTACATAAAAAGAAGAACTAAAAATTAATTTGAACTAAAATAAAATGAATAAAAATTAAAAAAACTCCGTTATGTAACAATCAAAAAGATAATAAGCAACTTTTTGGTAATTGTGAAAGCAGTTCTCAAAAATTTCCATTCGCTTTTAGAAGCACTAAATTTTCAAAATTTGTATCGCTCAGAGAATGGCGTTTGGGTGCATTTATTATTGTTGCAAATGAAAACATTCGTTCTACTGGTGCACTTGATGGTAGTACAGTGTTGAATTTAAAAAAAAGCTTTTTTAAAGTTGGATATTCGTTAACAATATCTAACTCTGTTCTATGGTCTTCCAAGTATCTTAGAACTTCCAAGTTTAACACGTCAATATTTTTTAATGAAGAATGTGACTCTTGCTTATTTTGAGCACAATGTTGGGAGGTCGTTTCTTCGAATTCAAAATCAAAGAACTTATCTATTGTTGAAGGGCTACCAGTTTCTGTAATTATGTTTTGATCCAAATTTACCATTTCTGCTGCAGTAGTTGTTATCATTTTTTTTATTGATTCTAAATCCCTTGTAGCCACATCCTTTATACCTCCAAACCATCGCAATTTAAACTGAGGAATGCAGAATGTTGCCAGAATTGCATCATCTACATCTGTGGTAACCTTTAAAAACGCTGAAAATCTTCGATTTAAACCATTAATGCATGCATTCAGAATAGTAACTGCAGGTTCAGTTTTAAAATTTTCATCTTTCTGTAATTTATTGAGTTTTACTTTCAACGATACTAAGCAAGGTACTAAGTAACCATAATAACAGTGTTTCTCACCCTGTAGAATATCCAAAGTGGAAGCTAGAGGTTCTAGTATGTGACAATAGTTTTGTAAATAACGTAATTCAATCTCTTTGAAGGACATTTTAATATCTAACCTCTGAAACAATTCATTCTAAAAAATCTGATTTTTGGCAAAAGTTATACAGGATGAACCTTTGCTAATGAGCCATGAAATATTGACGGGTTCGTAGGCCAAAATAAGAGATTTAACCCAATATACTTTAGTAAAATATTGAAAGTGAAAAGTATTTCTTTATTTTTTATTTCTTTAATAACTCAATATTTAATTCTCATTTTCACCAAATTTAGTGGTTTTGTTTTGTAAGGAAAGGAACAATAATTTATCACACCATTTTTTGAGATAGAGACTACGTGAATTATTAATTATTATACATTTGATGAGGAATTATTTAGTTATTTTGTTAAACAAAACATTTTGCCAATTCTGACTAGACATTATTTGTTAAAAACATAATTTTTACGTGAAACTGGCATGTTTTTGCTTGTAATGTAAAATGTAATATAACGATGATATACGAATATTTGGTAACCCTAGAGCAATTACACCTGCAAATCCCAATGGACCGGTATCCAACCAAGCATAGACCGATTTCAAACTTTTCAGTTCTCATCAGTATGCTATATGTCAAGTAAATGATAGTGGCCAACCTGCTAGTCTTATACTAGACTAAGGACAATGTGTATATATAAATTTTTTTCAAAGTACTTTCTTCTAATTTTTTTCTCCTAAATTGGATGTGAGTTACGACGTTTGTATATCCATGTCCAGTATACAAATGTCATGTAAAAATAATGCCTCTCTCGTTAGTTTTCTAAAGTGCTTGGGAGTTTTTTGGCGTGCTCGCGAGCACTTTATGCGATTACTAAGCACTAAGCCCTTTCATAAAGTGCTCGAAGCACTAAGCACCGTTTTTAAAAAGTGCTCCTAAGCACAGTGCTGCCGAGCACAAAAGTGCTTAGACAAGTACTAAGCACAGTGCTTAGGACCAGCTCTGATTTATTTATTTATAAAATGAAAATTGATGCAATTAGCCATAGGGAAGTACTTACAAAAAAATGTTCGTTTTCCATTTCTACGTCACATCGTCGAAAAATACACAGGGTGTTTCATTTGAAAAAATTGAGAAAATTCAATCAATTTAAAATGTTCGTAATTGAAAAATAATTTATAGCCACCCTGTACATTTTTCGGAAATGAAAATGATTGAGAACCATTAATTAGATGATGTCTCGCAACTGGTATTCACATAAGTTTTTCTTAAAACCCATAATTAATTGTGACTGTGGTGATTTTTTAAATATCCATCTGCAGATTGCATTATTTCAATAAAATAATTCATTACATCCAAGTGGTTGGGAGATATTCAATGCTAATATAGGAATGAATAGAGCATAGAAAGAGACTTCAAAAAATGTACTGATATACATAGCATTCCATTTTAAAAAAAGGCACTTGGTCCTGTAATCTCGTCTTGACTCGCCCTGTATGTTCGAAAATAATTTCTAGTATAGACTTTTTTATTTAGTTTACTAGAAATATTTTAAAAAATTTCTAGCTATCGTAGAACTCGAGATATCGAGGTTCGATGCACTATTGCCCCACCCTGTATATGTTATGTGGTTGGATCATTTTGACGAAAACGTGCGCATTTTGGAGCGCCCGAAGTGAATCTTGTTTCATTGTTTGATCAGTCATATTTTTACTAGGTATAGGTAAAGATTGTTTATGTACAAATGAACTGATTTTTAACAATTTTTTGCTTAATCAATGCCATTTTGGGGGCGAGCGTAGGTGCGTCTTTACTATGTACATACTTCGGTATGCGATGTAAAGCAACGACAGGCGCAGTTAGTACTTGGATGGGTGACCATTCCAACGGAAACCGCGTCCTCGCCTCACACATCTTCCAGCGGCTTGTATATCAGTGTATGCGCGGAAGCTATACAACCTTAGGCGAGGGTTGTATAGGAGATATACCATCCTTCGGATGTAAAGCCGTCGGTCCCTTGTCTATTAAATGTTAGGCAAGTAAAAGAGCCCTACTCTTCTTAAGGGAAGAGGTTCGGCAAAAATTCCTGGTTGGGGGTAGCTCGTCTACAGGCGTCGGTGTTAGGCCTCGGTAGTGGAAATAGGCCGACGTTAAATAAATATATATAAAAAAAATGCCATTTTGCCACTATACGTACCATTTTGTAGTTTTATATTTGCTTAAAGGAGAAATCTAAGTTCACGACAAACTTAATTATCTCATCAATTAACGTCCACGAACAGGATAAGTGATTATATGATATTAATTTAGTATTCTGCGTGCATTAGAAATAATTACTAATTTATAGTAATATGAGCTTAGGCATCGTGGTGCATCAAACTGTAAACACATATAGGGCGGGATATTTTAATAAGTCTCACTTCCTTTAATCTTGCCTCTCTATCCACTATTCACACTTCTTACGATTTAGATAACTTTTTGTAAAAGACTAAAAGCATGCCGAAAAATAATAATCTTCAGGAGCAACGTTCAAAAGAATGCATGTAAAAATGACGCGATAGAATAACAAATAATATGAATTATGAAGAAGGGAAGAGGTGAGAAGGCATACTCCAAAATAAAATAAGCACAAATTAAAACAGTAGATCAGATGACTGAGAGAGAGAGAGAGAGAGAAAAGATCAAAGGGAAGAAGTGGAAAGCCAGGAGCAAAAAGTTATATAAAGCAAGAAGTGAACTACTGGAAAAACTTCCAATTTCCTTCCAGGGTAGTAGTCCAGTTGACAGAGACTAATTTTGATGAAAAGTTAGAATTAATTGTTACCTCGCTATTTTTTTCATGAAAGGCTAGTTCTTTGCTAGTAGAAAGTGGCTCAGAAAAATTTACCAAAAAATACCCCCGCGAACCCTTAAAACAACCCTCTGAAACGGAAAAATTGAGTTTTTTGCTAATATCTCGAAAAGTAATAATAAAAAACGGATAGCACCACGTGAGAGAGCGGGAAATTTTACATAAAAATAGTATAAAAGTTTTTTTAAATAAATTTTTCTCTTAGCATGAGAAATTATTAGAGTTCGCTCAATATTTTAAGCGCGTCACAGGCCAATGAAGCATTTCTCGACCGCCGCTACATAATAAAGACAATTTGTACCCATTAAAAACGAAAAAAAAAAAAAAAATTGTAGCATTTTAAAGAGGAAGAATTCAGCTTTCCAACGGTATACTTAATTTTAATCCTTGTAGATATAGCTTGTTTATGCCTAAAGTATCCAGGGTAAAAAAAAAATACTTTTAAATCAGTGGTATTTTTTCCATTTTTTAAGGTTAGGAAATTTCCACTTGAAAACTTGTCTAAAACGGTAAAAAAGGCTTGTAGGTAAAAAAAAAAATACCTTTTTATGTATGTTGTTTTCTATAGCTAAAGATTGAGTAGACTATGGTTATTACGCCACGAGTAGTAGCCGCAAGGAAGGGAACAAGGAACGCACTGTCCACAGTGTCCACTCCCCAAACTAGAATTTTATCAAGTTTTTTGTTTAGAACGAATTCTCTGGAAGATGGGTAAAATGACACAAGATTTTGCAAATATCTTCACGTAGGGGTCGCGAGGGTGAAAATTGTCTTCAAATATTGCATCCTTTGTTTAACACACTTCTTGACGTAATCAATTGATGAAATTTTGCACAGTTACTAAGATCGGATGACAATATAGTATTCTATCGTTACTCTTGCAAATATCCGCACATAGGGGGTGCGGGGGTGAAAATTGAAAAATCTGCGAAACGAAGGAGCGAGAATTCAAAACAAGTCATCATGAGACGGATTTTTATTGAGTAATCTCTGGGGGGGGGGTAAACCTCCCAAAATGTATGACTAAAAAGTAGAAAAAAAAGTTTTAGAAACTTGGTTTTCTGTAAAAAATCGTACTAAAAGGTAAAAAATAAAAAAAAGCTAATGTACGAATGCAATTATACAAAGTGCGCACGCCTTGCTTTTCTTGCATTCGTACAGTTGATTTAAAAAAAAAAACTGGTACAACTCTTGTAATCGAAAATCTTAATAGTTTAGTTGTGTGCATATGTCTGTAAATAGGGCTGGCCAGGCATGTCGAGAGAGGGTGGAGAAGAGGTGATTTATCCCGGACCTGGGTTTTTTGGAGAAGACCGGTTTTCTTAGTGTTTTTAAACTTATTAAACCTTTCTTTTTAATTTTATTCAAATGGAATTTTAAAAAATAATTAGAAAATAACTTTTTCAAAACATTTTCAAGCCTGCCATATTATTGTTTAAAAAAATAATATTTGTTACGGATAATTCTACTAATGGTTGTAATTAAAATACTAACTGAATAATGATAATTCTATTTTTAAAATAAGAACACAAAAATACCACTTGAGATTAAAAAAAATGTAAACAATGCAAACTGAACATAAAAATACAATAAAAAAATTAAATAAATGAACTTCAACTACGTAATACAGAATTAACTAATAGTTTGTCATTGCTCCATTAGCGTCTAAAACTGCCTGAAGTCTTGCAGGCATGGACAAAATCAGACTTCTTGCAAGGTCAACTTCTTGCGACAAGTTCTCCCAACCGTCTTCAATTATCCCTTCTAATTCTTGGGCATTATCTGGATGGATATTTAATTTTCTTATATGCTTTACCATTAGTCCCCAAACATTTTCAATTGGATTTAAATTGGGACTCTTAGATGGCCACGGTATCAACTCTATGTTTTTATTAAGAAACCATTGCCTGACACGATGGGCCGTATGTATGGAGCAGTTGTCTTGTTGGAAAATAAAATTATTTTCCGGAAACACCTCTATTACTGACGGCAACATAATATTGTCTAATATTTCAATATATTTAATGGAATTGAGATGACCACCACTGTTCCAACACACACCTAACCCATTTAGGCTCATCCATGCCCAGACTTTGACTAAAAACCTTCCTGATAATTGTGGATCGAAAGTATATTTTTCGTCGTATCTAGTGAGGCCTATATACGCGAACATGTCCATCGTTACAGGATTTAAAAACCTTTTCGTCAGAAAAGACAACTTGTGTCCAGAAGTTTTCATCGTTGATTATATAGTTCAGTGCAAAAATAATCCTACCCTGCTTCTTTTCTTCTGAAAGTTTGTATTTTTTAGCCGCTGAACAACTCTTCAATTCGCTTCCTAGTTTTATTCTTCTGCAAGCAGTAGGTACCGAAGCAGGGAAATTTGTCTTTGAAATTGCATTTACTGCAGTCTGAAAAGAGTTTTCTCTTAGGTAATTTATAAGATTTTCATCTTCTTGATTATTGCTCTTTCTGGGCCTACCGGAATCAACTTTACGGGATACGGTTTGGTTAGTTTCTCAATGTTTTTTAACACTCATTATCGTGGTTTTACTCACATTGCATTCAGCAGCAAGTCTTCTTATGGACCATCCATCTTCAATTTTAGAAACAATTCGAAGTTTTTGAATATCTGTTAGATGTCGAACCATTTTTAATGATGACGCCACTGATTAACGTCAAAGTGACATTTGTAAGATTATTAATATCAATCAAAGAACGAATGATTTACATAGCTAAAAGAAAGTGTACCAGTTTTTTTTTAAAACAACTGTACATTAGCTTTTTTTATTTTTTACTTTTTAGTACGATTTTTTACAGAAAAGCAAGTTTAAAAACGTTTTTTTAATTTTTTTTAGTTCTCATTTCACCAATCCATAAATTTCTTGTAAACAAATGTATACCTTTGTCCGGATTTATACCAGCAAAATGTTGTCAGGAGCAAAGTTTGCCACTTCAACTACATTTGGGGGTGTGCAATGTGCATGATTCATTGTATTCACTTTCTAAGTCCATAATTGGTAATCATACAAAATTCGATTAAATTATAACCGAATTGTCACAATGTCAATTGTTTGTTTAGTCGTTGCTATGCTAGGTAAAATAGATACGCAGGCTACTAAGGGCCGGTTTATCAATGCAGAGTTAATGCTATATCTAGAAGAAAATATCCAGTGCTGCGCTGGACACTTATCCTCTAATTACAAGGTACCATACATAAATGAAATTGTTTCTTCTATCCATTACTAAAAATATCAATTTGACATTTTCATTTTCACAGTAATAAAATATCAGTTTCATATAGAGTAAAAAGTGGAAAAATTGTTATTTTCATATATAGGCTGTCCATTTTATCAGGGCACCACTCGAGAATATCTCACTTAATATCGGTCGTAGAAAAAAAAATTATTTTTACGAAAATTGTGCCAATTTATATAACCTACAAAATGGTTTAAAGACATTTGAAATCCATGGCCTACTTTATGAGTTATGGCGGAAAATATCGAAAATGCGGAAAACGTCTAGGCCAAATATCTCCGTTATTTGAAGAGATGCGAGAAAAAATCTAAGGCGAAATTTTTTCGCAAAACAGAGTGTTTCAACGAGGTTTTATCTAATTTTTTTCAAAACCGCTGTATTTTGAGATTTACTCTTCAGGCTGTTAAAAAAATTATTTTGAAAAGGGACGGGAAATGGCGCCATTAAATAGAGTATTTTCCTCCCTTTTCAACGTTATATCATATGCCATATTTATTCATTGGTACTACGTTAGTAATTATAAAAACATTCTTTTAAAACTAATAATTTTTTTTTAACAAGCCTTATATTTGCCCTGGAAAAGTATGATTAAATAAAACGATAAAGTAATTCAATAAGTTGTTCAAATCTTTGCTATAATAAAACATTAACACAATTAAGAAGAATAAAGTAAATTCAGGTAACAAAAACAAATGAATAATAAAAAGAATATGGCACACAGAATATTAATATTTATCTAATTCTCAAAATAATTTTTAAGATATATCAAGTGTTCAAAGTGTCCATCACGATTTCTTATGCACAATCGAGCGCGGCGAGGCACTGCATTTAAAACATTACTCAACATTTAGGGGGTAACTGTAATACATGCCTGTTGAATTCGAGCTTTTAGGACCTCTACATTTTGCGGTGTCGTCTAAAACAACTTATCTTTAATATACCCCCATAGAAAAAATCCATTGGGGTTATATCTGGAGAACGAGGGGGCCATCGAATAAATCCATTGGTACCTATCCAATGTTGAGGCAAAATTTCGTCTAAATAATCTAGGCAAATCTGGGAATTGTGGGGAGGGGCTCCATCTTGTTGAAAATATTGAAAGTTGTGTCGATTCTCTAAAGGTAGGTTATCTAAGAATTCATTAAATTCATTTCTCAAAAAGTTTAGGTACCTTTGACCATTGAGGTGACCATCATAAAAATAAGGACCTATTAAATTGGTGCCTAAAATACCTATCCACACATTTATTGAAAAACGATTTTGAAACCCAGTCGGTCTATGCCAGTGTGTATTTTCAGAAGCCCATTTGTAATGAATATTGCGATTAAAAAATCCATTATTGGAAAAATTTGCCTCGTCGGACCAAAGTATTTTACTACATATTAATGGATCGGCACGCTTCTTTTCCAACAGCCACCTATAAAAAGTCGTCCTGCTTGGTTTGTCCCCCGCTTGTTTTTGGCTTTATAACACCGGTAACCATTTTTCTTTAAAATTTTTCTAGCACTTGTTTTATTTATATGACAAGCGATTTGAATTTCTCTTAATGATGTTTCCAAATTTTCTGTATTTTTATTTCTTAAATAATTAATAACTCGGTTTACCTTATTTACATTATCAGTAACACTGTTCAACCTTGTCCTCTTCTTTAAAAATGAACCATTATTTTTCAGTTTCGTAACTAATTTTCTGAACAGAGTTTTATTCGGCTGTAGTGCTTGTGGAAATATGTTTTTATATTCTACTTGAGCTAATCCAGAGTTAAAATTGCATTGGAAATATGTAACGAACATATTATAACGATCAATGTGAGTGAAAATCATTTTTGAAAATTCTAAATTCTTAAACGAGTGTAATTGAGTGAGAGTTTAGGTATTAACTGAGATGATCTGTCAAAAAATTAAATTGTCAAATTTGTTCTTAGCCAACTATTTTAAAATAATTGAAATAATAGTGAAATCATGAAATACAAACAAATGAATATTATACTTAAATTAATTGGTAAAGATATTTTAACTTTCTGAGCAAGGAGTGACGCTTTTATGGAGGACCTCTATTGGCATAACTGCGAATACTCTTTCCATAACTTACCATTCCGATGATACGGGGTAGGATATCAATTGATTTCCTACGTACCGGCAGTCAGTCCCAGCCAAAACTTCCTAAACCCAACTCGACCGATGACTACCCCCGGGGGTGACAAGCTGGCGAAGAAAGAAAATATCAAGACAAGAAGAGCGCCAGAAGAGACCTCAGCCAGCGAGGTTCAACAGCCAGGACCAGGGGAGGTCCGCAGAAAATACCACGACACATCTCGCATTTGCGAGCTGGGTCTGGTAGAAGTAAGCGGGCTCACCTATCACGAAGGCCGGTCCAGGTCTACAGAGATAATTTAGGAGCAAAGAGTAGTAGTCCTACTCGGCCCTAGTTATCGAGACCGACATCCAGCCAATGGATATTGGCGTGGCGCGCTTTCCATAATTGTTCCATGTTGCTTTCTTGATTATTATTTTGTTTTTGTTACCTGAATTTACTTTCTTCTTCTTAATTGTGTTAATGTTTTATCATAGCAAAGATTTGAACAACTTATTGAATTATTTTATCGTTTTATTTAATCATACTTCTCCACGGCAAGTATAATGCTTGTTAAAAAAAAGTTATTGGTTTTAAAAAAATGTTTTTATAATTACTAACGTAGTACCAATGAATAAATATGGCATGTGATATATCGTTGAAAAGGGAGGAAAATACTCTATTTAATGGCGCCATTTCCCGCCCGTTTCAAAATAATTTTTTTAACAGTAACATACAGCGGTTTTGAAAAAAAATTAGATAAAGCCTCATTGAAACACCCTGTTTTGAAAAAAAAATTTGCCTTAGAATTTTTCTCGTATCTCTTCAAATAACGGAGATATTTGGCCTAGGCGTTTTCCGCATTTTCGATATTTTCCGCCATAACTCTTAAAGTAGGCCATGGATTCCAAATGTCTTTAAACCATTCTGTAGGTTATATAAATGGGCACAATTTTCGTAAAAATATTTTTTTTTGTACGACCGATATTAAGTGAGATATTCTCGAGGGCCCTGATAAAATGGACAGTCTGCATATGAGTAGACAAATTTTATTACTGTAAATGAGATATATTTTGGTTGTTATTAGACTTAATTATGTTCTATTCCCCCTACAATGTTAATGCTAATTTTTTGCAATGGGTTATTGTACGTATGACGAACTATAACTGCACTTTATACTTCCATGTGTACCAAGCAAAGAATTTTTTTCAAATAATTTTGACACTGCCGTTAGCCAGCCATCCATCACGTAATTTTCGGTTAAGTACAAGAGGTGCATCCTTTATATAATTTGAGACCTATGTTTCATAGAGCTGAACATCTACGGCCTGAGAATTAAGTTTTTTTTTGTATGAAAATTGTCTCATGCTAACGTATGGTTTACAGTATTGTTGTACAATGTCATTACTTGTTGTTGGCGTATCCGGGTTAGAAGCAAATTATCAGTGGCACATCCAGGAACAAATAAAGAAGTCGGCTTGAATTACGATTTTTATACATTATTTAAGGACTTCATTATTAACCAAGAGCCTACGAGCGAGAAGGTAAAAGCACATCCTTGTAAAGACCCATGCAATAAGTGAAAATAAAGAGAATTCGGGACAGACCCACCTCAAAAACCTGCGCTAGCAACCCCCCTTCTAGTCAAATGGGTGACGAAAATGGTAAAATGTAGAGATTTTCGGTTTATTGCAATATAAAAAAAAGTGTAATGTTACATCCCATCTCTTAATTGTTTGATAATTGTAATTTTGTTTTACACTACAAAGAATATCGGACGGGGCTACTACAATTTTTAATAAAGGGAGAGAGTGTAAGAACAGTCAATGCACTTCTACAACCCTAAAGAAAAAACGAATTTGACTAAATAAAAATACTGGAATACTGCCTACATATTATTTTCTTTATAAGACGATTATATTTATGATCACAAATTTGCAATTACATTCGATACAAATATCTGCTAATATCAAGAACTGGTAGTACATCTTAAAACATAATATTTTTAGTCGCGAACTCCTTATTTTATTATAAGGAACGTAATCAGACTGCAACCAACAGCTACTCTCCGGGCTATGTGCCCCACCGAGCGCTGAATTACAAGTTACAAGTCTGGGGCGTTAAGTCTAATGATTGCATATTACCATCAAAACGCTAATGCTTCGATTGCAACAAACACCAGCCGAAAGACTGATCCTACTTAAAGGAGCTCTCGTGCCAATAAGTAGGATCAGTCTTTCGGCTGGTGTTTGTTACAATCGAAGCATTAGCGTTTTGATGGTAATATGCAATTATTTCACTTAACGCGTCAGGCTTGTAACTTGCAATTCAGGGCTCGGCGGGGCACATAGCCCGGAGAGTAGCTGTTGCTTGCAGTCTGGTTACGTTCCTTATAGTAAAATAAGGATTTTATAGAGGAGTTTGCGACTAAAAATATTATGTTTTAATAATCCGCCCTCTAAAAGCACATTTGAACTATGCTAAGCCCAGTCAGGCTATTTATTTTTCCATTGCAACAGACACTGGACCGCTAGATGGCGCCTGCTGATTATTTTACATGTCGCTATCCCAAGGATATCGAAATGTACTAAAAGGTCAAGTGATCCACGTGTCGGTCGTCACATGCCTACCTTGCACTGACGAGAGCCAACAACTCGAAACTGCAGTCTGCAAGTGGTGTGTGACGACTGGCTCGAGAGCTCCTTTAAGTAGGATTAGTCTTTCGGCTGGTGTTTGTTGCAATCGAAGCATTAGCGTTTTGATGGTAATATGCAATTATTACACTTAAGGCGACAGGCTTGTAACTCGTAATTCAGCACTCGGCGGGGCACATAGCCCGGAGAGTAGCTGTTGGTTGCAGTCTGGTTACGTTCCTTATAGTAAAATAATGATTTTATAGAAGAGTTTGCGACTAAAAATATTATGTTTTAGTATTCCGCCCTCTAAAAGCACATTTACACTGTGGTAGTACATCTTTTATTATTAGCCTATTAGCCTTTACTCGAGTCCGAGTATAAAAAAATTTTACAGTCGATAGATTGTGTGTAATAAAAAACAAGTAAAAGGTGTAGTCTATTGTAATTCCCATTCATCTACGGTGCACACGACTATGGCTATAGAGGCCAATTCGGGAGAGCACATGTCGACCGCAGTCAGGACAAACATAGACCTGGTTAGGTCTTGGATTCGGCCTTCTTGCAGCAACATTTCCTTGATAGCTGGACACAACCCCTCGCCATTCGGTTCTGTCCGCTGCAAGTTGTTCCCATTGCTCGTCTGGAATACCGTAGGATTTAAGATTTTCATGGAGAACGTCTTTGAACCTCTTTCGTTGACCGCCACGCCTTCTTCTACCGCTTAGCAATTCACCATAAAGTGTACATTTAGGAAGGCGGTTATCATGCATACGATGAACGTGACCTGCCCATCTTAGGCGTGCTCTTGAAATAAGAACCTCAATTGGAAGGCTGTTTGCTCTCCTGAGTACTTCCACGTTTGATATGTGATAGAACCAACGGATTTTCATCATACTTCTGAGGTGTCTTTGCTGAAAACGTTCTAATTCTTTCACATGACGACGGTAAGTGACCCAGGTTTCACATCCATATAGCAGTGTTGGAATGACAACTGCTCTGTAGACAGCCATTTTCGTTGACAAAGCAAGGTCGTGGTTGTCAAATACTCTCTCTCTAAGTCCCTAGAGTGCTCTAGATGCAGCGTTAATTCTATTGCGAATCTCGCTGTCCATGTTTGCTTTGTCATTAACAACGTTGCCTAAGTAATTGAACTGATCCACCACTTCAAGAGAATTTCCGTTAAGTGTAATGTCTATTTGGTTCATTTGATGAGGAGTTGACATAATCTTAGTCTTTCCAATGTTGATTTTAAGTCCCAAAGAATCATAGCTCTGGGCATACACATCTAAAAGTTCTTGAAGCTCTTCCGGCGTAGAGGCTAAAAGTGCACAGTCATCCGCATACTGGAGATCACAAATGAATCGTGTGCGTGTCTTCGTGAAAGCTCTAAAGCGCCCTATGTTAAAGAGATCGCCATCAGAACGGTATCTGAGACCTATTCCTCTGACTGTCAGTTTGTTGTTATAACATGTTGATATCTGTTATTAGATATCCACAAAAACGGAAAATAATACTAAACACTGTAACATGTCTATAAACTGGATTAAAGAGACTTTGTTAAACTAAACTGTAAAAGATCTTTATGATTCCATTTTAATCTAATAATTGTTCGAATTTCCGCCCTCGAACCTCCACACATGGGTAGCTCGTCTAATTGAATCCTATGATAAATTTTGAAATGCATTTCTTACTTTCTGTATACAATTTTCAATAGTTGTTAATAGGCTCTCATCTGATGTGCCTTGCCGAAATTTACACAAAAACGCCAGGAGATCTTTTTTTTAACACGTCGTTGGCGGTTATTTGTCTCATTCACAGGATCGCATTGATTATAAAGATCATCAAATTGAGGTTTTGATAATGAAGTTGTTGTTCTAAAGTCTTCGTCTGAGAAAATATTCGGATCAGTCAATTGCTCATCTCTCTTAATCAACGTCTTATTTCGAAGTTCTCTAATGAAGTCCAAAACTTCTGCTCCTTGTGATTTTATAGGTCTATTTAGGAATTCCATGCCGTCGTAAAATAATCTTGGGAAAAATTTATCATTACCTAAGAGATGGTTACATAGACGAAGAGACTGAGGAAAATAAATATTAGTATCAAGATATATTTGGACTCTTGCTTTAACAGAATTGCGGCTTAAAGCAGGGAGCCTATTGTTGCAAATACAACAAATATCAGACGATTTATGTTTTATAACCTTGAGTTGGATACATTCAGGATCATCAGCATTTGCTAAGCCTGTCCTCAACAATTCATCGCAGTTGATACATACGCGTGTATTATTGTTGATATCAATTGGTGGATTATTTAGTTCGTTTCGGTAACGTAAAGCGATTACCATTTTTCTGCATCAAAATTCAATACGATTCTCATAACTCTGGAAATGAAGCGGTTGTTGCAAACGAAGCAACTAATGCGTTGCGCCATTATATGTGCCTTCAAAATGTTACAGAACAAACGCGAAACAGCTCTGAAAAAAACGCTCGTATAAGGAAAAACCAAATAACTATACACTATATTTTTTTGTTTATGTAAATAATGTTCTGTCTCTTTAATAAAAAAGTTTATGCATATGTATTGAATTTGAACGAAAACGCGAAGAAGTTATAAAAGAATTTTTTACAACTTTCTACAAATATTTCCTACCTAATTTTATGTTACTTACCTGTAGTTTTGTAGCTTTTTTCAAACGGAATTTACTTAATTATGAACACACGATATTATTCAAGTATATTTAGTTTTGACAATACTTGACAGAAGTCACCTGTGATCAAATTATTATTTACTATTTGAAAAATAGTTGAAGAATGTTGGGAATGAAAAATGGAAGTTACGGGTGAATAAAAGTAATATTTACAAAAAAAAAAAAAAATAAGAAATAAAGGAAATTATTATTATTTTTAGTAATAATAATTATCACATTATATTTAAAAAAGGATCTCATGAGGTTTTGTGTAAAATACAGCAAGGGATATCAGATGATTCCTTGAAAATAATATTTGCCCGTTGATCCTGGGCAAGGCCGAGAGCGGAGCACAACCCTATATTTTACATAAACTTAAAATATGTATCGCCTGTGCCGATGTGAATAGTAGCGACAAAATACGCCGATCTCCCGTGACATACGTGAAATCGAAAAATCCCTATTTTGTCAACTCTTTGTGGTCCAGTTTAAAAACGAGAGCTCTTTGGGCGACGATGTTACTAAAATTTTTTATAGGGATGATGACTCAACGTCATATTAAAAATTCAGCCAATTTGATGGAAGCCGTTTTTCCCCTATAATGTGTGGCGGGGTCTTTTGGCGTGCCCTTTCTTAGATCTAAATAATAATAAAAGAGATGTTGAATGTTGAAACCTCCATAAAATGAAATCGAACATTACAAGCGCGTCAGTTACCCGTGAACGTACTTTGTATACTAATACCTTAATATCACACATAAAATGCAAATTTTATTATACGATTTAAATATAAACGAAGAAATCTTTATAATTTTAATATTTAGCCTTTAATAAGTTGTAGTTTCTTGATTTCAATTATCTAAAACCGGTTCCTCGAGGCATTTATTAAAAGAAATATTAAGAGTTTAAAACTTTATAATTATCATTTATGCAACCGAAATCCTCCTCAAATTTTATAACTCCTTAAATAAGCGGTGCATTTCATTTGGTACCTTTCTTATTGTATTGTACTGGAATTTGAGCTAAATACTTCGGGGAAATTGGAAAATTTATTGAGAAATCGGGGAATTTGAATAATTTCTATAAAAAGTCAGAGAATGTGGAAATTTATTACTTTCAAATTCAAAATATAAATATAAAATTACGAATTATAAGTCGAAGCATCGCATTTTCGCATACTTTAGAAATTTCGCTGTTTGGATTCATTTTTTGCTCAACTGAGGGTGACCTCTATCTTCGAATATTGCGATTACAACAGAAAATTCAACATCTGGCAATTTTTCACCCCGTTGAATAGGACTATACTTTTTGACTGCATTTTTTGTGATTTACTCAATAACGATGCATCGCCTGCAAAAAGGAATTTTATCTTTTTGACAGAATACGTAATCTGGCCGAAAAGAGTAAATAGTAGAGCCAGGGGCGTGCGGATTTACGAATTTCGCAAATTTCATAATATTTCGAAAAAATGAAAGCCTTCGGACTGTGTTAATTATGCATGAGCTACCATGTCTTGAATTAAAATATTATGGATTATCTATACAGTGAACTGTGAACAGAACCCTATTGGACTTATTTGGCTGAAGTAGAGAGGAATTATTTTTTTTTTATACATTTATTTAACGTCGGCCTATTTCCGCTACTGAGGCCTAACACCGACGCCTGTAGACGAGCTACCCCCAACCAGGAATTTTGCCGAACCTCTTCCCTTAAGAAGAGTAGGGATCTTTTACTTGCCTAACATTTAATAGACAAGGGACCGACGGCTTTACATCCCCTCTGAAGGATGGTATATCTCCTATACAACCCTCGCCTAAGGTTGTATAGCTTCCGCGCATACACTGATATACAAGCCGCTGGAAGATGTGTGAGACGAGAACGCGGTTTCCGTTGGAATGGTCACCATCCAAGTACTGACTGCGCCTGTCGTTGCTTTACATCGCATACCGAAGTATGTACATAGTAAAGACGCACCTACGCTCGCCCCTAAGTAGAGAGGAATGCCGCACGAGAAAGTGGAAATCAGAAAATGTAATGCATTAAAAAGAGTTTGAGCTGACTATTGGCGAAAATGTATAGAACCCGTTAAAGGAGTTGAAAAAAAAAAGTGGGAACGTATATTCGAATTGACGCAGTAACTGAGCCAATAATTATAAATGTAGGAGCCAGCAGCAATAGTCACAGTGATGAGTGAGTGGTAACCTGTAATAGTCTTATAGTGCATTCTGTAAGTCGGATAGGAATGTGAATTTTTCTTAGCCTAACGAGACTATATCCACCCCCCACCCCCCGTTTTCAAGGATGCTGAACACAATAGCGGTTTAAGTAGGATCAGTCTATCGGCTGGTGTTTGTTGCAATCGAAGCATTAGCGTTTTGATGGTAATATGCAATTATTACACTTAACTGCTTATAACTTGTAATTCAGCGCTCGGCGGGGCACACAGCCCGGAGAATAGCTGTTGGTTGCAGTCTGGTTACGTTCCTTATAGTAAAATAAGAATTTTATAGAGGAGTTTGCGAGTAAAATATTATGTTTTACAATTGTCTGGTCGATAG
The DNA here is from genome assembly GCA_963675555.1 of Leptura quadrifasciata. Lineage (NCBI taxonomy): Eukaryota > Metazoa > Arthropoda > Insecta > Coleoptera > Cerambycidae > Leptura > Leptura quadrifasciata. The sequence goes on along the minus strand of OY776674.1, from coordinate 167,224,673 downwards.
CCGAGTAGGTTAAGGCGTGAGGTGGCAATCGCGATTAATCACACGGACATCGCACCACCGGGTTCGAATCCTGGCTCCGGCACTGTCGGAGGAAATGGTTGTATGTCCGCGTTTTTCAATGTGTAACCCCCTTCCGCACAAGCCTTGGCTTCTGGAATTGGGGGTTGTCTAATTTCTGTGGTGTTTATTTATTTAATAGCGGTGTTTAAAACTCTCTCAGAGCCCACCTCATCCCCCAAACGACCAAAAACCACCATATATGTATCCGCCGTCTCCTACCGGCCAAACCCGTCTTGCCCCCCGTTTTCGAGGATGTTGAGCACGACGGTGATGTCGAGACCTCTCCTCGGCCCCCGCCAACCCCCCAAACGGCCAAAAACCACCATCGTGCTCAGCATCCTCGAAAACGGGGGATAACACGAGTTTGGCCGGGAGAAGACGGCCTATCCACGTTTCGCCCCTTTCGGGGGTAGTTCTTGGCCATTTGGGGGGTTTTCGGGAGTCGAGGAGAGGTCTTGATATCACCCTCACATCATCCTCGAAAACGGGGGACAATACGGGTTTGGCCGGTAGGACAGAGCGGATATGCAGTTTACCCATTTTGGGGGTGGTTTTTCGTCGTTTGGGGGTGGGGTGAGCTCGGAGAGAATTTTAACCACAGCTATCGTGTTCAGCATTCTCGAAAACGGGGGGGGGGGACATGGTCTCGTTTTTTCAAGGTTCTATTCGACTCACAAAATGCACTATTATGCAGTAATTGTGATAAGATGAATTATTTATTCTGGAAAATTATTGTTGGTAAGTCTTGTTTTTAAATTATGTTATTTTAACAAGAAAGTTTATTTATGTTGTTAGAACAGTTACTTATTTTTTTAACTTTGGTGCATTTCGTTTTTAATTATGTTACTTCAACAAGACAGTTTATTTATGTTAGGTATTAGAACAGTATTTATTCTTAACTTCCTAATGACTAGGCGCACTCCAGAGTGCGCGCTATTTTCAGCGTTGGATGCACTCCCAGTCACGAACGCCTTGGTTGTGACGTCATTCATGGAGTGCGCGGTAGTTCTGATTGATATAGTAAGAAGTATATAGATTCCTCATCAGCAGTCCGTGGTGTAGTGGTTAGGTTGCCCGATTCACCTGAGGTCGAGGGTTCGAATCAACTTTTTACGGTTTTTTTAACTACATTTTGTTAACAACTAGAATATGTAATAATACGAATATTTCTTTAGGTTAGTTCGTTAAGTTAAATATGTTAATAGTATTTGATGTAGTATAGATAATTTCCCTTCTCCTTGACATTTTATTAACAACTAAAATACGTAATACGAATATTTCTTTAGGTTAGTTCGTTAGGTTAAATATGTTATTGATGTAGTGTGGAGTGACCGCGCTCTGTGAACTCCCACCAATCGTAGCCCTGCATTTACTTCTCTATTATGTACGTAGTAGGATCGGTGAACATGCCGGAGTGCACCCAATCCTGAAAATAGCGTGCACTCTGGAGTACACCTAGTCATTGCGTTTTAACATTGGTAAGTTTTGAGTTGAAGTGTGCTTCTAGAGGGTAGAATATTAAAACATAATATTTCAGTTACAAACGCCTCTATAAAGTTCTTATTTTAATATAAGGAACGTAACCAGACTGCGACCAACAGCTACTCTCCGGGCTATGTGCCCCGCCGGGCGCTGAATTACGAGTTACAGCCTGGCGTGTTAAGTGTAATAATTACATATTACCAACAGAATGCTAATGCTTCGATTGCAACAAACACCGGCTGAAAGATTAATTCCTACTTAAAGGAGTTCTCGTGCCAGCCGTCCACACCACTTGCAGACTGCAGTTTCCAGCTATTGGCTCTCATCAGACTATTTGGTACATTTCGATATCCTTAGGATAGCGATATGCAAAACAGTAAGACTTTATAGAGGAGTTTGTGACTGAAATATTATGTTTAAATATTCTGCCCTCTAGAAGCACTTCTTGAACTCGTGCTAAGCCCAGTCAGGCTATTTAGTTTTCGATTGCAACAGACACTGGTCCGCTAGATGGCGTCATTCAATTGACCCTCTTCGATCTATCCATTGATCACGAAAACAAACATTTAGCTAATTTCATACAGCATTAGCATAATGAGGTGGCGCCCCTTCTTGTTGAAACCATAAATCATTTCTATTTGGAAATAATCTGCTTAGAGTTGGTAATAGAAATTCTTGTAAAACTTGTAGAAATTGTATATAATGAGGGTAACTGTGTTATCGACAATACCAGCTCAGACACTGACCTTTTGGGGGTGCTGGGTATGGTGTGGATAATCGATAAAAGAGTAATAAAAAGTACAATTTTTAACAACACAAGGAGAAATTAGTTCAAATGTACCATTAAGCACTGAAATTAATCTTAGGTGTCTACTTAATATTCATCGTATATTTGTTTAACATTTAAGGCTTGTTTTCTTTATTAAGTTACGTCCTAAAATTTTGGTACAATGCGAAATGAAAATTTAAAAAAATTCTTTCAAAACCCTAAAGTATAGTGCTAGTTAATAATAAGCTTCGATTAAAATGTACAATTCGAGACGGTAATTACAGACATTGGTTACTATAAGGAAGTAGTTAATGTCATAGAAAAGAGTACACGAAATGAAAGTAATTAAACAGGTAGGTAATTTAAACCACAGTCAGTTACATAAGCACCTTTCAGACCTTATCCCTGGCCTATCCGTCCTTGGTTATATTAATTTCACCTATTTAAAGTCGGTTTATTACGGGGTAAATTCAGTAAACAGTAGGAAAGATACTTGAAGTTATGCGGAATCCTAAATCACTAATGAAAATGACAAACTTACATTTTGGAGCTCCGCGATTCTTCATATAACGCTTATTCATTTTCTGCGTGTCATGGTTCATACATTGCTTGAGTGGTATCTCCATCATTTGTAAAATTATGTCAAGTCACCACATATTCACAAACAATGTTGCTACATTAAAAAAATATATTTAAATTTTCTGAACTGAACAAGGAATTATTCATAATATGCAAAGGAGTGTCGGTGAGGTTCCATTGTGTTTCTGGAAAAGTGAATATTGAATACGAAACCATCGAATGTAAATAATTACCTACAATGCTTTGATATTAAATTAACAAAACGTTGCGATAAAGTGTGTTAGATTTTTATCTAGCGCAACGAAAATATCTCCTTATCACATTCACGAAATATTTACACTCAGATTTAAAAAGTAATTGTCAATTTCTACAAAATAAATCTGTGCAAGCTAAAATTTCACAAAATATTTTGATTTTAGATGTAACGTTGTTTAGCCCAGGCGGTATCTGTTAAGATCACCTGTTTGGGTAAATCGGATAGTATGGCAGATTTTCGGATTAATCGCTCCTAAAAATTATAATAAATGATAATTTCACTATGCGCTAGTTGGAAGACGTGGCCTTATTTTTTTATTAAACAAAATGTAAAAAAATTCCAAAAAATTTTTCTTCTTATTTTTTCATATCTCAGTAGCTATTGCTTTTAGAAAAAAGTCTCGAACCTATCTCCCTGTAACAAATCTTTCTTTCTATCTCCTATTTCCGAAAAAGACGAAGAGTCCTTAATAGAAAAACTAAAACTTTCGAATTCGTGTGGTTATGTTAATATTTCCAATAATTTAATTAAAAAGTGTAACGCAGCCTCTGCAAGCCAATGTCATTTTTAATAAATTCCTGCTTTAGCCAAGGAATATTCCCTTAGAACCCTTGTTTTCGACACAAGGATTCTAAGGGAATATTCCTTTGAGCTATGTCTTAAACGCCAACTTTTTTATATAAAAACAGTATTCTTTCGTCTTCTCAGCATGGTTTCACTTCAAACAAAAGCACCTAAACTGCACTTTGCGATTTTCAACACAAAATTATTAGCGCCATAGACAACAAACAATATATTCTTGGTTTATTTATTGATTTCTCCCGTGCTTTTGATTTGGTGAATCACGAACTGTTACTAGCTAAGTTGCATAGATATGGCATAAGAGGGGTTCCTTTGGAAATTTTAACTTCCTATCTAGAAAATCGGACCCAGATAGTTAAAATTAATAATATTCATAGTGATAGTTGTGATATCAAACAGGGAGCTCCACAGGGCTCTATTCTAGGATCACTGCTTTTTAATATTTTTGCCACTGACCTAATTGCATACCATAATAATATACCCAATGTATCTACCATATGTTACGCGGACGACACCAATATTTTAATTTTTGATACCAACTTAAATGCATTACAGACAACTGCCAAACTTGTATACAACAATATAATAACCTGGGCAGAAAGAAATAAACTAAAATTGAATATGCAAAAAACTATGTCAATTTTTAAAACATAATATTTTTAGTCGCAAACTCCTCTGTAAAATCCTTATTTTACTATAAGGAACGTAACCAGACTGCAACCAACAGCTACTCTCCGAGCTATGTGCCCCGCCGAGCGCTGAATTACAAGTTACAAGCCTGGCGCGTTAAGTGTAATAATTGCATATTACCATCAAAACGCTAATGCTTCGATTGCAATAAACACCAGCCGAAAGACTGATCAAAGGAGCTCGAGCACGAAATCCATTTTGAGATATTAAAATCTGTTAATTAGGAGAGCCTAGGGAACTGTTTAAAAATTCGGCAATTTTTTGGTGAGTGGGGTTATGTCCCCCAAAGGACGCGTTTGGTTATGTCGAAACGGGGCCCACTGGTGAAGTTAGAACAGTTTGAATTTCCCGCGTTGCTAAAATTGCATCGGCCGGCCCTAGTGCGGAGGCATACAGAACAAGGGGCTACACGGGCCCTTTGACACCACAGGGGCTGCGGAGCGCTAAGGGGACAGCCCGAGTCACAGTTAATCTTACTAAATTTTAGTATTATACACTCCAAATAATATTAACCTGTTAAAATATTTATTTAACAGAAAAATAGTACATATAATTAAATTGTACTATGGTGGGAATTGACTGTGCGATATAATAAATTTATTTATTGTAGCGTACGAAAATCGACCCACTCCCACTTATTTTGAGAAAGATACTTTTATTTATTTTGGTTATTTGTTGACCACCATAATTAATTTCAACAGATTGATATTTTATGATGACACGTGGTAATTCGTACATTCCTTTATTTGACGGCCGGTCATCTACACCTTCTGCTCCATTTACATCATCCAATTCATATCAGCTCTTGTGTATAGCATTTCCCTATATGCCTTGTAGCGATCCCCGTACTATATAACATTTTTTAATTTTGCACCTTTTCACCTCTATATATACTCTGTTTAACTTTCTTGCAATACTTTAGTCATTCTGTAAAAAACTAAATAAGGAGGCCATTAAACAGGTTCCAATGAAACAATTTGAATTGACTCCAAAAAACACAAAACATCTCTAAAATGTACGAAATAAAATTTCACCCAGTTTTACAGTTAAATCGAGTTAGCTGAAGCTTTTTTGCGCTCACTACCGCAAATTTTAATGTTTCCCATTTCTCAATTTGTCTGACACTTCTCGCAATGTTCTAAGATCCATATGATTTTTAAAAACATCAACAACAGCTCGAAACTGCAGTCTGCAAGTGGTGTGGGACGACTGGCACGAGAGCTCCTTTAAGTAGGATCTGTCTTTCGGCTGGTGTTTGTTGCAATCGAAGCGTTAGCGTTTTGATGGTAATATGCAATTGCACTTAACGCGCCAGGCTTGTAACTTGTAATTCAGCGCTCAGCGGGGCACATAGCCCGGAGAATAGCTATTGGTTGCAGTCTGGTTATGTTCCTTATAGTAAAATAAGGATTTTATAGAGGAGTTTGCGACTAAAAATATTACGTTTTAATAGTTTTTTGGTTTAAAGAATAAAAGTACTGGTGATGAAGAGGTTAGCTTTTAATTGAAAGATATGTTTTATGTAATTGGTTACCCTTTATTAAATATTCTTAGGAGAAACAGGACATGTACCAAAATTAATACAATAACATCGATCCCAAATATAATATCCCCTACGAAATTTGAACAATGCCACCCAATTAATTTATTGCTGTGGACAAGATATTGGAAATTTTAGAGAGCAATCAGTTGCGTGGACACGAAAAAAATAACATTCTATCTGTAGGTCAATCTAGACGTTCGGAAGGAAATAAGTGAGGGTAATGTAGTTCTCAGCGTGTTTGTAGATTTAAAGTGGGCTTTCAAAATGATTGACAGACGTTAATGGATAAAAAAAATTGTCGAAAAGTTGTATAGATACGGTATTGAAAGTACCGTTTTGAAATGGCTATTTAAATGGCAGGTATCACAAGACGAAAACCATGAACAAAATGTCCATACGGTGTCCCTCAAGGAAGCGTTTTGGGACTACTTCTGTTCATCATATGTGTGAATGACATTCATTGTGTCTAGAAAAATTTATATGAATTTGTTTGCTGATAGCACTGTAATCACTGTAGCTGGTAGAAATTTTGGCGATATAAGTTGAAACTAAATTCCGTGTTGCGGACCTCTAGCGTATGCGACCCACCATACGCATTAGCGTCTTGTGGGCCGCATAATAACAACCGCTACGTCCGTAGCAGAGTTTCGCTATTATCCACGAGAGGCGCGAGATACTTCCAGTTGGTGAAAAGGAGAGTTGGTGGTATATGGTTGATAATCCTACAAGACTCGCTTTATCCGAGACATCCTGGTGGATTTTGGAATTGTCAACACAGGAAAATTTTCTCCATCTGTTGTTGTTCTGCGGAAGCAGGATATTTAAGTATACAAGGTAAGCTAACCTCTGCACGCCATCTTACCCGTTCTCTACCCACGTGTTTCACAAATTTGCAGGCTTTCCTTTGGAAGTATCATGTCGATTTTAAAGGCAGACTTGACCCCATTAGGCACGCTTCACGTGCATTTCCAACCATGCAAATCTTTAGGGTTCCACGGACTGGGTTTCTACACACGAGTGAAGTTTCACGGACGGGGCATCCACACACAGTAGAAAGTTCCAGGGCTGGAGAGACTATAGTCAACCCCCATCCTCGGGTCAATTTCTTTCGTCCCGAAGACACCATCGTAGGGCTACAGGTTCTTCAACGTCGAAGTCGGTATCGTACCATCCTAAGTGTGTTGTTTTTATTTACCGGGGACCACCTTCAGTGGTTCTGTGCGGTTATATTCGATTCATACTTACTTTTGTATTTTAACTTGTACATATTTAAAGATTCTATGCATTTATATTTATTTAAGGAGGTTCTCTAAATCAGACCCATTGTGGCCGAATTTATTACCATTTATCCTCACGTTGTAAACCGATGTGTAGCTACACGAGGCATTTTATTAATGTTGTAACTTATTAATCAAGAAATTTGCCACATCTTTTGAACATCGCCAGGTTACATGGTAGAGAACCAATATTTGTAAATTCCGTAATATAGTGCATTTCCTGTTTAAAGAAAGTGTCATTATTTCGTCATCGACCACTACGTATGGAACCCTCAGTGATTTGTGTAAGTAAGTAAACTAATAATTTGTCATAGTTTATGTAAACTTGGGCTTAACGCCCTGAGATAGTCTGAGCTAGAGAAATTTTATCGTGGGCACGTTACATCACTTATCCGGGTTAAGTTGTGTCTGCGATATCTGCTACGCTACAGTAGCCCAAGTGATTTCTTTATGTAATAACTTATAACAACTAGAATCCAACGTATTTATTTGTTTATGTATGTGTAAATCGTAGCATCCGATAAAACCAAATTAATGATTTTACGTTCTAAATCTCTCTGTAATAAATTTTTAAGCAACAACTATATAATTACAATCAAACAATATACTATCGAAGAAGTGAACCAAATTAATACCTAAGTGTTATGTTGGACCCAGAACTTACACTTAGTCATCAGGTCAATTGCTTGTGCAGAAAAATTGGGGAAAAATTGGCTTCGTCCGCAGAATTCTAATTGTGCAGTGGAGTAAATTGTTAATTTACAATACTATAATATATCCCTATTTTTAGTCCAATAAAGTTAAGTGAATTTTAAATCCAACCTAAAACTAATTTGGGACAAGCTGATTTTAACGTGATTGTGTTCCCTAGGGGGTACTTTTTATGTGCTTGAAAATCCCCAGTGATCCCCCGAGCCAAACTACCCCAAAACCACCCCTAAAGGTACATTTTTTTATTTTTTTGCGATTTTCTCGAAAACTTTAAACTTCTCAACAAAACTTCAAGATATATTTTTCATAGAGTATAAAATTCCCTATTGGTATATATATAGTATAAATTCGAGTAACTGCAAAGCCCTCTATAGCCTTTTGAAAATAAATAAAATTTTAATTCTGCAAAATAATTTTGGATTTCGCAAGTTCTGACCAATACTTTAAAACTATAATAACACTACTTGTTTTAATTGTATTTTTATCATATCTGCGTCATTTATGTAACTCGCAATTATTTTTTTAGTACCATAATAAGTGCGAAAATAAAGGTAGGCGGTACTTTGGTAGCACATTACCTAAAATGCCACTACTTCACTAGCTAATAGCAAAAATTATAGTCCCGCCATTTGTTACTAGGTGTTAGACAAGAATTGGCCAGTAAAAAATTTAGAAAACCTTAAAACTATAGTAATAAATGAAAATAGCTGTTTCATAAGGGCAGAAACTTAAAACGATCAAGCTGTGGATCAAACTCAATTTGTACCTCTCATAATATCATAAAAAAATATAATTAGAATGTAAATAGAAACAAAACTTAAAAGTTACAGTACTACCATATTATTAGCAAAAAACAGTAATTAATGAAAAATAATCTAGTCTAATTACAAATGTATTAGTAATTGGGGTGTAATGGGGTAGTGAAGCGTAAGTTATAGCCTCTCCTACTCAATTGTTAACCTCACCTTCGCGATGAGCTCAATTTGAACTTGGTGCACCCTGTTTTCACTAACGAGGCTCTAACGACCGAGTAAGGGCGGAATAACCCTTACCTTTTGCCGTGAGCACATCCACCTTCTCACGAAGGGTGCGGTAAAAATAACCCACCGCACACAAAGGTTGCTTTTGGAATCGTTTGGTTACCCCATCGTCGCAGTCTCCTTCTGTGCCATGGGACCACACCACTCGCCTTCCGCAACCGAGCTGGTCAGTTGCATACCTGCTCCAGCTAAAACTTCAAATGCAGCTTCGTTTTCAGTCGATTAAGGCTTTAAAGAAATGATGGAGCGTTCAAATGGGACAAAATCATCCGGAGGTAAAATACCCTCCCGATCGGATCTCCGGGGGAGGGTGCCCACTGGGACACCTCATCGAATGTCGAAAAAACACCGACAAATTACATCCAAGAAAACTAATTCTTTCATCTACGGCGCTTAGAATGTTCGTACTTTGAACGACAGCACTCGCACCGATCGGCCTGAAAGAAGAACTGCTCTAATAGATAGAGAACTTCACCGACTCAATGTTGATGTTGCAGCTTTCAGCGAAACTCGATTTTTGGAGGAAGGCTCTCTCACAGAAAAGTACTACACCTTCTATTGGAAAGGTTTTCCCACCAATTCAAGAAGACAACATGGAGTAGGATTTGCCGTTCGGAATCAACTTGTATCCAACTTAACACAAGTACCACAAGGCCTATCCGAGCGTCTAATGCTGCTACGCTATGAGCTATCAGATGGCAACGCGGTAAATCTAATAAGCGCCTACGCTCCCACTCTGGATGCAAGTCACGAAACCAAGGAAAGCTTCTATCAACAGCTGGAAGAAACCCTCTGTAGAATACCTAAAACGGAACGACTCGTTATTCTTGGCGATTTTAACGCTAGAGTAGGGAGAGATGCAGACACCTGGCCAGGCATCATAGGCAAGAAAGGTTTGGGCAACATGAACGCTAACGGTCAACTACTCCTAACTAAATGCGCCGAACATGATCTAGTTATAACAAACACCATTTTCCGACAAAAGGATAAATTTAAAGGCACCTGGCGTCATCCCAGATCAGGTCACTGGCATCTACTGGACTATGTTATCGTACGTAGGAAGCATCTCAAGGACGTCCAAATTACAAAGGCGCGCATTGATAGCGAATGTTGGACCGATCATCGTCCTGTTGTCTCTAAAATGAAAATTGTTATGAGGCCCAAACACCGAAGAACTCAAGTAAAACGTAGACTCCGTCTCTGTATTAGTAAATTGCGTGACCAACAGACCGTCGAACAGCTAAAGCAAAAAGTTCAAGAGAATTTGAGTGCACTAGAGGAAACCAATTCTGTAGATGTCGCTGCTACCTGGACACAAATTAAAGACAGTTTAAAAAGTGCGAGTGAGGAAATTCTTGGCACTGCAGCAAGTAAAAAACAGGAGGACTGGTTCAATGATAATGAAGCTTTTATACAAGAACTTCTTGACCGCAAACATATTGCCTTCCAAAACGCTATCAACCACCCCAACGACTCATCAAAAGCAGAAGCTTTTACCCAATCTAAGTATGAAACGCAACGCGCAATCAGAAGAATAAAGAACGAGTGGTGGGCAAGCAAGGCCAGAGAAATTCAAAGGTACGCCGATTCACACGACTACAGGAATTTCTTTCAAGGAATAAGAGTAGTGTACGGCCCCAGTCGGAAAAATATGTGCCCTATTAAAGATTTAAATGGAAATCTCGTCAAAGCAGACCAGGAAATAAGAGCCCGATGGAAGGAACACTACTCTAACATTCTTAACCAGCAAAGTCAAGCCGATCACGATATTATAAATCTTATCCCTCAATATGAGACCTTCGAAGACTTAGATAAACCACTAACAACGGAAGAGATCTTAACCGCCATTGGGCAGCTAAAAAATAACAAATCTCCCGGCGCCGACTCACTCCCAGCTGAGATCTTTAAAGCTGTGTCGTCAGAGCTCATACCCTACCTCAAAAAACTGTTTGATGTCGTGTGGGAAAGTGGTCAAGCTCCGCAGGAGTTTCGTGATACACTTTTAATCAACCTCTTCAAAAACAAAGGGAGCGCTGCGGACTGTGGAAATTACAGGGGTATAGCTCTCCTGGCTGTTGGAGGGAAGATACTCACAAAAGCGATGGCAAATAGGCTAACACCTGTTATGGAAAAATTACTTCCTGAAACACAGAGTGGCTTTAGACCAAACCGAGGCACATCGGATTTAATCTTCACACTTAAACAGCTTCAAGAAAAAGCACTCGAACATCAAGGAGAAATTCACATGGCCTTCATTGATTTAACCAAGGTGTTTGACTCGGTGGATAGGGAAGTGCTCTGGAAAATTATGTTCCGCTTAGGTATCCCTAGAAAATTTGTGGAAGTATGTCGCAGTCTACATACAAACAACAACGCCCAGGTTATATATAATAATGAGGCAACCGAACCTTTCCAAACCCTCACTGGAGTTAGGCAGGGATGTGTCCTGACACCCCTACTCTTTAATTTGTCTACCACTGCTCTAACAATTATTGTTGACAACAAACTGACAGTCAGAGGAATAGGTCTCAGATACCGTTTTGATGGCGGTCTCTTTAACATAGGGCGCTTTAGAGCTTTTACGAAGACACGCACACGATTCATTTGTGATCTCCAGTATGCGGATGACTGTGTACTTTTAGCCTCTACGCCGGAAGAGCTTCAAGAACTTTTAGATGTGTATGCCCAGAGCTATGATTCCTTGGGACTTAAAATCAACATTGGAAAGACTAAGATTATGTCAACTCCTCATCAAGTGAACCAAATAGACATTACACTTAACGGAAATTCTCTTGAAGTGGTGGATCAGTTCAATTACTTAGGCAACGTTGTTAATGACAAAGCAAACATGGACAGCGAGATTCGCAATAGAATTAACGCTGCATCTAGAGCACTCTGGGGACTTAGAGAGAGAGTATTTGACAACCACGACCTTGCTTTGTCAACGAAAATGGCTGTCTACAGAGCAGTTATCATTCCAACACTGCTATATGGATGTGAAAGCTGGGTCACTTACCGTCGTCATGTGAAAGAATTAGAACGTTTTCAGCAAAGACACCTCAGAAGTATGATGAAAATCCGTTGGTTCCATCACATATCAAACGTGGAAGTACTCAGGAGAGCAAACAGCCTTCCAATTGAGGTGCTTATTTCAAGAGCACGCCTAAGATGGGCAGGTCACGTTCATCGTATGCATGATAACCGCCTTCTTAAATGTACACTTTATGGTGAATTGCTAAGCGGTAGAAGAAGGCGTGGCGGTCAACGAAAGAGGTTCAAAGACGCTCTCCATGAAAATCTAAAATCCTGCGGTATTGCAGACGAGCAATGGGGACCACTTGCAGCGGACAGAACCGAATGGCGAGGGGTTGTGGTCAGCTATCAAGGAAATGTTGCTGCAAGAAGGCCGAATCCAAGACCTAACCAGGTCTATGCTTGTCCTGACTGCGGTCGACATGTGCTCTCCCGAATTGGCCTGCCTCTATAGCCATAGTCGTGTGCACCGTAGATGAATGGGAATTACAATAGACTACACCTTTTACTTGTTTTTTATTGTACACAATCTATCGACTGTAACATTTTTATACTCGGACTCGAGTAACGGCTAATAATAATTAGTAATTATAAGGCCACAACTAAATTAGAAAACTTAAACTCACAAATATGCAGTTTGCGACAAGCGACAAATTTAGAGACCATTTTAATGTAGAGAAATCGTCAATTTACATCATAACTACTTTTATAACTACTTCCATTATTAGTAATTATAAAACAATCAGTACGATAGAGATGTAACGTGTTGTGTCTATGAAAATGGTCTTTAATGTGAATAATCTAGTCGACAAAGGAAAATAAACAGCAAAACCTTCACAAAATACTACAACGGCTGTTAATATAAAGTTTTTAGCACTCGAAAAATACCATATTTTTTAAATGCGTAGACAGGTTTTTCTTTACCTCAGCGGACGAAGAAGGAAAAAAAGGGCCACTATTCTACACAAAACTTGTTTTTGCAAATTTTAGAAGACAATTCTTGCGTATAAAGTCACTAAAACAATGTTGAAAATTAAATTTACAATTTTCTGAAATGTTACTTAATTTTTAATTGAAACACTTTCGATAGCATATAACAGAAACCATATTAACTAAAAGTTATTAAAAATATTAATTATATTATAACAAATAATGGGCTTAAGTAATTTCTATACAAAAATATTTATGTATAGGTATACAGTGTGTTCAGCAGGGTTCTTACACGATCCATATCTCGAAAATTACTGAACAAATTTTGTGTATAGTAAAATGTATGATCAATCCAACTGAAATATTTTGACAGTTCTGTCACATCTGTCACAACAATAGATATTGTAGAGGAAAACGATAAATGAAAACAATCACAGACGTAGTGGGAATAGTGGTGGGCAGTGGCGATACATCATCACGTCTTACGTCTTTTATGTCGCGTGCATTAAAATGAGAGAGAAGGTCAACCATGTGGGCCGCCTTGTTAGCGTCTCACCTCACACCCCCTTCTCAATTATAGGTTTCTGGTACTATACCTATTGTTTTATTTGATATTCATCCTCCAGTTAAGAGTTAACCCTGTATTGAAAAACTGGCCCTTGGAGTTAGATAAAGAATTCTTACAAAATAATAGGATTCTCTGAACTTTCGTAAATAACCGAAATGAACAGTAATTAATTGAATGTCGTCTTAGACTAACTATTTTATTAATTTTCTTCTTCCATCCTTAGGATAGGCCCGAATGTGAATAAGAATGAATCCGGTAAAAGCTCTTATATAGATTCTCGCAATCACTTTCTGGCTCAGTCTGATAAAATGCGATTTTCTGATCTAAAAATAAACTGGAAAGTGCCAATTTCTGGCCGGTATTATTGTTTTGAGAAATGTTTAAACAAATATACAACATTTGAGCAAAGTCGATCAATGCAAGCAAAATCTATCCAATAGTTTGGGTTCTACGTGAGAGAGAAAACCACTTTCAAGCGTGTAAATCCACCAAAAACTAAAATATGAATGTTCTACGATTACAATATTTCCTCAATATATCCTCGAAAGTAAACAGGGATCTTAGAAGGCAGTAATTTAAATAAATACATATAGATACTAAACGTGGCTGCTTATTTAATATTTTAGGAATCATTATTTATATAGAGATAAATTAAAATGTATACTAACAAGTTTTTCGAGGCTAAATTTTGATAGTCTGTAGCACAGTAGCAAATCCAGTTTATATATGAGTGGTCTTTAATAATGGCCGACAGCGACAGTCTCCGTTTTTATTCGTTCTAACCCCCGTAATACTTGCAATTGAAAACTAGTTTACAGGGTATATAAAAAATATTCCAGATGGATTAATGAATTACTTTAAGCTTTGTGGAGTTAACTGTAATTCTGCTTTTACCGTAGACAAAATCTAACTTCTTAGTAGGTAGGTTCAGACAATATATTATTTACCAACCACCCAAATGATTTCAAAAGATAGAGGCCAGAAATACCTACTTACACGGCTAATTCATATGTCTACTTCTAATGCAAGATTTATTAAAAATCAGTAGTATTAGGCATTTCATCTTTTGAATAATATTTGAGTAGGAAATTTAGCAAATGATTTTTGTAACGATAGTCGACAATGAAGTCCACGCATACACACTCATACGCAGAATAAAATTTAATAAGTTATATCACAAAAATGTGATCAAACTATTTTTATTTCATACTGTCATGTAATTGTTTGATTACGTCATTAATTCGAGTCCGGAAAATGGGTTATTATGGGATCAGGGGCCGTATTTTCGAGCATTATGAACTCGTATGCGAACTTTTCGCATGCGACTGATTTTGGGCGAGATACAACTGATGGGGGATTTCGTGTACGAATGTATTCACAGTGATCGTTTTGGTTTGTTTTATTTCGTGCCACATAACCTCTATGTATCAAGTTAGGTTTTTGCTGTGGATTGTTTATTATTTATTGACTTTAAAGTAGACTTATTTGAACAAATTTTTATGAGTGAAAATGGTCAATGGCAGCCTTAGATGACTTAATACATTTAGCCGCTGTCAACGCCTTGGAACAGGTAGAGGTTTTGGCAGAAAGCGATTATGGAAGACAATTCCATGCCTATGAAAATCAATTTAAAGATTTAAAGGATGACAAATTTGTTAAATTGTATCATTTGACAAAACCAATGACAGAATCATTAGTTGACCACTGCTTCTGGGAGGGCGTTTAGTTTCAGGGATAATTGTACCCAGAGGTCCATTGAAGGAGTCGGAGGAACTACTGAATGTTTGGGCCTCGGACTGGACAATGCCCCCCCCCCCTGCATTTTCAAGAGCGCTGAATTGATTCCCGGGGTCAAACCAATTTTTCCATCTCGGCAACCTCTTCAAATTGGTCAAAAACCACCCCCAAAGGCCCCCTTTCCGTGAACCCGTTTATTTTTCCCAATTTTTCGACTAATTGTTGTTACCTCGAGAGATTTGACCTCAGCTACTCCTATTCCAGACTTCCAACCCTTGTAAGGGGTGGAAAATTGATATTTGTTTTTGTGAGAAAAAAATTAATATTTTGTAGGAGGCGTTTCTTTGAGGAAGGTGGTAGGTGACGAGGATTATGTAACCATCCCCAGGGGTTGTTTTCACCCTTCAAGGGGGTGAAATTTTGTTTCCATACATTATTGAGAAATAGTATTAAAATATGTTTATTAAAGTGTTTTTATATATTGATCTTCTACCTCTTTGAAGGGAAACAACCCTCGGGGCCGGTTACACAACCCTGGTCACCTACCACTTTCCAAAAATTTTACAAAATATTAATTTTTTCCCCAAAAAAATTTTTTCCTCTACTCCTTTGAAGGGCAAAACATCCCCCGGGGGTGGTTACACTACCCTGGTCACCTACCACCTTCCTCAAAGAAACACCTCCTATAAAATCAAAATTTTTTACTCATAAATACAAATATCAATTTTCCACCCCCTACAAGGGTTGGTAGCCTGGGGTAGGGGTAGCTGATCAAATCCCTCGAGAGACTTTCCGTTCTACTCGAGGGAACAACAATTAGTTGAAAAACTGGGGAAAATAAACGGGTTTACGGAAAGGGAATTTTAAGGGTGGTTTTTAGCCAATTTGAGGGGGGTTGCCGAGGTGGGAAAATTGGTTTGACCCCGGAAATCGATTCAGCACCCTCGAAAACGTGGGGGGGCATTGTCTAGTCCGCGGCGCAAACATTCGGTAATTTCGTCATAAATTCCGATTCTTTAAATGGACTAGCTCGGCCATTTTTGAATGTAAAATTTGAGGTAAATACCACTCTACAATTCCGGGAGAGCTTCAAGAAAATCCACAATTTTTTTGTGATGAAACTTAAAATCTAGACGTTTCATTACATTCTAAGCCGAGTTCTAAGCCTATTTGAACAATAAAAAATTTTCAATTCTTCTTGCGTTACTATACTTACTTCAACTTGATTTCCAATTTACAGATGGCGTTTCAAATGTGCCGACAATGAATTCGGTAAAGATCAAATGTCGGCGCAGTTGACCGTCTATATAAACAGATGAAATAGGGATGACACGAATTATAATAGGTATAATATAATTAAGGGCGATCGGAGGTGGTCCATGGGCGATCCGAGGTAATGCACAGGCGATCTGGGGTAATCTAGGGGTGATCCGGGGCGATACTGATCATAGAGGCGATATTTCGTCCCGCAGTTTTCGCGCGAGTTACCCCTCGCTTTCACAGGTTGTGATACCACCTCCGTACCCTTCAGGAAGAGCAGTCAGGTTTGCCAAATTATACAAAAAAGACAAATCGTTAAAAGAAGCAGCTGAGGTGTTTATCAGCCATTCATCGACACCATCTGAGGTCGAAAGAGCAGGACATAATTACATCCTTAGATGGTATGGTGCTCCATTAAAAGAAATATTCTTAGATGACTACAGATATCGTTCATTTATAAAATCAGTCCAGACATTTCCACTCTTCCACCAACTGAGGGCATTATGAAGTACCATTCCCACAGGGTGTACTATCAAATCCAGCAGTGGATAGGAACCATACTGCTCTCACATGTGAGTGGTTTAGGAATTCCTAGCTGGAAGGAGAGAAATGGGGAGCTGGTGCCCAAACTAACAGACAAAAATGCTGCCCCCAACGAAATTTTGCAATTTATATTTTGTCGTTGGCAAAAAGATTGTGACTCTGGAAGACGCGGATGCAAAACGGCACCATTAAATTGATCGTCAGCTTACCTTAACTGCCACAATCCCCATTAAAGAGGATGAGGAGGATGAAGAATCACGCTAATAGCTAATTAGCTATTAGCCAATTATAAGTAAATAAAACTAGCCCTTATATGTAAATAAAAGTAGTTGCCAAATGAATGCAATAAAATGTAGGTACTGATTTCAATCAATAACCCTATCACATTACAGCAAAAAATCTTGTAATCCACCATTTCAGCCATTAATTATATGTAGAATATATAATTTTTAAGCAAATTAAATCCTGTTCACTTGATTTGGTTGTATTTTATTTTACAAATAAGATTTAAAGCGTTAAGAGCAGAGTATGACAAAAAATGTGATCCAAAACAACGTTTTCCGGAAATCGGCAAGTTTCAGAAACGGATAACTCGAGAAGGGTTGAAGGTAGAACTTTTTGTTGAAGTAAAAAATGTAGGAAATTTTATCAACTTTCAAAAGGGCAAAATTATTTTCTACTTTTTAGTCATAGTTTAATTGAATTATTATATCATACATTGCCTAAGTTTAATTGGTATATTAATTTGGATTTTCAAAGATCTTTCGCTTTATCGCTCCTTCGTTTTGCAGATTCTTCAATTTTCACCCCTGCGCTCCCTAGGTGCGGATATTTGCAAAGTAACGGGAATACTGTATTGTCATCCGATCTTAGTAAGTGTGCAAAATTTCATCAATTGATTATGTCAAGAAGTGTGTTAAATAAAGGACGCAAGATTTTAAGACAAACATTGTGAAAACTGCTTTTCTTAAAGTCGCACTAAAAAGTAAAAAATTATTACAAAAAAAGCAAGGCATGTGCACTTTGTATGAGGTTTTAAAAAATATTTTTAATTTTCTACTTTTTAGTCATACTAATTACTTATACCGTATGGAACCAATTTACATAAATTTATTCATTGGAGCTGGTTTCCGACGTATAAACCCAACGGAATTATGTCAGTGGAACTAATATCGTACCATTTGTACGGGAAAAAACGGACGTAGAAGTCTCTGATCACATGAAAAAACCTTTTGTATTCTACGTTTTGCCGCAGGTGCTGCGTGAATAGTATATTTAATCAATTTTCACCCCCGCGCCCCCTTCGTGCGGATATTTGCAAAGAAAACTCCTTTTTATTATTTATTTCTACTATCGTGTTTTAGCTTTAGTTTAAGTTAAAATAATTTAAAATATTGCCACATAAAGTCATTGAAAAATTCATAATTCAAGTATAATAATGAATATACCTTAAGTCAATAGTATTGCCGGTATAAAATTTTGTTTTCCTTTTTCTTATCAATATTTTTAAGATTATACAATAAACGTAAATAAACACGCGCAGAATCCTCTTTGATGATTTTAGAAAGCTTAAAAATAAAAATGAAAGTTTTGTAAAGCTAGAATTCTTTAAATTTCATCAAATTTCGACAAAATGTTCAATTTTGACATATAGCTACTGTCAGATTTCCCATTACAGCACACGTGCAGTAAGTTATTTGGTACGAAGATAATAGTTATTTATTAGGCTAGTGAGTTATATTACATATGTCATACGAGAATCGGCTCGCGAGCTAATTTTCTTAAGTCTAATACAACATTTTATTCAACCCTTTCATATGCTTTTTCAGTGATAAACAATAAAATTATTAAAATGTCATGTCATCGATTTTTTGTCAGTTGTTAAAGTCAAAGTCAACAGTGTTTCTCTCAAAAATATAAAATGCAAGTAGCTTATTGCTAAGTAGATTCTGAATGGATGTGCCGAGAAAGCTGTGGTTGATATCAATTTTGTTTGTAACCAGGGGTTTGTTTAATAAACAGTGTGTAATTAGCATCAAAATGGAAAATTGTGAAAGATACAATATTGAAATTCCGACCAATATTTTGCAAGAAGCCAAAGAAGCTATAGCCAGTTTACAAGATTGTTATTGCAAAAAAATACAGGGAGAGCAGCGCAACGAGTCAGGCGATACAGACGTCGTTACTAGTATAGAGAAAAAATGTGTACAGGAGAGCAGTTTTCTCTGTGAAAAATCGAATATGATGACAATAAGCGTTAACATAAAGTGACTAAATTTACCTCACTAGTGATCTAAGGTATACTTTAGCTCACTACTTTAACTCACTAGTGACTTATGGGCCACTTTATATCTTCAAAATCTCATCAATCACTTTATATGAAAGTGTTGGATAAACAAAATAATAATCTATGTATTACATCTATGGATTAACTATTCGTTTTCTTTAATTTCTTAATTTTTTTCGTCATTTACAAACACTGAAAATAAAAAGCGAAACAAAGTAGATTTCTATTCACGAGTTTATTAACAAATATTTCTAGAAGTATTGTAGACATATGGGAAATTTAAAAAATAGGTAACTTACAGGTAGACTAGAAAAAAGGAAATCATTAGCCTTTTTTCCTGAACGAGAGCTTCTCGGTTGACGGTTCCCAGCAAATATTTTGGTTTAATTTAACGTCGAGACTAAGTACCTAAATTATATAATAAATTTAGTCACAAAATTAAATTTAACCATATTTAAGTAAAATATACATTGAGGCGACGTGGATTCGACATAAGTAGAGAATAAGACGACGTCGAAATTTAGCTTAGTAGAATTACATTTAAATCCACATTGTAGTAGCCCAGTTTGGTTAATAATACCTGTCTAGGGAAATTTGACGTAAGTTTAACAGTTATTTTTGGTTTAACGTCAATTCAACGTTAATTAAACTAGCTTCAGGTAGAAACTGCAGAAACTACGAACATATTTGCAGATGATGTGTGACTCCAAGTGCACAAAAAGAAGAATTTTATAGTTATTTGCGAGGTTATTTGTTATTTTTATCTATAACCAGTAGAAATATTGTTGGATTCATTTCTCAATCTACACCGCGAGTGAATCAAGTTTACGACTGTAATGGTTAAAGTGGCCGAAATTCTCAATAATAATGACGAAGACAATAACTAAACAATCTAATTGTTAAAATAGCCTGAATAATATAAATTTTTCAAATAGGTTATGTATGGCTAAGTTCTAAATTAGTGGATAGTCAAATTTACTTTGTGGTAGATTCTCCAGGTAATTGCTACAAAAAAGTTAATAATTATTTCTTCAGGATGACTTTTAGGTCAACTAAATAAGTAATCGACTATTAGGTTGAAATTAAGTAGGTAAACAAGGTAGAATTTTTCTACGATATGGACCTAATATTACTTAAAGGAGAGCAAATAAAGCCACCAAATACGTTACTAGGGAGGTATAAAATTACGTAGGATCTCCGACCAAATCTAACCTAGTAGGATATTCTCCTACAAAGACGATTTTTAGTTGCCAAGAAGGTAGATTTTTGGTAATTTTTTTTAGTAGTTTTTCCCGTTCTCGGTTTTGTGTATGCGGTAGATTTCCTGGTATAATTTACGTAAAGTTAAATATAAATTAGAACCACTTGATAAATTTAAATTGTAGGTATCTTTTTCTAGTCAATTGTACGTAGTAAGTACCATAATAAGTAATAAGTAAATTCTAATTTTACCAAGTCGAGTTATAACTAATTTTATAGAGAATGTTTGCTGGGTTATCAATCAGTATTGCAACAAAACAATACAAACATTTTATGTTAATTAGTTTAAAAACAACATGCATTTAACAAAATGGAGGCAACTTCGAAAAATTCCTGTCGCTTTTAGTTTCCCAATAATAATCGGTCTGGAAGATTTATCTAAATCACCCCGTATGTGTTTGTATATATTTACAGATTTTTAAGTGTAATCTCGACTATAAATACTAATTGGGACAGTATTGATAAAGTAGACTTTTAAAAAACATAAAATTGGGGAAATTAAAGGGGGCTATCTCGTTTAAAAGTTCCCCTATACTTATTTACATATTATATAAAAAATAATTCATAAATTAATATCAAATCGATCGAAATTAGAATGGAAACTAGATAAAATACAAAAGCCTTGGCAGGTATGTGTTTCGCCTCAGACAATAATTAAGGTTTCATTCAAAAACTTTTGTTTCTTTAGCCTATTCGGGTCCTTTTCCAAGAAAGCTGACATTCGATAAATTACTGAGAAAATTTTAAATGTTTCCGAACAACCCCCCGTTATTACCTGCCCCCCCTGCAGAGTAAAAGATATTCAAAATTTAAATTGTTTTATTGCGGGTACATTTCAAAATAAAGTGGTCCCTATTTCAGGTGTAGCTAAAGCTTAATAAATGTTATTCTTACCTTGTTTTGTACTACATCCACAATCACATAAATGAGAAGAACAATTTCTTGCTCGTCAGATCCCATAAGGGGGCCCTGTAGGCCCGCCGTGGCCACATATAGAACACATATATGGTGGGGCCCAATCATATTCAAGCCCTTGATGCTCATTTGCAAAGGATATTGCCGAAAAACCCGAACTAAAACCACATATTTACGAATAAATTATAAACAATCCGACATTTTGCCACGTGACACCTGTTGGTCTCAGGTAGGTGAAATCCGTTGCAGTTAATTCGTGAAAAAGGTTATTTTTCTAATTCTGTCTGGACTTTATTTGCTTTCAACGTATTACGGTCAATAATTCATTCCTTCTCAAGGTATTTTACATATACAATCACAGATTTTTGTTAACTTAACCTAAGTTCTGCTCGAGGACACTGACGGAAATTAATAATAATAAATATCACAACAACAAGAATGACTATCGAATATTAAAAGTAAATCTCGAGTATTTTTTATAAATAAAAACAGTGTTTTTCAGGTGTGAACTTAAAGAATAGTTCAATATCAGACGGATCGTATCGTTTTTCTCTTGTTATTAACGTCAAATTGTCACAAAACGTGGCTACAAAACACACTTAAAACCATTCACTAGTCACTACACAAAATATCGAGGCGGTGTTGCACTTTTCTGTAAATTTCGACGTAAATCAACAGGTATCCGTAGTTCGCGACATCAAACAATCGAAAAGTTTATCAGTAGTATTTATAATGTTCACAGCCTTCCTTACATTTGACAAGTAACTGTCTTAGTTTGTAACTTTTCGAGTAATTTTGCTGTACAGGTATCTGGTAGCCTCAATTTTCCCGTGTATGTATGAAGGGGCCGCGTATACTGGTTTACCTGAACGGAGAGCCAATGAGAGACGGCTGTGTACAGTCTAACGCAAGGTAACTGTACCTATTCGAGCCGCATATTCTATAGTTATATAATTAGAGAACTTTGTACGGTTGCCGCATGTTACTTCTTTTTATTTATTTCAATTCAAGAGTCATTCACGAGGAGCATTCTTGTTTTATGTATAATTTCTGGTTTGAATGGCCGCGAAGGTAATTTTAAGCCACGGCTTCATTATTCTTAATCGACTACCTATCTAACACCTAACCTTTAAAATCCCTTACGTGCAGGTCATTTGATTATTGCCGTTTAAGGCACCTTTTTACAACGTGTAGAAAATTCTGATAGATATTTTCTAAGTAGGCAGATCTTATATTTCCATATAAAAACGACACATTGTGAAAAAAAAAAAACGTATTAGTATACCTACATTTGTTGTATTTATCTAAAAACAGTTGGTTTTTTTATCTTAATCTCTGGTTTTTAAAAATAGTGCTATCTGCGATGATTACAGCAGTTTCGTTCAGGACCGACCTTGTCAGTTTTGCACTCCGTTGAACTAAGGGCAAATTTAACTCCAACAAATAAAATTAAACAGTTTAATTTATCATAACCGCTTTTAATGTTTGCATTCGGTAGGTGTCGATTTGTATTCGGGGGTTGTCAATTAGGAACCGAAAGTGCTATCTACCAGTACCATGTGTCAATGTGTCTCGTCTCAAGTGGACACACCTTGATATTTCGGTTATTATTCGGCAGATCGATTTCAAATTTTTCTGTTATGAAACTGTTCAAGGCGCATCTTTTTATGATTTTAAATATATTTTCAATTGTCACGCCAACCCACTGCGTTCACTCAAAAATGTGATTTTTCTATATTCTACTTATTATCAAAAAATCCCTTTGGTCTATTCAAACCGCGGGCGGGGGCTGGTGGTGGGGGGGGGGGGGTGATGTGATGTCGGAACAGAACACCGGTTCCAGGCTACTTTTACTTTATGTTTTTTGGTTCTCTGATTACGAAAATCGGGTTCCCGCAGTCCTAAAATGGTTGCGTCACCCTTAAAAATGCAAAGAACACCCCTTTTTGAGGAGTTTTCGCGATAATAATTAATAATAATCAAAAATAATCGAATGAAATCCGCTTTTTTAAATATTTGTTTGTACAGGTGATTGATTTATATCAAATCAAGCCAAATTTGATGATAAGGGATAATCCTAGAGGGTTAAAACTACCCCTATATTGACAAACATTTTAAAAATACACAAAAATTTATAAAAAAATTTTTTTTATCTTTATGCTTTTAATTCAATTAAATGGGTATTATCAAACAAAAATAAATTATTTTCTACCTTTAAGAGGGTAAAACTACCCCTGCATCCTCCTATATTGACTGAAAACGGAAAATAATATGTATAAAAAATTAACAAAAAAGTTATTTTTCCAACCTTATGCTTCAAATTCTATTGAATGGATATTGTCAAATAAAAATATATTGTTACTTAATAAAATTATAAATTAATTTTACTTCAAAACAAGTTAATTCCAATTGATATAAGCTTCACAATTATTTAAAAAAGCAGATAAGTCCGCTTAAATATTCTTTTGGATTATGCTGTAAAGGTGACGCGGAAAATATGATGCATTGTAAAGTGTATACGAACTTAATTGAAACCGTATAAAAACTAAAAGCCGGCAAAAACAGTCGGCATCTCTTTATTGTACATGGGCGGAGGTAAATAGAAATGCTTGTCATAAGAAAATGATAAGATTTTCGGGCGTTGTTATATATATTTATAAATATGAACAATAACTAACTAAACTCCTGCGCTTGATATTATAACAGGTATTTATGCACTGCACTGGCACATTGACAGCACATCTCATAAGCCCACCGTTGACTACTGAGAAACGATTTACGAGTTTTTCATGCTAGTAGGCCTGTCCGTTTTATTATTATCTTTAAACCAGTGCAGTCGTAGATGGTTCATTCAGGCTGATTACATTGCCAATCCCGGACTCGCCTGGACAGTTTCAACTACCATTCGAATCTCGATACCATTACTAAATATATAGGACAAAATAGCCAGTTCAGTCCGCACGGTCCTGTGCTTTAACACTGACCAGTTTCAATTGTCCTCGTATAAAGTATACGCATGGAATTTATTTTAGCCTCACAGTACCTATTCATTCAAATTTTCATTCAAAAAATTAGAATCTACAAGCAAAAATTTTTTTAATATGCTATTCTTACTTTATTTCGATTTAGCAAGTTGAAGAAATAAATTTTTAAAGTTGAAAATTTTTTACTAATTTTTTATGCATTATTTTTCAGTTTTCAGTCAATGTGGGGGGAGGCTTAAAAAGTTGCATATACCATTTGTTTGTTGACCAAATAAATGAGAATTATGAAGAAATTTCCCCTTTGGTTTATAAATCCCCCAACACGGATCATTTCTTAAACTATTGGCACTCGAATTATATAGTCAAATAGAAAACAATTACCAACCTACAGAAAAATGGACTGCAAAATATACAGATTATGAAAAACTGAAATTAAAATTAAGTGAATATGATTGGAAGATTTATACAATACACCAGATGTGAATAAAGCAACAGAAATTATCATAAAGAATAAAAAAAGAAATAGACCAATGCACAATCGTTTTAAAAAAGAAGAGAACAGAAATTAAGAGGACGCGTTGGATAACTGTAGGATTGGTAAAATCAATATGCAAGAAAGATAAACTATCTAAAAAACTACAAAGAGACCCAGAAAACACCGAGTTAGCAACAGAATATCGAATGTATCGAAACAAACTAAACGATCTAATCCAAATAACTAAAGCCAGTTACTATAAAAAGAAAATAGAAGGAAGCAAAGATAACTGCAAAGTACTATGGAAAACAATTAAGGAAATTGAAGGCAGTAAATCAAGAAACAAAATTGAAAAAATTATAGATACAAAAGGAACACAAGTGACACAAGAAGAGGTAATATGCGAAGTTTTTAACAAATTCTTTATAAATATCGGTAAAGACTTAGGTAGCAAAATCAAGCTGGTAAAAGGAAATAAAAGGAATACTGTGAACATTAGTATTCAATTTTGTTTACCGCAAACTAATGAAGAGGAGATCAGAAAAAATTTGAAAGACCATAAAGCCCCTGGCCTCGACCAAATCAAATCTGAGACTTTAAAAAAATTGCAGAAACTATATGCCAACCTTTATGTTATTTAATCAATATAAAAAATATAAATAGCAAGGAACCGTCTATTAAATTCACATTAGAAGTAGAAAGTAGGAATGAACTACCGTTTTTAGATGTTTTAATTAGAAGGGTAAATAATACAATTGAAACAAGCGTTTATAGAAAACCAACACATACTAATAGATATCTAAATTTTAACTCAAATCAGTCAATAAATGTTAAAAGGGGTGTTGTAAAATGTTTATACGATAGGGCCAAAATAATTTCATCTAATAATGAAATATTAAATAACGAGAAAAAATTTATCAAAGAGGTTCTAGTACAAAATCAATATCCTGAAGCCTTTGTTGATAGAGTTTTCATAAATGTTGAAAATAGGGAGAATCAGATACGACAAAAACCTGAACGTCATTATACAGCAATAATTCCTTATGTATACGGACTACCGGAAAAGCTACGCCATATAGGTGACAAATTTGATGTTAGGACGATATTTCAAACGGGGAACACTTTAACATCTATTTTAACAAAAACAAAACCGATAAACCGGGAGCAGAATTCAAAAAACTGTATTTACAATATCCCGTGCGAATGTGATAAATGTTATGTGGGTGAGTCATCCAGACCTTTCAGTGTGAGGTTGGATGAGCACAAGAATTACATTAGAAAGAATGAAATTCAGAAATCAAAGATTTGTGAACATGCTTGGGAAAACGGACATAGAATAAACTGGGACTCGGCAAAAATTTTAACAAAAGAAACAGATACCAAAAAAAGAAAAATTAAAGAATCAGCAATAATCTTATTAAATGAAGATAAGTGCGTATCGAATTGTTCTGTAGATATTTGTACAACCTGGCTACCAATGTTAAAAGAAGAACTTAACAAACTCAACATTATCTAAAAGAAAATATCATCAGTTCTATGTTCTGTGTAAGTAGTAAGTATCTATGGAAATAACATAAACAGAATCTTAAAGCTGTGTATTTGACATACACAGCAAAATAAGAGTTCTTCCAAATAATAGCTTTGAAAACGGAAAGAGATTACTTTCCGAAACGTCAGCAAAATACATTACTTCTGTGTTTATTCCGATTTATGTTATTTGCAAAACATAACCTCTGACTTTTCCTTTGGCGTAAACGTCACGGGTGCAGAGGCTTTTTTTCCAATAATTCTATTATTTTGTAGATTCGGTGATTTGTTTTGAAGAGGATAATAGTACATGTGGTAGAAAACCCAAATAATAGGAAAGAATATCCTGGATTCGGCTTGTACCTAGAAATATTTTTTGTCAAAATCACCTCATTTTCATACTGTTTCGACTGGAGTATATAGTGACCTCCCTCCTTCTTCTTCTTCTGCTACTATGCAATTATGCGTAGGTGACTATCTCAGAGTGAGGGTTCTTTCCTTGGCCGCGTGACATAGTTCGCCGGTGTTGGTTATTCCAGTCCATTGTTTAACGTTCCGTAACCATGACATTTGTTTACGCCCTACTCCTCTCTTGCCTTCAATTTTCCTTGTAGGATTAGTTGTGGTATTCTGTATTTCGGTCCTCTTAAGAAGTTTATCTTGCGTTTTTAATCAAATTAAAGAGCTGTCTCTCCATATTCGCTCTTTGCAGTACGTGGTCATTACGAATTCTATCTACCCAGGATATGCGGAGCATTCTTCTCAGTAACCACGTTTCAAAAGCTTCCAATCTATTAATTGATGTAACTTTAAGTGTCCAGGTTTTCATTCCATAGAGTAAGATTGACCACACATAGCATTTGACCATTCTGTACCGGATGAAAAAGGACAGACTTTGGTTGCATAGGAAGGCCTCAGTTTAGTGAATGCTTGCCTCGCTTGCTGCATGCGGCATTTTATTTCATGTTGTGGACCCCATTCGTCATTTAATAAGGTACCCAGATATTTAAATGTATGTACTCGTTCTATGGGCGCATTATCGATATTTATGGCGACATTTTGCAGGGGTAAGGGATTTCTGCTCACAATCATGAGTTTTGTTTTCTGAGCATTAATTTTCAGGCCATTGTCTTCGTGGTTATCAGTAATAATTTCTGTATCGTCGGCATATCTTATATCTGATATCACTGTACCGTTTACTTTTATCCCGCCTGTTTCGCCTTCCAGAGCGCTAGAAAATATGTTTTCAACGTAAAGGTTAAATAGCATTGGTGACAAAATGCACCCTTGATGGACACCCTTCCTCACTTCAAAATCGTCTGTGATAATTGAATGATCCAATTTGGCACGCGCCTTCTGATCCCAGTGCAAATTCTGTATGATCCTGATGTCTTTTTGGTCGATGTTAAGGTTATGCAACAATCTCAGGAGGGTGTCGTGCCTAACATTGTCGAAGACCTCTCGTAGTCAATGAATGCCATAAACACATCTTTTCGTTGATCTAGAGAATTTTGGACTAAGGTGTTCATGCAGAATACCGCCTCTCGTGTTCCCATTCCACCTTTGAAGCCAAATTGCGTGTCTCCGCTTAGTTCATCTAGCTTTTTGAACATTCTTGTATGTAGAATACGTAAAAATATTTTTAGTAGGTGACTCATTAGGCTGATTAGGCGATGATCTTTACATTTTGAAGCATTTACCTTTTCCGGGAGCATTATGAAGGTGACTGCAACCAGTCAGATGGAATATGACCGGTATCATAAATATTGTTGAATAGTTTGACAAGTACTTCAGTGGTCTCTTCCTCTAATAGTTTTATTGCCTCTATATTGATTTCGTCTATACCAGGTGCTTTATGAGTTTTTGCTATTTTTATTGCATATATTATTTCACTCCGCAATATTGGTGGTCCGGATAAGCTGTCATCTGGGAGTGTACAAGATGGTTGAGGGGGACGCTGATCATTGAAGAGATTTGTTGCATAGTCCCTCCAGGTTTTCGTCAGTTCTTCTACGGATGTTATTGGTTCATTCTGTTCGTTTCTTAACCGAACTTTATGCTGTTTCCTATAAACTTTTGAAATTTCTTTGACTTTCTTATGTAAACCGAATGTGTCTCCTTTTTCCTGAAGTTCCTCAATTTCTATACATCTTTCTACCATCCAACATTCTTTCGCCTCTATGATCCTTTTCCGAATTTCTTTGTGCGTTTCTGTATATTTCCGTTGATCTCTTTGTATTTTGTATTGTCTGCGCTGCTCCATTAGGTCCAATATTTCATCCGTCATCCACTCGTTCTTTTTCTTTTTTCTGATTCTTCCCTTAATATCCGCATTAGCCTTATTAATAGCCTCTTTTATATCTATGCAAATTTTTTCGATATTTTCCGTTTGATCAATCTTCCTAAAACCTTCATTAACCGATTCACCGTATATCTTTTTAAGGATGTCGTCTCACATTACTTCTCTGGTATTTAAGTAAGTGTTTTGGAAGGGTTTTTTCCTCCTTGCCAATTTAAGTTTCACATTGGTTATAAGTGGATTATGGTCCGACGATATATCCGCCCCCGCATATGCAGCGACTCTCTTTATATAGTTGCGGAATCCTCTCCTAACGATTAATAATAATCAGAAAATAATAGTAAGTACCGAATTTTTTCAAATTCAAATTCACCTAGTGACTGGGTTATATACTTCTGATTTATTTAGAAAGATACTGTAAAAACACGTTAATGATAGCGAAAAGGAATTGTCGTAGGAGTTATACAAAGTAATAATATAATATAATATGGTATAATCTTTTAATAGCTGGTTAATTAGTTAATTTATTTTTGAGGTGTGTTGAAGTGTAAGGAAACATTTCTATTCCTTAACTATCGAAGTAAATTGATATGTTGTAAGCTATGACAAGATAGAATTTGAATAAAAACATTAAGAGATAGGCAAGTATTTATAATTAAAACATTACAAAACAATTATTATCATTAATTTTAAAAAAAATTGTAAAACGTTTACAGAAAACTTGTGCTAATTTCCCTGCCGTCAATTTTTTTTTGGCAATGGTTTTATCTGTTAAATATTGTTTTCCGCCGTCAAATTGCTCTGTTTTCAGACATCGCGCCATCTGACGGAAAGACAGGCCGACGGTAATTTACATAATCGAAAAAGTGAAGTTTTGACAAATCATTTGTTTATTATAAGTAGATACGATTACCAAGGAGTCATTCATTACAATAATTACGACGCAATCTGATCCCAGACTGACACGTCTGAAACATACCTACCTGCTCGGGGACCACAGAAAGTAACTTTCACCTAATTGAAGATAATCAATTGTCGATTTTGAAAATGGCATAGGGCCGACATGACGCCGTAAAAAGCATCCACTACTTAGGTAATTACTAGTAAACTATGCCAACTATTCTTTTTACTCTCTGAAATTGTTCAAACGAGTAGAAGTTGTAGCCGGGCGCGGCTGAATACCAATATCTATTGTTGACATATTACTCGACGCCAACGAGATCAAATACTTCATTATTTTCTTAGTTGACATTTTATCAAAATTTTATAATCAATGTTTTCGGGGGAAGAAACTAATAAAAAAATGCAAATTAGATGATAACGACTTTAGTTCAAATGTGCTTTTAGAGGGCGGAATATTAAAATATAATATATTTAGTCGCAAACTCCTCTATAAAATCCTTATTTTACTATAAGGAACGTAACCAGACTGCAACCAACAGCTAATCTCCGGCCATATGCCCCCGCCGAGTATTGAATTACAAGTTACAAGCCTGGCGCGTTAAGAGTAATAATTGCATATTACCATCAAAACGCTAATGCTTCGATTGCAACAAACACCAGCCGAAAGACCGATCCTACTTAAAGGAGCTCTCGTGCCAGTCGTCACACACCACTTACAGACTGCAGTTTCGAGCTGTTGGCTCTCGTCAGTGCAAGGTAGGCATGCGACGACCGACACGAGGATCAATGAACTATTTAGTACATTTCGGTATCTTTGCACATTGAACTATGCTAAGCCCAGTCAGGCTATTTATTTTTTGATTGCAACAGACTCTGGACCGCTAGGTGGCGCCTGCTGACGGTTTTACATGTCGCCATCGGCAAACCATTTTTTTAGACGTTTCGTTTTTGTATACACACTAAATCACATTAAAAAAATTTTTACCCCTTTAATAATAGGGTGAGGGTGACAATGGGATGGTAGAGAGGGTAGCTATCGCCAAAAAAAATTTTTTTTTCACGTTTCGATCTTGTATACACACTAAATCACATTTTATTTTTGTTTACCCCCTTTAATAATAGGGTGGGGGGGGGGCAATGGGGTGGTGGAGAGAGTAGATCAAAATATAATCTAATTCCAGATCTCGTTATAATACACAAGTGTATCAAATTTCAAGTCAATATCACAAACGTTTCCAGAGTAAACGTGCGCACAAAAAAAAAGTTACAGACAGGAATTTTTTTTTTTTGCTCAAATTTAAAATCTCGGTGTTTCATTTCATTTTAAGCCTATTTCAACAAAAAAATATAATTTTTTTTTGCATTATACTTCCACTGGACGTGGAAGTAAAATGTCGATATGAGTGTAAATATGTTTAAACAAAAAGTTAAAAATATTCTTTTGCAAAAAAATTTTTCAATTATTTGGCTCCTTACCTAATTTATCGTCTGTCTAATAACTTGTATATTGTAGCTTTCTGCATTTCGTAATATGCAATTATTACACTTAACGCGCCAGGCTTGTAACTTGTAATTCAGCGCTCGGCGGGGCACATAGCCCGGAGAGTAGCTGTTGGTTGCAGTCTGGTTACGTTCCTTATAGTAAAATAAGGATTTTATATAGGAGTTTGCGACTAAAAATATTATGCTTTAATAATCCGCTCTCTAAAAAGCACATTTGAACTATGCTAAGCCCAGTCAGGCTATTTATTTTTCGATTGCAACAGACACTGGATCGCTAGATGGCGCCTGTTGACTATGTCGCTATCCCAAAGATACCGAAATGTACTAAATAGTCAAGTTATCCTCGTGTCGGTCGTCACATGCCTACCTTGCACTGACGAGAGCCAACAGCTCGAAACTGTAGTCTGCAAGTGGTGTGTGACGACTGGCACGAGAGCTCCTTTAAGTAGGATCAGTCTTTCGGCTGGTGTTTGTTGCAATCGAAGCATTAGCGTTTTGATGGTAATATGCAATTGTTACACTTAACGCGCCAGGCTTGTAACTTGTAATTCAGCGCTCGGCGGGGCACATAACCCGGAGAGTAGTTGTTGGTAGCAGTCTGATCACGTTCCTTATAGTAAAATAAGGATTTTATAGAGGAGTTTGCGACTAAAAATATTACGTTTTAATATTTTAAAAATGTTTTTCAATGTCTCTAAAATATTTGTGAGGGGTGATCGTACAAAAGATTCCGGAATATATAGCCGGAGAAGCAAGTTGAACTGTTTCCGCCTGAATTTGCACCACATTTGGGAAGTTATTTAAATGTTTAAATAATTAAAACCGTTAGGCACATATACAGTTGATTGGAAATTATTATATTACTTTAAGAAATGTATGTAGGAATTTTATTTATCAGAAATTCAGTTATCAAGTTACTAAGAAGTTGGCCGTTTTATTTTTATCCAAAATCTAACACTAAGAAATTATTTTCCTATTGGTATCCTGAGACAATAACTGAATTTACTTTTGATATCAATTCTTTTTACTCTATATTTGTGTTATGTTTCTTCCCTTCATCAATATTAAGTTGAAGACTATATGATATTTTAATGAAAATAAACTTATAAATTTTAAAAAATAACTCTTTAAGATATAAGGTGAAAATTATAATTATTTTGTAACATCTAATTTACCTTAATACAAGTCTGACAAAAATATAATATCTAACGTTGCATACCTACATTCGTAAGTAGTTGGCTCTGCAAGAATTGCCCGCCAAAACATCGGAAGATGTAGTTTTTATCGCGCTGTCGCTGTGCTTTGATTACGAGCTTTATTGTGTACCAAAGTTGGGTTTATAATAATATCAATCGAATATTCTTTAATAATAAAGTGTTAGTTAGTGAAAGTTCTTTTCAGGGTGATAATATATATGCCAGCATAGAAATTTGAGTGTGAAGTTTGAAAGGTAAGACGGTAGGGTACATAACCTAAATGTTGCATGTTAGTTTTTTGATGATAAATTCAAAAGAGGGTTTTACATTTAATACCCAGTAGGCGTGATGTTAAGATAGTGTCCCCAGTTCTTATTTTATTTTGCAGTAATACGTATATCATATCATTTCAAAAGAATTTTCCACTGCATGTTCATATGGGCAAATTCGCGAGCAAAGCCAGTGAAGAATCTTAAAATGTTCACCTGTAACGCTATAACGTACATTTTAATTAAGCTGTGTCCATAAAAATAGTTAAAACAACACTAGTTCGAAATATACGGATAAGTTGGGATGCGTGTACGTAGGTATATATCTTCTACAAAAATTATTTTGTGCCGCCATCGCCATGGCCAATAATTCTGCGACAGTTGGGGGAAGTTCATAGCAAAGTAAAACCTTTAGGTAGGTATTTAGAACATTACATCTAAATGAAAGCCACATTGCTTCGATGAAGCTCGAGTTGCAAATTTTAATACAAATCCAGAGACGCAATTTTTTTTCGAAAGATGACAAAATGAGGTTACAGAGAAACTCTACGTTGAAATTTAGGAATTCAGGATTCAGTTGTTATTTTCAGAAAAAACGATAAATATTAATCGCTTTACATTTTATTTGTAGTTTTTACGTTGTTGAAGACGTTATGGATGTATTTTCGAGTGTATTTTATATTAATATTTTACTGCGAGGAGTTTTATTGGTTATATTTCTTATGTTCTGAATTAAAAGCGCCATGTTCTGTGTTTGTGTCTGTTTTGCCTTTACCAGCCGACCACTTTGAAAATTGTGCTGAAATTTTATATATGTCATATTTAAAAGAGTTTAAGCCCCCCAAAAAATAAAATTTTGAGTAAATTTATAGAAGATGGAGTACCTACTCATTAGATTTGGATTCTCGCAAAAAAAAAGTATAAAAACAAACCCGTCTTTTTGACAGCAAAATCTATGTTGGCGCTCGAGATCGGAGCATTTTTAGTAAATACGTCTTTAAATATATCCATTTCTATAAAAAATGTAAACATTGTTTTTTGTAGGCAATAAATTTATTTTTAATTTAGTTTTTCTTCAAACGTCAGAAAATCATGACATTTCTTACTCATTTCGTTCGTCTGGCATTTACAGACTCGTTACAAAAGTATTACTTTTACATCTAAAAGCAATATACTTTTTAAAACATATTTTTAGTCGCAAACTCCTCTATCAAATCCGTATCTTACTATAAGGAACGTAACCAGACTGCAACAAACAGCTACTCTCCGGGCTATGTGCCCCGCCGAGCGCTGAATTACGAGTTACAAGCCTGGCGCGTTAAGTGTAATAATTGCATATTACCATCAAAACGCTAATGCTTCGATTGCAACAAACACCAGCCGAAAGACTGATCCTACTTAAAGGAGCTCTCATGCCAGTCGTCACACACCACTTGCAGATTGCAGTTTTGAGCTGTTGGCTCTCGTCAGTGCAAGGTAGGCATTTGACGACCGACGGACCGACACGAGGATCACTTGACCATTTAGTACATTTCGGTATCTTTGGGATAGCGACATGTAAAATAGTCAGCAGGCGCCATCTAGCGGTCCAGTGTCTGTTGCAATCGAAAAATAAATATCCTGACTGGGCTTAGCATAGTTCAAATGTGCTTTTAGAGGGCGGAATATTAAAACATAATATTTTTAGTCGCAAACTCCTCTATTAAATCCTCGATTGCAACAGACACTGGACCACTAGATGGCGCCTACTGACTATTTTACATGTCGCTGTCCCAAAGATACCGAAATGTACTAAATGGTCAAGTGATCCTCGTGTCGGTTGTCAAATGCCTACCTTGCACTGACGAGAGCCAACAGCTCGAAACTGCAGTCTGCAAGTGGTGTGTGACGACTGGCACGAGAGCTCCTTTAAACAGGATCAGTCTTTCGGCTGGTGTTTGTTGCAATCGAAGCATTAGCGTTTTGATGGTAATATGCAATTATTACACTTAACGCGCCAGGCTTGTAACTCGTAATTCAGCGCTCGGCGGGGCACATAGCCCGGAGAGTAGCTGCTGGTCGCAGTCTGGTTACGTTCCTTATAGTAAGATAAGTATTTGATAGTGGAGTTTGCGACTAAAAATATTATGTTTTAATTATTCCGCCCTCTAAAAGCACATTTGAAATATACTTTTTGTTTCTTAGTTACTTTTTTCTCTAAAATGATTCATAATACTAATTGCGTTGTTTTATATCGAGTAAAAGTGACATTTTTTGTGTTGAGGATGAACGGCAAGAACAGTCGAGACACAAAAAATCACTTTGCTTCTCATAAAACATGCTATTTTTTCTTTAACCACTTTTAATGCCGCTCATGAACGGCCGTAAAAGACTTTTACTGCCGCGCAGAAAGTTAAGATTGAAACCAAATGACTTCTACTTCCGCTCGGATGTACTGTCAGAGAAATGACAGTTTAAATTTACAAAATTTGTCATTAAAGTGATGTTCTCATGGCGTTTGAAGAAAAATATTATATTATTTTATTTGGAGTAAAAGTGATACTTTTGTGACGATTCTGTAGGTTTGCAGGTTACGGACGAGTCACAGGAAGTGGCTTTTACTCCGATTAAAATATGCTAGTTTTTCTTCAAATGTTGGATTAACTGTAAAAAATAAAGATAAAAAATCTCGAATTTCACCACCAAAAACGCTTTGTGTTAATACGGCGTATTAAACAAAATACGCGTTGTAATTGATATCTATATTATTCGCGGTTGATTGATTTGACAAGTGTCAATTTAAATTGTACTGCGAGCGTCCTCATGATTTGCAAGGATTTTAATAAATATTCTTTGACATTTTAGACAGCTGTGCGTTGCCATTAGCAACGCAGGTAAAAGTATTTTTTTTGTCGCTCACAACGTCAGAGAAAGTACTTTTATCTCCGCTACTAATGGCAACGCACAGCCGTCTAAAGTGTCGGACTTTAATGTCATAAAATGAGTTAAGAAATGTCATGTTTTCATGACGTTTGAAAAAAAAACAATATATGAGAAGAAAATATAAAAATTTACTTTAATTTTGTTCTGTGATCTGTTTGATCGATTTACAAAAAATATAGTTATGTTGTAGAATACCACCTAAAGATATTACTGGAAAAAGTACGGTACCGGTCCCCAATTATCTATAAGTTCTACAGATTGAAAAAATATATTTTTTCGTCAATGTTATTTTCAATGAATCCATGACGTGTACTTTTTTAAGCTTTCCATTAAATCGTTTACGAGCAAAAATAATAATTTCGAAAATTTTATTTATATTTTGTTAACAAGGAGGGGAAACTCTCTTGGACTTCCATAGCGTGGGAAGTGTCAGACTCTTACTGATTAAAACCCATCCTCCCAAGGGTCGTCTATAAGAATACTGCACCCTCCTGGGCTTATTGTGCTTTACTTATCTTAACCTACTATGCCCATTTTAGTATATTGTGTACAGATACCTACTTCTTAACAAGAAAATGTTCTGCCCAGATACCTGTATAATTCTAATAATATTCTAATAACTGCAACCTGTTCTTTTTGAGCAGTTTTTCAGTTTGTTTTGGACATAGATAAGTATTTTCTCACGTCGATTGATGCCCAGCGCGGGTTCTGGGTTATACAATGCGTTGGCTCCTTGTGTAGCAAGTTCATCAGCTTTTTCACTGCTCTTGTGAACGATTCATCTTTTGGAGTCTGAAGGACTTTTTATATATTTCACAAATGAATGTTAAAGTTCACAAAAATAAGGGTTCGAAACGACTGTTTCAGACGGAGAATAATATGAAAATTTATACTTACTGTTCGTTTTTGCTTAACTGCTGCTCTGATGGTATCTATTGGACGTCGTAACACTATAAACCTAACACTGGAAGTACTATAACACTTTCTTAAAATTGTACCTGAAAGGGAATATTTTGTTAAAAAAAAAACACAATTAAAAGACAATATAAAGTTCAAAAATATATATTAAATCTCTTCAAAAAATTTATGTTTTACAACAACTTTCAAGAAATATGTTTGACAAACAATAGTCTGGCCCGTGTACAACACATGGTGAGGAACGGAACGATTTATAATGTACCAACTACCATCCAATATGCAGTTTTATGAACTAACGATTACACAAAAAGATTCAAGAAAAGTTCAATGTTTCTAAAATTTGGTGGGCTTTTGCTTGCCTGTCTATTCACGTATTTTTATTTCAATATCGATTTTGGTCGCTCCTCGGAGCTTGAAAATGCTTGAATCGCAACGACTTTGAATTATATTTGGGCAATTACAATTTCATACGTTCAGGCAAGGCACATATGAGTACATGGTAAAGATACTTTTCTGACACCGAATCACTGAGGAACCGGTTTAGGGCAAATCCCGTTAAAACTCATCATTTTCCCGTCAAAATTGACTGCTAGGAAATGATGGGGGTCCCATGTCGCTAAGGGCTATTTTCGCTAAAACTCACGATATACTTTGAATAGAAGCTGGATTAACTTGTCCTCGTATTCAATACCGCGCATGAGTTGCAGTGCTTAACAACGTGGATTCGTAAAAAGGTTTTTAATTTTGAAATTTCCGAGTCAAATTTTGTTATACTTTCTAAATTTTGGTGGTCGGGGCGACATTACGTCCCTGTGCAGCGACATTTACTACACTTTCTAAAATGACGCTGCTTGAGAAGTTATTGAAATTTTTGCATAAAAATCGCTCCGTAGAGCGAAAATATGATTAAGAATATTAAAAACCTCTTCCACGATATTTTTACGTGAAGCACGCATTTCATGTGAAATATTTCCTAAGTTGGATTTTGTTACAACGTTGAAAAGTATATCGAGGGTTTTATCGTGTTCTTTAACACTCTCCATGCCTGTATTCCCTGACGTCAAGTGTAAGTTTAACCCTGTTCCGCTCACCCAGAACTTTTACCTCTTGGTGGCAGTTCCATACCAGTTTAGTAGACAACTTGTTAGAGGCTAGTGTCCTGATCAGACAGTTTACATTGAAATCCTAATGTAACTCCAGTAGAAATTAGACTACAGCTTACAGTCATTGGTTAAACCATAATTCCCATAGAGAAATAAAATATGGTTATTCTATTTCTCTATGGTAACTTCTCTTGTGGAATCTGGTTCGAAGTTGAACATCTTCAAAATTAGTAGGCCCAACCGTACTCATTCTCCACCGCCAGGACATTTTCAGGCACTTGAGAGTCGTCGTATAAGCGACTCATATTATGCCGACACGTTTGAAAAATGAACGAATGACCCATCACTAATCCGCAGAATGCACTATTGAATGCGTTTTCTAACGGTACTTCAACATGCAACAGTCAAGTGGCGTATAATCTTACCATCATCACACAAGAGGGTTCATCCAATAGTAAGATATTTTTCCTTTTCACGACTTCTCAAGGCTTCGTGCTTTAATTAGGACATAAACAACGAATTCTATCAATAGATTATCTGCGGATCAGTATGTTATAGCTTAGGATGAAATATCTTGTATTGTAGACAAACGGACACACCTGCAATATGCCAGTCAGTTTTACAGCTATAAAATACAGGTACCTGCATACTTTCGAAGGTTACGCATTCTAACCATTAAAATATGTACAAATGTTGCATACTTTATTGCCTTTTACTACACGAAGGGGTTCTGTAAACAAACTATTAACTTTTCACACTACTTTTCAATAATAATGTCACTGTAGTAAAAGCATAAGATTTGTTTGAAGAACGAGTGATAATGTACCAATCAAACCAAATAAACTGCTGGCCACTTGAACTTACACATAGAGAATTTTAGGCAAAATTTAAAGTTCAATATTTTCAACAGGAATGCAAATTTTTCAACGCGGCTTGCAAATTTTAAGAGCTAGTTTTTTTCGGATTAAGCTGCATGACGTATATTTATCGTAGGACCATAAGTTTATTATATACGGGGTGATCAATGAAGTCATGCAAAAAATCAAATGGATTAAGGCCCTTAGGCCTTGTACACACTACTCAACATAAAATTTGGATACCGAAATTTTTAAAATGCTATAACTTGACATTAGATTGACGGTTCTTGATGATTTTTGCGGATTTGGAATCCTTATTTCACGTAGATTTTCTATGGTCTAAACATTTTATTTGAGGGTTGAAATTTACACATTATTCCGGGTCGATAATAAACAAAAACGTAGCGACAAGAACAAGTTTATTACATTATATTCTACGATGTACAAGATTGCTTAACAGCGGCCAAAAGTCAATTCTTAAAAAATTTATAATTCTAATTCTGGTAATTTTTAATAATTAAAAAAAAATTTAACTAAAAAACTAAAAATGAATTTAATTTAAACTTAAATTAAAATTACCTAATTAAAATTAGGTACATTAATTAAAAAAAAAGAGAAGCTAATATTTTGTTGGTCCTCCTGCTCGTAATATTATTTCCCGACATCGATTTGGTAGAGTATCCACAAGATTATTTATAAAATCTTGTGGAATATTCTCCCATTCTTCACGAATGGCCTCACTGAGCGTTTCTAAGGTTTCAGGGGGTACATCAAGAGATCTTACTTTAAGTTTTAAATAAGACCAAACGTGTTCGATGACATTAACATCCGGAGACTTTGCAGGCCAGTCCATCCTATTGATGTTTTGTGCCTGCAAAAACTCTGTGATCCTTCGCGCTCTGTGAGGTCGAGCGTTGTCATCCACCAATAGAAAGTTCTGGGCCGTAATGTCGAGCAAAAGGAACAACAATAGGTTCCAAAATTTCCTCTTGATAAACAGTAACATTAATGGTTTGGTTGATAATGAATAGCTCGGTTTTACCATTTTTTATGATACCTCCTCACACTGTAACACCTCCGCCACCAAATGCTTCTTGAGGGTCCATATTTTCCTCCAAATATCGCTGATTTGGCCTTCTCCAAACTAAAATTCGGCCATCGGAGTGAAACAAATTAAATCTTGTTTCGTCAGTAAATAAACAATGGCTCCACTCTGCATTACCCCAATTCGCATGCCGATTTGCCCATGCCCGCCTATTCGCTCTATGGTGTTGTAATAACCGCACACATTTTGCTCTGCGACGGGCTCTATAATTTAAAATGTTTGGCATTATGTTATGTTTAAAAAAAAAAAA
Organism: Leptura quadrifasciata; assembly: GCA_963675555.1. Classification (NCBI taxonomy): domain Eukaryota; kingdom Metazoa; phylum Arthropoda; class Insecta; order Coleoptera; family Cerambycidae; genus Leptura; species Leptura quadrifasciata. Next base: position 167,184,840 of record OY776674.1, on the reverse strand, counting down.
TCTCACCTCAAGTTGTTTTTATTTAATGTTCTTCTCACTGTTCTGTCCGAAACTCTCACTCCAGTTTGTTGTCTTAAAGAGTCATTTAGTTTTCTAGAGTTCTTTGTTCTATTCCGCATAGTTTCTCTCATTAAAATTCTTTCGGTTTTTTCGTTTATTTTTTTTGTATGTCCACCCCCATGCCCATAAATATGATCACCAGTAGTTTCGACGCGGCGGATCAAATTATAAATTGTCTTTCGGCTGACATTGTAAATGTGCGCAATTTGCTGTTTTGACATTCCTTCGTTGAGAAGTCGAATGCAATTTTCCCTTTCTGTCGTGGTTAAACGCCTCATATTAATTAAACTTTACAAAATTATAACATTGAAATGTGTCAGATTATTTCTAAAATAATGTAAACAGTTTTTAATTGCATAGCAACAAATTTGTTTTTCCAATGCCTACTTTGAAATTGACGCGTCGCGTAGAAATTACACCCGATCATAATTATGGGCTTGGGGGTGGACAAAGAACTCTGTAAAACTGAATGACTCTTTAAGACAACAAACTGGGGTGTGAGTTTCGGACAGAACAGTGAGAGGAATATTAAATGAAAACAACTTGAGGTGAGAATTTATTTTTACAAAAACTTAAATAATGCCAAACCTTAGAGCGCGTCGTACCCTACGTTTTTGTTTATTATCGACCCGGCATAATGTGTAAATTTCAACCCTCAAATAAAATGCTTAGACCATAGAAAATCTACGTGAAATAAGGATTCCAAATCCGCAAAAATCATCAAGAACCGTCAATCCAATGTCAAGTTATAGCATTTTAAAAATTTCGGTATCCAAATTTTATGTTGAGTAGTGTGTACAAGGCTTAAGGGCCTTAATCCAAAAACTGACAAAACCGTCTAGAGATATTGATGTTACCTTAGTAACGAACCATATTGCAACGATCAAAATTTCACTCATACAAACTTTTTGATTTTTTGCATGACTTCATTGATCACCCCGTATATAATAAACTTATGTTCCTACGATAAATATACGTCATGCAGCTTAATCCGAAAAAAACTAGCTCTTAAAATTTGCAAGCCGCGTTCAAAAATTTGCATTCCTGTTGAAAATATTGAACTTTAAATTTTGCCTAAAATCCTCTATGTGTAAGTTCATGGCCAGCAATTTAGATGAAATTATATATTGGAAAACGTATGTAATATGTAAATTTTCATGACTGATCTGTAAATTACATCGGATTCAAACGTAAACAATTTTGCATAAGTTGATGTGTATCAATATAATATTAGTTAGTGTATCTACTTAGTTGACATTAAATTAATATGGTGAAATACCAGTTTTAATATGACTTAAATTCGTTCATTCCTTAAGCAAGTAGTCAACACGTGTTGACAAGAGACAACTATCTTACAAGTACCTCGAACTCCATAAAATTGAGGCGATAATAAGGTCCGGCAAAGTAAATAGATGCTGAAATCTAAGAAGGGCAAATTGAACTAATTTAAGTGTAACAAATAATACAAAGTGCAAGCTGAATGTAAATTACGGTTAAATTGTGTCAAAAACTATTAAACGGGTAACTGGTATAATGCAAAGACCAATAAGCAATAAGGAACAAGAATATAAACAGTAATAAAATTGTTTTGGTTTGTGAAACTACTAGGGTTCAGCAGTGCCCGGCGGTGCTATTGCTTTGTGATCCATAGTTAGGTTTCCGGGTTCTCTTCTGCGTTGATAGTTTTGAATACTTGACGTTTCGACCATCTTGTCGTGGTCTTCTTCTGAAGCGAAGTGAGCTCTGTTGACCTGAGCTCCTCTATTTATATGCATGGTCAGGAGGCGTGGCTTGGCTCCAGTGATGTCGCATGGTAAGTGGACCGGAACATTGATTTCCATGTCAACGATAGCTGTAGTCCGGCGTCACGGTTGACATTATTTTGATTTTTGTGTATTTCTATGACTTCTCTGTATCTTCTGGATTAGTAGTGTCTCGTGCTCGCCAATCTTTTGGTCTGGTTTTTATCCAGTGGCCGGTTTTCTATGAGTGTTGCGCAACTGCAGACTTAGTTTTCCTTCTTTGTGTGCCTTATATGTTCTTTAAGCTTGGTATTAATATATCTCTTGGTCTCTCCTATGTAAAATTCTCCACACGAACATGGAATGCTATAAACTTCTGGTGAGTCGAGCTCTTCTGGTGGTTCGTATTTAGGAAATTGTTGTCTGATTTTTTGTTTTGCTTTATAGATCACTTTGATGTTCTTCTTTGCCAGCACTCTTCCAATCCTGTCCATACAACCTTATATATATGGTAGGTAAGTGGTCGCTGTATATTTCTTTTCTTCTTTCGTATCGGCTATGCTCTGTTTTTTGATGGCGTTGTTTATGTCCTTGGGTCTATGTCCATTTTCTTGTAGAGATACCTTTAAAGTCTTGGAGATGTTCTTCGCATATTTGTTTTGCCCTGTGTACTAGTATGTTGACGATGGCCTGCTTCTGTGTTGGATGATGGTGAGACTGCGCATTTAGATATCTGTCGGTATGTTTTGGTTTCCTGTACACCTTGTGCCCTAATGTTCCATCCTTTTTCTTGTATACGCCTACATCTAGAAACGGAAGGTCACCATCTTTCTCAATTTCCATGGTAAATTTGATGTTTTGGTGAAGGTTGTTAAGGTAGGCTTTGAAAGTCTCCAGTTCTTCCCACCCATGCTGCCAGATAATGAAGGCGTCGTCCACATATCTAAACCAACATTTAGGCATGAGGTCGTAGGTGTTCAGGGCGTACGTTTGAAATGCTTCCATGAAAATATTGGCCAGTGCTGGTGACAGAGGTGAGCCCATTGCTGCCCCCTCTTTTTCGTTGTATAGGTTTCCGTTGAACTGAAAGTATGTCGATTTTATACACAGAGTTGTATCAGATCGGCCAGGTTGTTGTTCAGTCCATTGTGTTGCAATTGTTCTCGGACTATTGCTTTGCATTTGAGCTGGCGTATTTATCGCCTCAGGCTTCAAGAGACCATATTACCATATGAATTATTTCTTGAAAGTAAAATGTTAGTGAAATTTCCCCGAATCTACTTGGCAGTACGGGTAGGCAATTGCAAATGATCCAAATGAAAAATCAGCTACTAAGCCCGAGAGGTCTTGTTTAAAAGTTAAATAAATTTGAATTGGCGATTTTAGCAAAATTGTGTACATCTATTCTGGAGCGATTTAATGTAATCAATAAAAAGCTACACAGCATTAATATTGATCTTGCAAGTGTGGTCAGTGTTTATAACTCCTTAACGGAATTCTGAAAACACTACGCACCGATTTCAGTAGCTTTGAAAATTTGGCCAAGTCTTGTTCTGATATTCAAGAATACCAATTTGGTTTAAAGCGTACAAAAAGGAGAAAACTTCAATTTGACGAAAGTCATGCTGGAGAGACATCATTTGATAACGACAGTCATCACTTCAAAATTAACGCTTTCAATGTTATTATAGATCATTCATAAGAATTAAGTCGCCGTGTAATAGTGCACGAAAATTTACTCTCTCATTTTCATTTTCTGGAAAAGATAAAAACTGCATCACCACATGAAAGAAGACAATTAGCCAATAACTTGTTAAAAATGTATTCAAACGCGTTAGAAGACTAGTTTGTAGATGAATGCATTAATTTTGGAGCCTATTTAAACACAATCATCGATGAAAAATTAATTCCTCTAATGGGTTTATAAAAATTGATATATGAAAGAGAGCTGCAAGAAATTTATCCACATGTATTAATTGCTATTTTCTTAATTCCGCCCAACTCAGTTTTATTTTTTATTAAAGATCGACACTGGCATTTTAAAGTCGGTATATGATCGTGAGCAAAAAAATAGGACGTCTTATAACGGTATTTTGCTAAAATCTAGTTGTGTACATCTAACTTTAATTTTTGTGACATTGTCAGTTAGTTTGTCATAATTTATTGCAAGTGTGCAAAAAACTAATATACCTCATGTAAGCGATTTAGTTAAATCTGGAGTTATTGCTAAAGCAGAAGATGGATGGTTAATGAGACAAATTGCACTGCTTTATAATATTGACAAAAATTTGGTGTGTAACATTTTAAGAAAGTGGAGAATAAACGGTACGATTAGTAGAAATCCTGGATCAGGGCGACGAAGGATATCAACTCAACAACAAGATTTGCAATTGGTAAATGCTTTAGTAGAAAATCCATTTTACTCAGTTATTCAGGCTGCTGAAGAAACAAATTTTCCTGGATCGAGTAGTACTGGTCGCCGGCGAGTAAGAGAATTGAAGCTACGCTGTCATGCAGCAGCACAGAAATACTTGCTTAAAGCTGAACATAAAGAAGCTCGAGTAGGATTTGCGCTTGAATTTTTACAGCACGATGTAAATTTGTGGAACAATGTAATCTTTACAGACGAAAAAACATTCTAGTCAACACACAATGGTCGTATTCGTGTTTACCGCCCTCCGAATACTCGATTCGATGAGAAATATATATCTAACAATGATAAAAGTGGTAGATTTTCCGTCAATATGTGGGCTTGGATATCGGGACGTGGTCCTGGTGTTTTGTGGTATATTGAGGAAGATTTAATAGTGAAACGTATATTAGGATTTTAGATAACATTATGCTCCCTGCTGTGTCACAATTATTTCCTAATAATGAGTTCATATTTCAACAAGACAATTGTTCCGTTCATACTTCTCATACCGTAACTAACTGGTTTCAAGATAACAACATTAATGTTCTTAACTGGCCCAGTTATAGTCCAGATCTTAACCCTGTGGAAGAAGTATGGGGACTATTCGTAAGAAGTATCCAAAAACGAAATGTGAGACCACGGAATGCCGAAGAATTACTGGAAATAGTAAATAATGCATGGGAAAATATTATTACTAATGATTATTGTATAAAGTTACTTAATTCTATGCCAAACAGACTTATAGAAGTTATAAATAGAAATGGTGCAATAACGAAATATTAATAGTTAGTCTCTTGGTAAGTAGGATATCCTTCGTCCTTTGATCCAGGATTTCTACTAATCGTACCGTTTATTCTCCACTTTCTTAAAATGTTACACACCAAATTTTTGTTAATGTTATAATGCAGTGCAATTTGTCTCATTAACCATCCATCATTTACTATAGCAAGAACTACAGCATTAAAATAAAAAATAAATTAAAATTGATATGTTTTATTTCGGCTACTCATTACATATTCAAATAGAGACAGATTTACATTAGAAAAAAAAGTTGTCCTATTTTTTTCTGCTCACGACAGTACAATATAAGGCGGCAAATAAATGAGTGCCTAGGGGCGGCAAATGTCTAAGACCGGCCCTGCCTAGAACATTATTTAAAAAAAAAATGGACTCTACATTTGCAAAGTATATGATAGATAGATGTTATAACTTCCCAGATATGATGTATGGGAAAGTAAAATGAAATAGGGGAAAAAGGAATTCTCACATTTTGCCGACAAATTTAATTATTAGAGTTCAATAGAAATCGTAATAAGTTTAATTTTGTCCTAGATTTTTGTCAGCATTAGTACAACTCAAATTGGTTAATTACTATTATTTAATAACATTAATTTAGCAGGATTTTATATGTAGAATTTTATGTTTAACATGTCATTCTATCGTATAATTTTATATTGTGAAAAATAAATGTGTATTTAAATGATATAAAAAGGTGATTAAAAAAGTGATTTTCAATGTTACTTGTCAACCTAGAGGATAAGTGCAAAGTTTAAAGAACAACCTGTCATGTAATTAAGGACATAGCGACCCTGGAATTTAATTATTTTCTATATAATTTTTTTCCAAGTCGCTTGTTGCAATATTCATACAAACTGTCGATGGTTACAAAAATAATAACTCTATTAATAACCCTAATATATATTTTTATTTGCATGTGTATAGGATAATGATATTTTGATTAGATATTCTATTCTTTGTTGGATATTTAATTCACTCCAGTGTATGAAGTAGGGTGTTATGTGTGTTCTCTGTACGTTGCAGACAAACTGCATGCGTGCATTTTGTATCCGTTGCAATCTATTCTGGTTATATTGAAAAAGGAAATTGTATACCGAGCAGCAATACTCACTATAAGGGTAGATCAATGATTTGACCAGTTTACATTTTACAGAGGGGGGCGAGCGTAGGTCCGTCTTTACTATGTACATACTTCGGTATGCGATGTAAAGCAACGACAGGCGCAGTTAGTACTTGGATGGGTGACCATTCCAACGGAAACCGCGTTCTCGCCTCACACATCTTCCAGCGGCTTGTATATCAGTTTATACGCGGAAGCTATACAACCTTAGGCGAGGGTTGTATAGGAGATATACCATCCTTCGGAGGGGATGTAAAGCCGTCGGTCCCTTGTCTATTAAATGTTAGGCAAGTAAAAGATCCCTACTCTTCTTAAGGGAAGAGGTTCGGCAAAATTCCTGGTTGGGGGTAGCTCGTCTACAGGCGTCGGTGTTAGGCCTCAGTAGCGGAAATAGGCCAACGTTAAATAAATGTATAAAAAAAAAAGTTTTACAGATTGGCTTAACTTATTGTTACGTGTTTACAATCTCCAGTAAACACGCTGTATGTAGGTTCAATAATTACAACAAGAATCTTCACACACCACTAATTTATTAATCATTTAATCACAACAATTAAGTCCTTATACACATTAGTACTATGTCTTATTTCATCTCATGACTTGCTTGACTCATATCAAACTGTTCCAGTCCGCTGTTCCAGTCCGCTGTTCCAGTCCCTATATATACCCGCGTCGGTCGAATGTAGTAGAATATTCCAGAATGTTCCGGCATAACATTCGCGACTTTTCTGGCGTCGTTCTCGAACTTTCAACGATTCCAGATTTCTCATAACATTATGTTTAAACTTCTAAAGGGACTTTAACTTTAAAAACGAATTCTTAAAAATATAATCAACATGTTCACTAAGAGACAAGGATCCATCGATTATGACCCCTAAATTTTTTGCAGATATTACTCAGTTAATAGAGTTATCATTTAAAGTGAATCGAGAATAGATTCTATTAACTCTCTATGTTTTTCTGATCTTACAATCAATGCCTCCATTTTGTTTGAGTTTAACTTTTGCCCATGGCGTTCAGAATAATTTTCAGTATTTTGCAAATCAGCATTTATAAATTCTACAGCATATTTTAAATCATTTATTTGGAATGAAAAGTACATCTGAATATCATCAGCATAAAGGTGAACCCGACAATAAGAAAGTACCTTGGGAAGATCAAAGATACATACTGAAAAAAATATTGGCCCGAGTATGCTACCCTGCGGATTTCCTGCAGAGGTAGTCCTTAACGAAGAGCATTGTGAATCATTAATAATTATCACTTTTTGAGCCCTGCCTGTTAAATAATTTACTATCCACTTTAAAACGGATTTATAGAAATCTATTGACCTTAAACTGGCTTCAAGAAGATCAAAGTTTACAAGATCAAATGCTTTGCTTTGATCTAATAAGACAAGAACAGATGATAAAGAATTATCTCTTGTATAAGCTAGGTCATTTGTAATACTAAATAACGCTGGATTGGTACCATGCTTCTATCTAAAGCCAGACTGTATTTCAGGTAAAATGTCAAGTAAGATTTTATTTGAAATGATACGATTGGTAATCCCCCATTATATTTAATTTAAGGTTCAATTTTCGTGAATGATGAAGAGTCTTTTACCCTTTATAACCACTTCAGCGATTTCAGAAAATATTTTTTTCAGCTTTATCATGAAGCCGGTAGATAATGAGTATCAAATAATCCTTTTTTAAAGACAGTTCTGCTAATTTGTTGTTCTAGACTTGCAAGCGAAGCTATTATTTTCTTTATTATGCCTTAAGTTGGCCATGAAAAGGCAATTGTAGAAACAATAAAAAAATATTGTTAACTGTCATTTAAGGTGTGAATAAGTTTTGTGTGCTAAATATTTGTAAAAATAAGTGATATTTGTTATGGAACAAATAAATTTCAGACACAAAATTGAAATAGTTTGTTTGGTTGGTGATAATGCTCGTTCGATAAGAGAAGCAGCTGATGAGTTAACGTTAGACATCTCAATGGACCAAACGTCAGTAGCACCACTGTATACAATATAAATAAAGTTTTCAATGACACAGGTGCCGTATCAAAATATATCATCAGAGGCAGAAATCACGGACATTTTGTAGATAGACATAATGATCAAATTTGGGAATATTTTCGTAATATTCCTAATTCCAGCTTAAGAAGTGCCAGTCTAAAATTTAAATATTCCAGGACAAACTATTAGAAGATGTCTTGTAAAGAACCATTTGAAGCTATACAAACCAAAGTTTTTGAATACTTTAGAGCCCGGAGATGAAGATAGAAGACCGGAATTTTATTTATGGGCTCAAGGAGAATACCTCAATAATTCTAATTTCATTAAAGAAATATTATATACCGGCGAAGCCACTTTCACCACCAACGGTACCGTTTTATCCCAAAATTCCGCTACTGATCTGTAAAAAATCCAAACTGGGTTGTCCGTTCTTCTTTGAAGGAAATTCAAATAGAATCCATTTTTTGAGGAATGATTTTTCGGAAGTTCTAGACAGTATACCCATTCGTGACCGAGTTAATTTAAAATTTCAGTTAGATGGGTGTCTTGTCCATAATGCGGTTAGTGAGACAGTGGTTAAATAATCATTTTCAATGGATAGGTCCCAACAGCCCTCTAATTAAATTTCCACCTAGGTCACCGGATCTAACACCAATGGACTTTTTTCTTTGGGGTACTATTAAGGAAAAGGTATATAAATCGAGACCCCAGACAATTGAAGACCTCCGAGCTAGAATAAGGAACGCATGTCTAGAAATTACCCCTATAAGAAGAGTGTCAAAGAATATTTAAAAAAGATTTGAAAAATGTATTACATTGAACGGTGGTTCGGTGGAAGCTTCAAAAATTTAGTTGTTTCTTTACAATCTTAATTTATTACATTACATTTATTGTTGTTAATAAAACTTTTTTAGTGTTTCCTTCATGTGTTTATTTCATGTCACTGTTATTGGTTCCATGTTAATTTTGCGGCGTTATTAACGTCATTATGTTTTCATTGCTTATTAAATCTAACTTTGTTGTATGTTTTTGATGTTTGTTCCATGACTTACTATGTCTGCAATAATAGTAATATTAGTGTTCTTAAAAAGCTCTGCTACCTCTGGCAGAATCATTTTCAAATAATAATAATTTCTAGTCAACACAATAAGAAAGATAAATGTGCCGGTATTTTTACATTACTGATGGCGTCCAACAAAATTTAAATAAATTATTAGACATTACCATAGGAATTGTGAGATTTATTTAATTTATTTATAGGAACGAACGGTAACATCAACTCATTCTTGAAAACGAAGTGTAGCATGGTAATGGAAAACTATATTTAAACTGTAAATAAAGAAAATTATTATGCATTATAAGGTAAATACACGTTTCTTGTCCAGTGCATATTTAATTTCATACACGGGTTCTGTTTAATAACTGTACAAGGGTTATTCTATGTTTTTTCAAACTACATTATTCCAGCAAGGTTATTACTTGCAAATACACTTTAATATTATTGCTCGAACATGTTTATTCATTTCTTATCCAAATTACCAAACAAGTTTAATATTCAAAAGACATTTTATATACATGTCACCAGTGGTGGGCTGACGATGGTTAATCAGGGTGTAAATTTATAGTTTTTCACGTATAATAATTTTTCTTCAATCGACCCAAAAGTAGGCACTTTCGGTATGATTTTTTGTACCGAAAGTAGCGTATTCTAGTACTAGCTCAGAAGGTAGCTATTACGGGTACTAGTACTGTAAAGTGACAGATCATCTAAACGTCAATGTCAATTTGCAGGTTATATTCCTTCCTTCCTTCGTATTCGACGCCAAACAGTCGTGTTACTATGGCAACGAAGTAATGACGCTGAAAACTGTCAGATAATAGTTATTGAAGGGTTTGTAACATTTTTCACCTCTCTTTCTGGATCGGCGCCAATATCCATTGGCTTGATGACGGTCTCGATAACTAGGGCCGAGTAGGACTACTACTCTTTGCTCCTAGATTATCTCTGTAGACCTGGACCGGCCTTCGTGATAGGTGGGCCCGCTTACTTCTACCAGACCCAGCCCGCAAATGCGAGATGTGTCGTGGTATTTTCTGCGGACCTCCCCTGGTCCTGGCTCTTCAACCTCGCTGGCAGAGGTCTCTTCTGGCGCTCTTCTTGTCTTGATATTTTCTTTCTTCGCCAGCTTGTCACCCCCGTGGGTAGTCATCGGTCTAGTTGGGTTTTAGGAAGTTTTGGCTGGGATTGACTGCCGGTACGTAGGACACAGTAAAGGTGTGTCCTACCCCGGATCATCGGAAAGGTAAGGATATGAGCTGTGTAGCTCGAGAGTGTGGAGACCCTAAGTGCTTTTTTAGCACTTTCGGACTCCACGGAGCAGGTAGGACAACGGGCGTTGGACGGTATGTTGTCCGACGCCCGCAAGGAGGTTGGGTTTGGGTAGAAAAACGTCATGTCTCTGGTAGTGGTGGTCCGTCCTGGGGTATCTGAAACAGATCGGTTAGCGGGAAATATAAGTTATACTCACCCGTTGTCCAGAAGCTGTACCCTCGGCCGTTTGTGCCTCGGGGCGTCGGCAGGGTCGTAATCAGTGGCCTGTCTGATTAGCGGGTTCCCGTGCTCCTCTGCTTGGGCATACAGCTTCTTCGCTCGTTCCCGGATGACTTCAGTGACCGTGGTGTACTCCAGGTCTCTGACGATGTCTGCGTTTCTCACGTACCATGGTGCGTCGACCGCCGTCCTGAGGGCGATGCTTTCCACTGCCTGGATTTTTTTCATGTAGGACTTTGCCTGGTAACCCCACGCTACCGAGGCGTACGTCAGCTGCGGCCTGATGAGGGTTTTGATAAGCGTGAGCTTATTCCTCAGGTTGAGACGGCTACCGTTTCCCATCATCGGGTAGATGAGGGCTCTTGTGCGCCGCGCCTTGGCTGTAATAGCGTCCGTGTTCTGTCTCCACGTTAGGCTTTTGTCCATGACCACGCCAAGGTATTTGACGGTGTCGTGCCATTGGATGTCCTCGCCGTTCATGGAGACGTGTCCTGTGGGAATTTCTTTCCGCACTCATCTGAAGAGTATGGCTTGGCTTTTGTCGGCGTTGACGGCGACTTTCCACTTCGTGCACCATTCTTCCAGGAGTGTGGCCATTTCCTGGAGTTTTCTGGTTGCGTTCCTGGCTTTCCAGGATCTGGCAATTATTGCTGTGTCGTCTGCATACAGGGCCAGGGCTGTGTGGTCGGTCCTGGGGAGGTCTGAGGTGTAGATAGCGAACAGGTGCGGTGACAGCACCGAACCTTGCGGGACTCCCGCCTCCACGGTCCTGTAAGTGGAGAGTTGGTCCGAGATTTTGACCCTTAGCTGTCTGCGGTGCAGGTAGGACCTCACTAGTTTGACGAGTTCGATGGGGTAACCCATACTCATCATTTTAGCTAGGAGGCCGTCGTGCCAGACCCTGTCGAATGCTTTGGCAACATCTAGGAACAGCGCCGCGGTGACTTGCCGCTGGTTGAACCCCTTAGTAATCTCCTCGGTGAGGCGAAGTACTTGGAGTTCGGTGGAATGTCCTGTTCGGTACGCGAACTGTTCATCCGGGATGATATTCAGCTCTTCTGTCTTTTCTGTGAGCCTCTTCAAGATGACCCGTTCTGCAACCTTGCTCATGGCTGGGAGGAGGCTGATGGGCCTGTAAGAAGACGGGAGTTTCTGGATCAGTGACGTTGTCCACAGTATTTGCCTGACAGTGTTGTCTGAAAGTTATTTGTGGCATTCTACGAATATTCTTTTCTATTATTTGGGTTTTCTACTACATGTATTATTATCCTCTTCAAAAACAAATCACCGAATCTACAAAATAATAGAATTATTGGAAAAAAGCCTCTGCGCCCGTGACGTTTACGTCAAAAGAACAGTCAGAGGTTATGTTCTGCAAATAATATAAATCGGAATAAACACAAAAATAATGTATTTTGCTGACGTTTCGGAAAGTAGTATCTTTCCGTTTTCAAAGCTTTTTTGGAAGAACTCTTTATTTTGCTGTGTATGTCAAATACACAGCTTTAAGATTCTGGTTATGTTATTTCCATAGATACTTAGTACTTACACAGAACACAGAACTGATGATATTTTCTTTTATATAATGTTGAGTTTGTTAAGTTCTTCTTTTAACATTGGTAGCCAGTTTGTACAAATATCTATAGAACAATTCGATACGCACTTATCTTCATTTAATAAGATTATTGCTGATTCTTTAGTTTTTCTTTTTTGGTATCTGCTTCTTTTGTTAAAATTTTTGCCGAGTCTCAGTTTATTCTATATCCGTTTTCCCAAGCATGTTCACAAATCTTTGATTTCTGAATTTCATTCTTTCTAATGTAATTCTTGTGCTCATCCAACCTCACACTGAAAGGTCTGGATGACTCACCCACATAATATTTATCACATTCGCACGGGATATTGTAAATACAGTTTTATGAATTCTGCTCCCTGTTTATCGGTTTTGTTTTTTGTTAAAATAGATCTTAAAGTGTTCCCCATTTGACAGTGATTTTAAAAATATACCAATTTCAAAGTATATCATCGAAGCAGCAATAGCAGATACATATGATTTGTTGCCTAAGAAATCCAAAGAACGCTATGTACAGATTTATAATAAATTTCAAACTTGGTGTCATGAGCAAAAAGTTCAAATAATTACGGAAGATGTAATGCTGGTTATTTTGCGGAAAACTCTAAATGTATTTAAACCTTCAAGTCTCTGGAGTTGAATGTTTCAAATCAGTCATATCATTAAACATAAGCCATAATAATAGTACAATTAATAGTAATATTTATAAATAGCCAAAGTACATTAATTTTTGGTTTCATTAAAGAGATGATTGAAGAAAAAATGTACGTAACACTCCCCGAAAGTGCTGTTACTAGACTCACAAGCTTCCAGGACGAGCCGTATGCTTACACGTCCATTAAAAGACCACTTTCGGAACTTGTTACGTAAATAACTATTGTTTATTACGTATAGTATTCAATAAGAAGTGAGCTAGCCAAATACTTAACAGGAACAGAGAAATACTAACATAATTTAGGTATAATACAAGATAACTAACAGACAGAAAGTAGTTAGCGAAGACAAAAATAATATAAATAGAATTTGAACTATAAATAACTAATAAAATCATACACACAAAATGATAAGTATTGACCTATTACCGCATTAATTTTTCTTACATAAAATATATTTTGAATTAAAAAAAGGTCAGGCATCGGGACACGATGAAATAACAAATGACGTATTAAATCTAGTAACTAAACCACTGATCTACCTAACAAATCAAATAAACCGTTTGAAAGAGGCATCTTTCCAGAAAACTTTTAAAAAACTATTGTAAAACCGATATATAAGAGTGGTGACCAATTATAGACCTTTTTTTGCGGAGGGGACAATCTTCAAAAAGACACCAAACCCCCCCTCTTCGCTCTCATATCCCGGAATCGCTTTGCAGCATACATCTGAGTGTAAGTCCTAGTTATTCTGTCTTCTCTGCATGTCTCTCTCCTCTTGTTTTTTAGATGTCATCACTTTCTTGATATATTTCTCTATGGAGCTCCATCTTTCCCTTTTCTATGATGTTATTCTCATTCAGAATAATTCCTGTCTCTAGCGTTACCGTTTGCCTTTCCCTTTCCCATCTAGTACATTCAAATATTGTGTGTGCTACTGTGTCCCTTCGTTCGCAGTATACGCAACTTTCGTCTACTGTTTTGCCTATCCTATATCTATAGACTTTAAAAGATCCGGGCCCGGTCAACATTTGCGTAATAAAATATTCAGTACGTCTATATCGGCATATAACCCATTTCTTTACGTTTGGTATTAGTACCTTTGTCTACTCGGCTACTGTTAGCGTTTCCGTCCACTGTGCCTGCTATCTGTCCAGGCTTACCTCTCTCTCCTCTTTTTTGGCGTGTTTCGTACCCCCATCTTCTCTCTCGTATAATCTTCTCCTCTCGTCTATTAGTAGATCTATGGGGAGTATCCCTGCCACTACTTGAGTTGCGCTCGCAGATATCGTTCTGTATCCGCTTATTACCCTTAGCAGGACCTTTCTTTGAGTGCTTATTAACATATGTTTGTACCTCTTGTTTCCTAACGCCGTATGCCATATCGGAGCGCCGTACGTAAGAATAGATTGTGTGACGTTGTACAGGACCTCTCTTTTTTTGCTTCCGGGCCCTTTTATGTTGGGCATAATTCTTGCTAGGAACATTACGTTTTTGTATACTTTTTTAATTGTATGTTTAATAGGTATGTTCTTCAAATGTTTTTCTCGTCGATTTTTATTCCAAGGTAGTTTACATACTTTTTTGGTGCTATTTGGACCTCTCTCAGTTGGAAGCTAATGTGTCCCCTTTCTCTTTTCCCTTTAAGGATGATCGCCTCAGTTTTCTCTGGAGCAAGTTGTAGGTGGTGGCGATTCATCCACGCGTCTACAATCTCTAATGCGTCATCACTTTTGGACTTTAGTCCTTCTGCGCTGTCTGCTACTACTACGACAGTAATATCATCAGCAAAACCTACGATCCATGTCCCCTCTGATATTTTTTCTTTCAGCACCACATCATAGAGAGTGTTCCATATTGTAGGGCCAAGTACCGAGCCTTGCGGAACTCCCCTTTTTCAATTTCTAACGATCTTTCCTCCAGATAGCTGCTTACGATGTTTACAAGGTACCGGGGTATTTCCCTTCTCCTTAGCTCTCTGAAGATTTTTCTCCATGATGCTGTGTTAAATGCATTTCGGACATCTAAGGTTATCAGTGCTCCCCATTTTCTTGCTCCGCTATGTTTTTAATAAGCGATCCTACTTTTTCTACTGCATGCATTGTTGATTTGCCTTTGCGAAGCCATACTGGTGGTCTGATAGTCGTTCTATATTTTCTATAGCCTTCCAGTCTTCTTTTTATCATTTTCTCATATAGCTTGCTTATAGTAAAAAGTAGACATATTGGTCTATACGCTACGGTGTCCATGCCATCCTTTTTTGGTTTTGGAATAAGTACTAGCCTAGCTTTCCAGTTCTTTGGGAAGTTTCGCTTACTGAGTAGTCTGTTTAAGACGCTCAGGAGCCCAATTATAGACCTATCTCTCTGATAACCAGTGTAGCTAAAGCCTATGAAAGAGTATTGAAAGACATAATAACGACCAGTTTTCTAGATAAAAAAAATATAATTTCGGCAAAGCAGTTTGGTTTTAGAGAGAAAAAATCAAGACAGGACGCCATAGACCGGTGTGAAACCATCCACAACAACATTCTGATGTAGAATCGATAAAATCGTGACCATGATATAATACAACTACTACAACTATTTCACCTGGTTTATTTTAATTACAAACAGTCATTTCTTTCTCTTAACTAATACAAAAAACGTAAAATGTCATGAAAATTTCTAGTTTTAAAAGTGAATATTTTTTGATGAAAAGATAAATAAATGAAATAAATACAATAAATATTCTAAAATTTTAAAAACTCGTTACTTTCTAAATAATTGTTGATGTGTCCAAATTTTAACGTGGAACCTGTTACCAATAGAGTGGTGGATTTTTTCTAGCTATTGAAATCATTTGTCAGCCCGTCTAAGGGGGCGAAGCGAGGAGATAAAATATTTAAAAAATCGTAACTTTCTAAGTAGTTGTTGATGTATCAAAGTTTTAACGTGGATCTACTACCACTGCAGTAGTGGATAGTTTCTAGGTATTAAAATCATTTGTCAGGGAGTCTAAGAGGGGAGAAGGGGTAAAAACGGTCTAAGTTAAAATTTTGACGCATCAACAATTATTTGAAAAGCTACGATTTTTCAAATAATTTACCCCCTGGCTTCACCCCCTTAGACGGGCTTACGAATTATTTTAGCAATTAGAGACAATCAATAAAATTATTTATGACAAGTGTAAATTACAGATTTTACAATACAAGAACTGTTAAAATTTTTATCGCTTATTAGAATTTTTTTTTGTGAAATAGGTTTAAAATGTCATGAAACGCCGAGATTTTAAATTTGAGCAAAAAAAAAATTCCTGTTTGACTGTCTGTCGGTTTGTCTGTCTGTAACTTTTTTTTGTGCGCACGTTTACTCTGGAACCGTTTATGATATTGACTTGAAATTTGGTACACTTATGTATTATAACGAGATCTTGAAATAAATTATATTTTGATCTAATTCCGTTAAAAGATTTGGGGGTAAATGGGGTAAATAAGGGTAAATAGGCAAAACAAGCAGGTTAAGAGTCCATAAAATTGCAATACCACCCCCACACTCTTATGAAAAGGAAAAAAAAATGTGATTTAGTGTGTATACGAGAACCAAGGGATATTTTTTTGGCATTAACCACCCCCTCTACCACCCCCATTGCCACCCTCAGCCCATTATTAAAGGGAGTACAAAATAGTGTGTGTACGAGAACCAAGGGCCTAAAAAATTTATTTTGGCGTTAGCCACCCCCTCTACCGCCCTCATTGCCACCCACATCCTATTATTAAAGGGAGTAAAAAATTAAATTGGGATTTAGTGTGTATACGAGAACCAGAGGCCTCTAAATTTTTTTTGGCATTAGCCACCCCCTCTACCATCCCCAACCCTATTATTAAAGGGAGTAAATGTTACATTAGGATTTAGTGCGTATAAGACTTCGATACAAAAGCTGAATGTGGAAGTAGTGATTCCTTGGGCAGCGGTTTTTATTATTTACAACACCATTGCATATATATTTTTACAGCTTAATAATCTTTTAATTTGTTTATTGAATATACCGTTTTTACCTTTTCTTACCCTCTCAAAACCTCGGACAAATGATTTCAATACCCAGAAATTACTCACCATTGTATTGGTAACAGATCGTCGTTAAAATTTTTACATATTCACAGATCCACAACTACTTAGAAAGTTAAGATTTATTAAACATTCCATCCCCTTGCTTCACCCCCTGAGACGGATTTACAAATGATTTTAATAACTTGAAACAATCCACTACTCTATTGGTAACAGGTCTATGTTAAAATTTGGACACATCAACAATTATTTAGAAAGTTACGAATATTTAAAATTTTAGAACTATTTATTCTAGCAAATTTCGTGAAATTTTACATTTTTTGCACTAGTTAAGAGACAAGAAATGACTGTTTGTAATTAAATTAAGCCAGGTAAAACAGTTGGTATTATTTCATGGCCACGACTTTATCGATTATAGTCCTACATCAGAATGTGGTCGTGGATGATACGCTATAGCATATCTCACAACAAATATTTATAAAGCACTGGACGTTAGTTCATCGGCTATGGCAGTCTTTGTTAGCCTAAAAAGGCTTTTGGTACATTTGGTCATAAGCAGCTTCTGAAAGTCCTAGAAAGTATTGGATTTAGGATTTAGGGGCATTCCAAATAGATTGATGGAGGACTACCTCAGTGAATGAACACCAGAATGACAAGAACAATTCTTATCTCTTTTTTAGTATATTTAAATTCTGGACAGTGGACGAAAAATGGATGCCACTATGCGACAAATATTTTTAACATTTGTTGTAGGTGATATTTTTTTGCGGATTCGAGAACAGGACTCCCTGAGCGGTCCACCACTGTTAAGTCGCATAATTTAACGCTCGTAGGTCATCACCGTTGCAGTCTCATTCTCCCCGTTCTTTTAATTGCGTTGACGTAAATTTGTCATTTGCATATAATCATTTATATAAAAAAAATGTCGTCATTGACTATCAATTTATGCTTATTAAAATATGTAATAGTGTTTAATGCTCGTACTTTGCCATACAATTAGAAAATTATAGAGTTCACATAGGTGACATAGTTTTGTAACGTTTCTATTTACAAGTTAAGTCTAACTACAAAGATATTGTTTTGATGTTTGTTGATATACAAAATATCGGTGGTATTATATCATAGGCTCGTTGAATAATTACTATTCGTCTTGTTACAGCCCTAATTTGTGCCTGTCCATTCCGTAGTTCGTACATTTTTCCCCTTTTCATATTTTATTTTGTGGTGTCAATTTTCTTGGCCGATTGGGCTGTCAATAATACTCTAACATTGATAAACCAATAACTTAGTTTGTTCCTTTGTTCACAGCATTACAAACACTTATATGAAGTACAGCGCAGAAATTGGATAAGATCTGTATCTATTATAAATAAGTAAACTCAATTGCTTATCGATGTAAAAATGGAAAGAGGGTACGTGTAGAGATATGATTTTTACTAATTTTCGTCTAGTGAACGTTGAATTAATATGATACAGGGCACATGTTATTACGGTAAAATGAGAAACATAAATTTTTCTTACATACATTCATAAGTACATTTCACTTTAACTGAGTTTTTAATGTATTTTAATATATTCTTTGGTTAATGTAGCACCTAAATATCGGAGATGTTAGTCTTTGATTATTTCTTCTTGTACTTTCAATTAAGTATAACTCGAAACTTATCTATTATTTACTAATCTAATTGTTACTGTTAATGTCTTATAGATTAATACTAACAGTTAATAATTTTCTTACTTATAATACTAGTGGTGTAAAATATTTAGAAATCTTGAACAGTTATCAAAAATATTTTTTTTTACATTGCCTTGAAAAAAATATGATGGATCTTTAATGTGTGAGGGTAGTATCGTTGGTGCTTAGACCATCTTTAAAACCAAATTGTCTAGTTGATAGGATTGCATCTTTATTCGGAAATTTATTTAAGCGGCATTTAAGGCAGATTCCAAAGATTTTGGCAATATTATTTATTAGGCTTAAACAAGAACGAAATGTCACAAAAAATTAGCTACCCATCTGCATTGCCACCCCCACCCTGTTATTAAAGAGAGTAAAAATTAAATTGGGATTTAGTGTGTATACGAGAACCCAGGAACTATAAATTTATTTTGGCATTAACCACCCCTTCGACCATCCCCATTGCCAGCCTCGCCCTATTATTAAAGGGAGTAAAAAATTAAATTTGATGTAGTGTGTGTACGAGAACCAAAGGCCTTTAAAAAATGTTTCCTCTACTACCCCCATAAAAATGTAAAATATTACATTGAGATTTAATGTGTATAAGACTTGGATACAAAATCTGGATTTGGAAGTAATGATTCCTTGAGCAACGGTTTTAAGAAAAATATTATTGATTCTGTTATGAACTTGGTCTTTGTAATATGAATATTTTGCAGTTTTATACAGATTTCAAAATTATTACGAATTAAAAATAATAGGAAACAATTCTCACGTTATATTTCTCAAATTGGTTTATTTATAAAAATGAACTATTATGTATTATCAATAGAACTCAATTCCATTCTGGTTTAGTATGTGTAAAAGATCTGGACACCAAATTTTTCATAAATTTCCACCCATTTAGCGTAAGACATCTCCCTGGGATTAAGTTTTATTTCTAAATTTTCATCAATATCCAAATACGCAAATTTGGCTTTAGATACTTTAGGCCATACCAAATTTTCTAATAGTCCAACTTTCTCCACCGTAGGATTTCTAAAAACAAAGCAATCAGAATACAATATGTTTTTTTATTATTTATTTATTTATTGGTATATATCTACTACAGCTTTCATAAGCCAATTACAGACTGTATATACTTGAACTAGGCTAAATTTAAACTTAATTGAAGTTTTCAGAGAGAGAGAGAGAGAGAGAGAATATAAGGACACTTAATTTACGAAAAGATAAATTGTAGAAATGGTAAGTGCCAAGCAAATGCTTACAGAATTATAACTTTTTGAAATTGTAATAGGAGGTGACTTTAGTTTCTAGCCTCTTGTTCGTGTAATATAAGAAAATGTTCTGTGAAAGCGTGTTCTTTCGTATGGAACATTGACTGTTATTTTATTTAAAATAGTTACATCATACGAAAGATTGTGTAGGAGTTTATACAAATAAACAACGTCGAAGTAAGTTCTTCTGGTATTTAGTTAGTGCCATTACATTATATTTAGAAAGAAATAGGAAGGTGATCTAAGCTAGATAACTAGAGTTGCTAGTATACCTCGTCTGTAGTACGAAACTAATACGTTTTATAAACTTTTTCTGCACATTTTCCACATTTCTATATATTTGGTATAGAAGGGACTCCAAACAATGGAACAGTAATCTAGGATTTTGGAACAGAAATCTTTGGATCTTACAAAAGAGAAATATAACATTAAAATAGTTTTCTCGCATTTAAATGATCTGTATATACGTAGAATAAACCCTAAATTTATATAGGACTTATTTGACATACCAATTACATCATCGTTAATGTTAATATGGAGTCGAATATCACACCCAAATCATTTTTTGTATAAATCCTTTCTAAATTTTTGTTTCCGATTTCGATGTCACCTTCTAAGCGAACAGTCTTGGCTAATAGGCTAATTATTGAATATTTTACGATATCTTCAATATTATTGAAATAAAAGTGGGCCTAGATTTAAACCCTCTGGAACTCCTGAAACTGATATGTAGTAATCCGACTTGAAATGATTTATCATTATATACTGTTGCCGATTTAGCAGGTAGGTAGACACAAATGTTATTAAATCAGTAAAGATGGAGAAATTTTTAAGCTTATTTAACAATATGCAGTGGTCAATTTTATCACATGCTTTAGTCAGTATAGATCACATCCATTTGATTATTATCTGTCAAAGCATAAGTCACAGAGTTCATTAAATCCACTAGAATTCCATTTACTGGTCTTTTTTTCTAGAGCCCATATTGAAAGTTTGATATTTTATTCGCTCATAAAGGCAGTAATATATAATGGTCTCGAATATTTTAGATAAATTTGACAATATAGCAATGGGACGATAATTTATAGCTTCCCTTCGATCTCCATTTTAAAAACAGGAGTAATCAGGAAATTTTTTATTTCTAAGAGCTAAATTAAATATCATGTTAATGCCTCTCTGCAACCCTAAATTAATTAAATTAAATATGACTCAAAATCAACATTGTTCATTTATTGCCTTAATGACATCAGCCTCAGAGATCTGCCTAATATTCAATAGTTATGGGTCTTCATTATCAATTATACTATTATCAGATGGCGGATCTATTCTTTTCGGTAATCGCAAGACAGACTTAAATTATTGGTGAAACATTGAGCAATAGAAGGTCTATTGCTGACATAACCTCATTATTCAGAATCATTTTTCTTGGTATCCCTCTTTGATTATTTTTTGTTTTGATATAATTTCAAAATTATTACTTGACATCGCGTTTGACAATATTTTCAACATTTGTGATATAATTCTTATATGCTACTTTGATATCTTTTTCTATTTTGAATCTTAAATTATTATAATGAATAAATTATGACTTCCACGTCCAGTGCAAGTATAGTGACGCATAAAAAAATAATTTTTTTGTTAAAATAGGCTTAAAATGTCATGAAACGCAGAGATTTTAAATTTGAGTAAGAAAAAATTTCTGTCTGTCTGTCAGTCTATCTGTTACTTTATTTGTGCGCACGTTTACTCTGGAACCGTTTATGATATTGATTTGAAATTTGGTACACTTATGTAATATAACGAGATCTGGAACTAGATTATATTTTGATCTAATTCCGTTGAAGGGTTCGGGGGTAAATGAGGGTAAACAGGCGAAGCAAGCAGGTAAGAGTCCATAAAATTGCAATTTAGGGCATGTACGGAATGTCAAGGTTTCAAAATTGTTTTTGTCATCAGCCACCCTCCACTATCACCCTCAATACCACCCCCACACTATTCTGAAAGGGATTTAAAAAAAAAATGTGATTTAGTGTGTATACAAGAACGAAACGTCTCAAAACATTTTTTTGGCATTAGCGATCCCCTCTACCACCCCCGTTGCCACCTCCACCTTATTATTAAAGAGAGTAAAAAAAAATTGAATTGGGATTTAGTGTGTGTACGAGAACCAAGGGCCTTTAAAATTTATTTTTTACATTGTTCTATTTTTCTGATCTTATATAACTTCCTGTTATGTGTGTTACCGTTATAATGATACTTCTTGTATAGTTTGTCTGTATCATAAAAAGTTGTATGTTTTTTGTGTACTAGATACCTGCGTGCAGGCAGCACGCGAGTCAGTTGTTGTTGTTGTGATATACACATATATTCAGATGTATTATGTTGTTGTTTGTGAAAATATATACCTAGTATAAAAGTTATAAACATTATTTCCCCATTTGAAGTAGAGAACACTTCCTATTTCTTTATTTAGCTTTAATATTTCG
Organism: Leptura quadrifasciata; assembly: GCA_963675555.1. Taxonomy (NCBI): domain Eukaryota; kingdom Metazoa; phylum Arthropoda; class Insecta; order Coleoptera; family Cerambycidae; genus Leptura; species Leptura quadrifasciata. The sequence goes on along the minus strand of OY776674.1, from coordinate 167,162,438 downwards.
TTTAATTTCAGGTGTGCACCAGGGAGAAAATTTATTATTCTTAGTCTACTTTCGGAATATACTTGTCAAGTATATTGTATAATATTCCATAAAATTTATCTAATGCTTCATCTACATCAGGTATTGAATTTAATATATCCCAGTCTGCTTGCCCTAATTGAATGCTAAGGATTTAAAAAATCTGCTTGTTTAAAATTGTAATATAGTGTATCTAAATTAGATTATTAGTTACTCTTCACGAAGAACATACGTATTTTAAACTTTGCTCCTCATTTTTATGGTTTTTACTAAAAATACGTACACCTGAAATTCTTTCAAGACTCAATTAATTCCTCTATTATAGTGAACTTTCAAAAATTTCCATATCTGGCTCCTCTATGTCTTATATTACAAAACAAACATTATTTGGGAAATAGTGTTAATTTGAAATAACTTAATTTTTATAAATTACATATTAATTTTTATAAATGATCAAAAATATCATCTATACAACAGGTTTACACCTGCTGTATGGTGGAGATTTGTAGATGAATATTTTTACGTTATCTTTTGGAATAATAGTTTTAACTTTTGAAACTTCAAAAAAATATACATACAAATTTTTTGCGAAGTTGATGAATAATGTCATATCGATTAGCAATTAGGCGGTCTTCCTCCGGATATGAGCTTAAATCAAGAGCCCCCGTCCAAAGATATCTTGAGTCTTCTCCATGTTCTACCCTACCAAGTCCTTAAATAATAAATGCGTAATTAATACCTGGATAACGGAAACATATATCTAAATCTGAGCTAAATGAGTGATTATAGCCCAGTATAAGAAAAATTGGATGAAATAATTCAGGGTGGGCTGAAATTTTGGGAACAGGCTTATTTTGTGGTACTTTGTAACATATCAAAAGTCCTCATCCGTAGACGCCGGCGGGGGAGAAAATAGGTAAAAAAAATCGGTTTTTCGCAAAAAACTCAAAAAGTGTCAATTTTACTGTAATATATGTACATATTTATTTATTTACGTATAAATATATTTACATGGCAGATAATAGCATTAGCAATTAAAATAAACATATATGAAAGAGATGTCAAGACAAATAAATACAAATACTAAAGACTAATAACAAGTATAATATATAAGTAAAAATATGATTATTTATAAGGATTACTGCAGTATAGCACGTTTTGCCTGATTTTTAAAACCATCAAGAGATTTATTAAATAAATCAAGTTCGTTGTAGAATTTGTTCACAGTTGAACTTATTCTATTTACAGGACTGAACATTGCATACGTTGTTCTACAATAAGGTATAGATAAAATAGACACATTTCTAGTGTTGAAAGATGGCACCCTAAAACACATAGACACCAAGCAATCAGGAGAACTGATGTTATTGTTGATAATTTTGAATAATTTGACGCCTGGTATGTAAGGAATTGATACCCAAATATAATTTCGTTTCCTCGCAGTTTAAAAAAATTCCAAAAAAAATCCACTTGTGCCAAGTTTATAGCACATGAATCGAATAAAGTTATTTTGAACAGATTCGAGCCTATTGATATATACGTTGTAGTAAGGTGACCAAAAAATGTTTCCATAACAGATCTAACCAGAGAAATATACAATGTAGTTAACGCACGAGAATGTGAAAAGTCTTGAGCCATTCTTTTAAGAAACCTCAACATTTTATTTGCTTTCGCAATCATTTTTTCAAAATGCTCAGAGAAAGGAAGTTTAGAATCAAATATAACTCCTAAGTCTTTCACAGTGGTTACATTACGTAATCTCACATTGTTTATGCTGTAGTCAGAATTAATGGGTGTCAACCCACGACTAAACGACATGGAGTAGCATTTCTCGACATTAAGAATCATATCATTATCAACACACTAAGCATAGACTGTTTGAAGATCTTTTTGAATATGTGCACAATCAACCTGAGAACAGATATTACTAAATATTTTCAGGTCATCCGCAAACAGTAAAAATTTACATTCGATACACTTAGCAATGTCGTTTATGAACAAGTTAAACAATAAGGGACAAATATGGGAACTCTGAGGCACTCCAGATGTTACCGAAAATGACTCGGATGTATAACCGTCAACGAGAACTTGTTGAGTTCTCTCAGAGAGATACGACTGAATCCACGATAATAAAGGAGGATCAAGTCCAATGAATGCTATGAAGTTTTTTTATAAGAAGAGAGTGATTTACCTTATCGAATGCTTTACTAAAGTCCATGTATATGGCATGAACGTCAGCACCTTCTACTAATGATTTAACAATGAAATTGTGCGGATTTTTATTACCTATAATTTTCATATGTACTGTTTTTTAATAAAATTGACTACTTTCCGAGTTTTTTGTGAAAAACCGATTTTTTAACCTATTTTTCTTCCCCCTCCCCAACGCCGGCGTCTACGGGTCTAGGACTTTTGATATGTTAAAAAGTACAACAAAATAAGCCTGTTCCCAAAATTGCAGCCCGCTCTGAATTATTTCATACAAATCGACAAATTTCGTCCCATTTTATTGAGCTATTAAGAACTTATATGAAGAGTACATTTAAACCCACCCTAAATAGCTCGGAGAAAGTGATGAATGTAATTTTTGAAAGATGGATAAAAAACGGTGTGATAAGATGCAAATATTTAGGTTATTTAAAACCAATAAGAAAAAGGTAATGCCGAAATCCAAGAGTTTGGAAGATGTTGGATGGACGATATTGGTGAAGCTACAAGGACTACAAATTTCGTAAGCAAACAACATTCAATAACGATTTTCAGCGAGTAAAACCGTGTAAAGACGGATATATAAAGAAAAAAAATTGATAAATACGTTATAACATGTTGGTTCATACCAAATATAACTTAATTATTATTCATATACCTTCCATCGAAGCATTATTTCTTCCTAATACCCCATGATATGAAAACTGATAAAAGTAAACATCAGTATATTGAGACTGAAGCTCAGCGTATTTTATGACGCCTCTATCGAAGGTAGTGTCTGTTAGGTACTAAAAGAGAAGGAATAGTAAATTGTGTATCTAGTAGTAAAAGCAGTACATTCCCGGACGACGATGTAAATGGTTGGCCGAGGCGTTAAGCCGAGGCCAACAAGCAAGTCCGAGAATGTGCTTTTACTACTAGGTACATATATTATTTTTTCTGAAATCGCAATCAATATTGTCATAAATGATGCACTCATTATAAAAATATATAGGTAAAAACCGATATTGGAAATTACTTTCCCGGCCTAGGTTGGGAATAGTACATTACGTACCTAGGGAGCAAAAGCGAGTTTTTCGTACGAATGTTCGAGGTAGCCAGAACACGAGTACGAAAACACCTTGCCCCTAGGTACGTACAATCACGAGTGCGCTGAAGGCGCCTCTTTTCGTAACTGTTTTCGGGCCCGCTGTCTCCTACAGGGAAAAAGGCGCCTCTTTCGTCCCTAAAAGAGGCGTTATCGAAGCACGTGAAATAATTTTTCCCGTACCATTTTCTGATGGTTGCTTAGCAACGGACTAAAATACTAGAATCGGGTACTTTGGGATCTGAACTTACGCCGAGAAAGTAAACTTTCTTGATGGATTTCAGAAAAAAGTAATTTTATAAATTTGTATGTGATGCCATAATATGATACCCTAATCGAAGATGCCAGGTCGTCTTGGAATAATCCATCTGTGTAAATCTCCCGTATAGCCTCTCCAGCAGCTTTCTTTGTGCTTTCATCCACAATATTCATATTTTCGCTGGCTAAATCTTGGACATTCTTGTCATACTTAGCCATATAAGTTTTAAATGAGACCAAGTCTGAAAATTAAAGTGGTATAGTTCAAGTAATAAGTTCCCGATATATAAAAAACACAACAAAAACTTTACGACAATTATTACGCCGCGGGCCATGGCGGCACGCTGCATCAAACGACCCGACGCACATTAAAAACCTACAAAGGTTTAAGCGAGTCAATTGCGGTCGAGACAGCACAAAGAGTAATGGTATTTTAATGAGGACGTAAAGTCTTTGTTGCGTTTTTTATGTCTCGGGAAGTGCTTACTTGGACTATACAAATTATACAAACCAGGTACTGGGTTTAAAAATTTAATCGAATTGTGACCATAGATTATAGTTTATCACGTCGAATAAATCTGGTACGGAATAAAATAGATATTTATGTTAATAGCAAAGAAAGTAAAATATATTATCTACTTTTGCGTTTTTTGTTTTTTTTTGCGGTTCCACAGGTGACTAATTTTGTGAAGTGCTAGAAGAAACACTAAATATCGATTTCAAAAAGTGCTTGTAAGCACAATTCTCCCGAGCACAAAAGTGCCTAGACCACTACTAAGTATAATGGTTAGGAACGGCTCTGGCTCACATACTGATTTTGTTGTTCAGCTACACACTCACTATACCTGCTGCTTTTGAAATATATTCCTCTGAGTTCATTCCAATCACTAGTGGTACCTTATTGATGTTGCCATTTTTAACCATTTCGTACATGGAGTAATAAAAGCACCTTCATGTTCAGGTTCCACAACAAGAGCCCAAACCTGTAATAAAACAGAAATCGTCACGATTATTAGTATTGAAAGTTTTCAATATTCCATTAACGAACTATTACAGCATGTTCAGCAGTATAGATGGAACCAATTTATATAATTTGACCATCGCTTATACCGAAACATACGTAACATATGTATGTGTATTAGCTATTTTCGAAATACAGTGTTTGTATCCATAATGACACAACCAAGAATTTCAACCGGTACTGCTTCTTCAGGGACTTTTGGTTGATGGTTTTTCATTACGCACTGAACGGTTGTTCATCGAAAAAACACCCCCGAGGACACGATTGGAGATTGCACCTCGTCAACTTGGCGCCCAACCTTGGTGGAGGAGGCGATGGCGTGGATAAAAATATCCAGGCAAAAGCCTGCGCTTAGGCTTATTGCTTATTTGTGAATGTATGGAGAATGAATCTATTTGATACTTGGCGTCCCGACTTCTTTACGGCACCAGCGTGTCATCTGCACAACGGCCATCCAACAAAAAAATGCTTCTAGCATAAATCTAAGACACGATTAGAGATTGTGCAGCTGCAACTTGGCGTCCAAAGTTGGGCGCTGTAGTGGACTACAGTGCACATGTGAAGTTGTACCTTGCAAGGGAGAACCTGTAAAGCGATGTGCAAAAGCCCCGAAATTTAATCTAAAACACGATTGTAGATTTTGCCGCTGCAACTTGGCGCCCAACGTGGGGCATCATAGTGAACTATGATGCACCATGTAAAATTATGCTTTGCAAGGGATAACCTGCAAGATCGTACGTTTCGACAGCTTGGATAAAAACATTCAGGAGAAAGCCTGTTCTCAGAAATTATTACCCACAGTTTCTTCTGCAGTTTTTTTTCTTGGATGAACCTCTTTTAAGAAAAACATACCGATGTGTGTTGTCCCAATATGCATCCTCGGATCCGGAATAGTTACTGTAGGTAGCTAATTTTGGAATAAAACTACTGTTTTTATATTAGCTTAAACTACTGAATATGCTGGCAAAGTTTGTTTGTGGAATATTAAGTACATCGTACTTTACATTTTCCATATTCCTACCTGATATATCGTACTTGCAGCGTCAATATGAGTAGCATTAGCACTAATTAAAAAGGCAGCCAACTCTTGTTTACTATTGTCTCTGCTAATATGCGAATTTATGAAGGCTGCTACCTTGTAAGCCGAATCTAAACCATGTCTTTGGTGAGCCCACGGACAAAGTGCTGATCCGCTTTCGGCAATAGCTGCTCTAAATAAACCTGTCAAAAATATTTAACATCAACTACAGAGTAATCAAAAATGATTGTCTGGAAAATATGTATCGTCATTACGTACTTATATTTTACAGTTGTTTGCAATATTGCTTTTTAATTTTATATTCTAGATGGCAAAAAAGTCATCCTGCAGATATTCTTTAATATTGAAAACTATTTAAAAAATTGGATAATTTCCAACAATATTGATTGGTTTTCATTCAAATTGAAGCGTAAAGTTAATAATATAGACTTTTCAAAGCAAAATCTTTAATTTAAGGTATTTTTGTTTAGTTTCAGGTAAACTTTAAAAAACTGGGGGAGACTTTTGGCGGACTACTACACTTGACTGACGAGTAGCGAAAGGGAAATGGGTTCAAGGTAAGTTTTCTCAAATAGTCGCAGCAATTGTTAAATAATTGTAACACGCTAAGGCCAGGTACCTGTATCGGTGGATACACTTTCACCCGAACAAGGATATAAAAACAACATACGTATATCAAATGGAAATTTTACTTAATTTGATGTTACTGTTTCCATCAGATATCAAGCATTGCGTAAATTTTACTAACAATTGATGTTGTTTTCAGGTAAGTTCCGAACGAGTTTGGATATAGGTGAAAACATTAGAAAAGGTAGGATTGTTAGATTTTTAATTCTAGTTTTAGAGAATTGGAATTGTTGGGAGGGTGGTCAATGAAAATCACTGAGCACAGGCTCCATCGGGCTCCTTGTACTTCCTTCCTGTAGCCAGACCCCTGCCTAGGACTTTAACCAACCTAATCTTGCGAAATAAGTGGTGATGCTGTCTAGGGGCATCTCCTTTACATCGGCCAAAGTAGGCCAACGTTCTCCCAAAATGGATTCTCTGATTGATGAGACGGCAACATAGTCACAGAGTACATGTTGAACCGCCTCATCTTCTTATCCACAACCTCTACAGAGAGGTGTTTCGCTTAATCTCATATTGAGTAGGACAGTGTCCAGTCTGGATTTCCTTTATAAAACGTAGGTTCCTTCTGGACATTGCCAGGTAGTCCATTGCTGTAGTCTTGTTGGGATATTTTAGTAGTTCCCTAGCAAGCTGACAGCTGTTTGTTTCATCCCATAGCTTCTTCAATTCATTGTGGGTGTTCTCTTTAATTATTTGCGTTATCGCCATGATCGGTAACAGACTATCTGAACCTGGTTCAAAAATACTTAGGCCTACTGCCTTCTTGGCCAGTCTGTCGGCTACTTTGTGTACTGTGCATGTCCTTTCACCCAGCATACCAGTGTTATTCATGCTGAAGGCACCCACAAGTGCTTGGTGACATTCTCATACTGCTCCTGTGGTAATTTTGTAACAACACAGTCTTGCGGCACTGCTCATAAGAAATATAGTTCTTTAGTTTTCTATCTATGTGAAGATTCCGTATTAGTTTGGCATCGAAGGTTACTCCAAGGTATTTCACTTCTGATGCGAAACTTAGTGTTGAATCCAGGAGGGCAGGTGCCTTCAGTGCTCCTAATTTCATTTTCCTTGTGAAGAGAGCCACCCCCGTCTTCCTGAGAGGCTGTTAAGAAATGAGGCCCCATAGAAGTGGTGATATTACACCTCCCTGCGAACAGCCTCTCGCGACCATTCCTCGTACGGAAGCACCACTCACACTGATTTGTACAGCTGTCTTCGAGATCATGTTGGATGGTCTGCCTACCGTAAATCTGTGTTTAAAATTGACTACAGCTATATTAACCTGCTGATCCAGGACTGAGCAGATGAAATGTGACCGACGCCGCTCCCGCACTTTGACCTATGATTGTAGCTTTTTTCGGATCACCTCCAAATAAGTGGATGTTATTCTGCACCCATTGCAAAGCGTATTGCTGATCTTTCAGACCCATATTACCAGGTATTACGGTATCTTCTGTTGACAGAAATCCTAAAAAACATAAAAATAAACATAATATGATCAAGAAAACTGTTTGAAAAATGTTACCAAATGGACCTACTCGGTAATTAAGTGTAATTAGTACCACTCCGCTGCTCATAAATGATTGGGGAGCTGCAGATTGAAACATTGCAGAGCCATGTGTGAAAGTGCCACCGTAAATAATATTTACTAGAACTGGTAGGTTAGGATTGGTACCGGGTGCCTGGAAAAATTATTTCCGCTGGTAAACTTAAAAATATATTGTTTTGTGTTTAACGTAATACAAGGCTATCGATAGTTTAAACCTGAACGCAACTCAATCTTACCCTAATAATAAGGGAAAATGTAACGAACATAATGAATGTAACGAATATAGTGAATTTAAAATGGTGTTAATGCTTGCTGTAATCTTTATGTTCAATATATCAATTTTGTTCGTGGAACCTACCTTCTGAACTACGAGAAACCTTTTGAATTTGTTTTAATTTTAAGTTTAAGCTAATAAAATCGGATTATTTTAAGATAAATTTTCTTCATAGCCTACTTAGAAAATAATTTTTTCATATTTTACACCAGTAAATAATTTTTTCCTGACATTGTGATACATCATTGAAAGGGGAATTAAGAGCACTATTGAATACACAAAAAATTCAATACAGCGTCCATAAGAAAATACAAAGTTAGTGGCATTAACTATGAAACAAATGACGGTAGAAATTTTTTGTTAACGTCAACGAAAGTACTTTAAAAAGATGTCCTAACAATGTACTTATTAAAATATCACCAGTCATCAAATTAGGCAGATACGGGAAGTTTTTCAAAATGTACCTTTTCAGTTTTTCGAAAATATTTCAGAAACGAAGATAGCTAGGCCAAATTTAAAACCGGCATCGCAATGGACACAAAATTCTTCAAAAAAGTCCCCATTTAACCGTTTCTCTATCTCTAATAATAACAGAGATATCAATGTGCGCACTCCCAATTTGGGACACAGTGTATGTGTAGCCCCCGGGGTTGCTTAGTTCAACTGTCGCTAAGTCATTGTTAGTTTCTCTGATATTCCATAAAAACCCCGATCCGACAAATCTCTTTAGTTTAGGTTTAGTTTGTTTGCATTGTTGTTTTTCGCCGACCCAGGCCTGCCCCACTCGATCCTGCAATTCGCCGCTGCGTCAACGCGGTGGTTGCAGATCGGTTCCTGAGTAGGCTCTGGTGAGGGAACTATCTGTACTATTTACCTACAATAAATACTTGTTGAATTGAATTGTGAGGTCGCGGGTTCGAATCAAACTTTTACGTTTGTTTTTACTACATTTTATTAAAATACATAATACGAATATTTCTTTAGGTTAGTTCGTTAGGTTAAATATGTTAATGTTATTTGATGTAGTGTGGAGTGTCCGCGCTCTGTGGGCTCCCACCAATCATAACCCCGCATTTATTTCCCTATTCTGTATGTAGTAGGATCGGTGAATATGCCGGAGTGCACCCAACGCTGAAAATAGCGTGCGCTCTGGAGTGCACCTACTCATTGCGTTTAATAAATGTAATGCGAAAAAATGTTGGTTTCTGCCGCCGCCCCTGACTTTTTGGTAATATAGCGCCATTTTTTCTTCAAACCTTTGGTAGTCTACTGTACAGGGTGCAACTTAAGTACGTTAAAATATATAAGGGGGGTATTTGCTAGTCAATTTTAAGAAAAAAATCTCTGAAACAAGTGTCCAGGTACCAATAAGTACGATTTATTAGTTCTTCATCTACTGTTTGGTCGTGATTATTTATTGAGTATTTGCTATAAGATATGTACTTTTTGCTTAGGTAAGTCGAGAGTACAATCGTGCTCTTATTTAACCCCGGTTCAAATATTTATAGAATATGCTCATTTGAGCATATTCTACCACGACCCAATGTATCTTGGATATAAATTGGTGCCAAACGAACTTGATATGTACCGAAGGTTTTGTCCAAAATATACTGTAGCGGCAGTCTGGAAACTTGAGAAAGATGATTTTGACCCATTTCTATCCACACACCTTCGCCTCGTCTCAAATGCAAACTTTCTTGTTCGACCCCCATTTGTAATAAGTTATCAATCTAAGTTAGTTGAAGCATTCTTTGGGCAAAGCATTTTCTGTGACGTTTCGGAAAGTAGACTCTTTCCGTTTTCAAAGCTTTTTTTCGAAGAACTCTTATTTGTTGTATATGTCAAATGCACAGCTTTAAGATTCTGTTTATGTTATTTCCATAGATAGTTACTACTTACACGAAACTGATGATGATATTTTCTTTTAGATAATCTTGAGTTTGTTAACTTCTTCTACCAATGTTATTGCACAAACAATTTCTAGAAATTCTCCCATGTTAGTGCAATGTTGTATTGGAATCAAATATTCTTTCGTGATACCACAATCTATCTGGTTTTATTTACTAATCGTGATTGATTTGCCCCTTCAGTCGTAAATTGTCTTTGGTCTCAAGCTAAAAATGGCGACATCTCATTATTAAGATTTAAATCATCAAGAAATTCAAGTGCATCCCTGTAACCTCGATCGATAACAAAATATCGTCCTCTCAAACCCATGCTCTTAGATATTCCTGATTCATATCATGAATTAAAATAGCAGCACCATTATTTCGGCTGCCCGAGAAGTATGGACCATGTACATCCAACACAATATATCGGACAAAATTCAGAAAGTTTAGAAACTGGTATAAATGTTAAGGATAGATAGATAAGAATTACGAAACCGAAAAGACTCAACCCCTAAATAGTGTGCTTTATCCCCTAGGTCGTCGTTTCCGCCCCCATTTTGAGGTTTTCTAGATTTTCTCAGGAACGATGCACTTTCCTATGGAAATATCTATATATAAAATTATTCCTAATAAAATTCTCTATCAAAAACATCTCTATACTTTTTCCTAAAATGAATAGTACTGTGGGAAATAAGGCGCATACATATAAGGGTTGGTTTGGGTTAAGACAATAAATTGTAATCTTTACTATAACCTACTTTAAAGTTCAATGCCTAACGCTAAAGTAGTAACTACTAAACTCCACTTGAAACTATAATAAATGTACTGTTCCCATCCTCTCACCCCAATAAAAGAACATGATTTTTAAAGAAATGAAAATATTGTGTGTTATACTTGTTTCCACGCCATCCCAGAGGTAAAGCACTTGGTGCGTTTTTTTTTACGTGTTGTCCTCTGTAGGCCTAATCTACTAATTATCAGAAGGTTACCTACGTTAATTAAACTTCGTGGTCTTCCATAGATTCATGCATGCTTGTCCGTGGGAATGGTAACACATTCTGGAGCAACGTAAGCCTGTTCTTCTGCAATTGTATCTGTTTTTGCACCCTAATTTGCATGAACAAGAAATTAGCGTTAAAACAGATTCGGGAGTTGGTTCTTTTGTTGTCATAGTTGAGGCTAATATACCGCCGATTTTTTTCCATCCCCAATCAGTAGCTTCTAGCGTAACATTTTCCATTAAAATTAAATTAAATGATGAGATGCTCAACTGAAGACACTGAAGTCTGAAGTGTACACGCTCTAGAAAGAGATGGGATGCCAGAGGCTAGCTGCGGTACTGTCATATCCAACCTTTGTGTCTTTAGAGAACGTGCCAAGCATTCAAGGTAACTTATCACTTAAGGATAACGTATTGAAATGGAAGCTAAGCTTCTCCTAGCCTCCGGTTCATCTGACCAAACGCAATCCGTTATGAAAGGCCGGAAAATATGCATTCGCTGACTATCCAGACTGCAACGTTACTACGTTACATATTTGTGGAAAAGAAATTTCAAATTTTTTTTTTTACACTGAAAATTAATTAATGAATTAACAACATTGAGAATTGTGATAAAGCTACGTAGATATTTCTGCTTGTAAAAAATATTAGTTTGGAGATATTATGTTTCTCCCAAAATTGTAGAGGAGGCTCAGCCTCCCCTGCCTCACCCGACGAGCCGCCACTGGCAGTTGCAATCGTCCGTTGGTGCGTAAACCCCTATCAGTATTAATTTGTGACCAAATACTTCTAGGTTCATGGTTATTAAACGTTCGTTTATAACCGACCAGTTTCTAATATTCTTTTGAATTTTTTTGTTTAAAGCAATAGAAATTCCTGGTCTTGCCCTTTTATCTTCTTCTTGGTTTCACTTAGCACTACTATGTCGATGTTAAAGTCTGCTAATGTTTTAAATACATCTTGGTTTTTAGTACTACTTTGTACATTCCAGCATCCAAAATTCACGATCCTTTTCCTTTGCTTTTATCGTCGTTGAGTTCGAATCCTAATCCGAGGCGTGTCATCGGGAATTTTTGCAAATATAGTTTTTTTTATGAAGGATGAGTAGGCTCATCGCTTCAACCTCCAACTTGGAGGGCCAGAGAGTTTTCTGTAGGGGCTTCCCACCTTTAGCCGAGGGGCTCCAGTTTTAAGGCGCTAGAGATTCACCTTCATCCAAAACTATTCTAGCAATGGTTTTGCTGGCAGAGCTGAACGTTGTTGGGTTCAGTTGATTTTTCGTAGTACTTATAGAAATACGCCTATCGGCTTCTGCACAGTCCTCTACGATCATACCAACCATTTTCCCCTCCTTCTTTCTCAACCGCGCTTGGGACCGGCTACGGCAGAGCTTTGTATATAAGTATTTTTGTAAAAAAGTGCACCGTTTCCAAGATAATCTAGAAAACCTCAAATTGGGGGGTGAAAATGACATCCTAGGGGATGAATTACACTATTTAGGGGTGGGAACTTTTTGGTTTAGTAATTCTTGTGGTCTCCTGAACATTACTACCAATTTTCAAAACTCTCTGAATTTTGTCCGATAGAAATTAATTTTCTGTTAATAGGAATTACGGATATATTGCCTTCTCTTTCAATCTGTTATTACAAGCAAAACATAATTTGAGATTATTACAAATATTAGTATCATTATTATGGGACAAAACATTATTTGCTGAGTTTACTCATCCAAATAATTCTGGAGGATCATTAATTGATTTGGTACTTGCTAATATTAAAGTAACTGCTACAGTTTTGAAAGAGTATCGTATTAGTTAACATTTTAATATAGTTGTAAATTTAGATCGATTCAGTCATAGGAGCAGTAATTCTCAGTATCTAGTAAGTAGGGGTAGAAACATTGAAAAAATTAATGTTGAATTGTCACAGGAGTCATGGGACTACAGAGTGAAGGATGTAGATATTGTATATCAGCATTTGTTAGGTACAATAATAAGAGCTTATGATAAAGTAGCTCCAAAAAAATAAATTAAAATTAAAAAGTTCTATGATAAAAAAATTGACTTGAATAAAGGAAATCCTCATGAAATGTGGAATACATTAAAAAGACTTGTACCACAAAATAAAACTAATAACATTATTTCACAAATAGAATTTGATAGTAACGACATTGTTAATGATCCAACAGAAATTCCTAATTTACTAAATGTGTATTATGTTAAAAGCATAAAAAATATTAGGGATAACATTGATGTTACATGTGACTTCCCACTCGAGAACAGTACAGTTACAGTTAATGAGAAATTTGATAACTTTTCTTTAGTAAGTGCTGATGAACTGAAAACTCTTATATTTGCTATGCCTAACAAAAACAGTCCTGATGATGTCAGCATGTCCAAAGGTTCTAAATTCAATAAAGGCTTGTGATCTACGACCAATTAACATGATTAATTCCATAGGAAAAATTCTTGAAAAAGTAGTTTATGAACAACTGGTATCTTTCTTGGAAAGAAATGAAACGTTAACGAGTTACCAGTCTGGTTTCCGTAGCCAACATAGTTGTGAGACTACTATACAATGTGTATTGCAAGACTGGAAGCTAAATTTGGAGAAAAACCAACTTACACTTGCAGTATTTTTAGATTTACAACGTGCATTTGAAACAATAGATGAAGCAAGGTTATTAATAAAACTAAAAAAGTAGGTATTGATGGAATTGCATTACTGTGGTTGACTAATTATTTGGATAATAGATCACAGAAATTAAAATTAAATAATATAACATCTTCCGAAATAAGTAATAATACTGGAATACCACAAGGCAGTGTATTAGGCCCACTGTTATTTTTAGTATATATAAATGACATTGTAGAGGTTGTGGACAATTGTAAAATACATGTATTCGCTGATGATACCCTACTTTATATTAGTGGTTTGAATGTTGGAAATTGTTTCACAATGATAAATAACACGTTACAAAATGTTTTCAGATACTGCTGCACTAACTTATTAAAGGTTAATACAAAAAAAACTAAATGGATGCCTATTGGAACAGGTATTGGTTCAGATGTGATAAGTAGAGAACAAACAATTCATGTTGGTACCGATGAAATTGAGTTGAAAAAATAAAATATCTTGGGGTAATGATAGATAAACAATTATCATTTAGAAAAAAATCAACTCAAAACAGTTTATTTTTTAAGTGATTAGGTGAGTGTAATGACTTACCTGAGAATATTAAAAACAGTACCACTTCAAATATATTCAAATGTAGGCTTAAAAAGTATTTATTGGATGAGTAGACATTTGTATTCTCTGTTGAAAGTGTCCAGCCTAAATTTAATTCTAAGACCTGTTTTTAAAAGTCATGTAATATTAATTCTTGTATGTCCACTGCCTATTTAATTTATTTGAGTGAAATTTTATAATGTGACAATTTTGCTTGTGTGTTAATGTTATTTTACTGTACTTGTTTGCTACATACAATCCTTTGTTTTTATATTGTATTTATCAAGTCATCTCACATGTTATTATATCTATTACTTATGTGTATTTTTCTGTATTAGTCTTTTGGCTAAATAAAGGAAATGTATATCTAGAGTAACTACTGCATGATTTAATCCAAATCATGGTCTGTGTTATAGAGTTAGTTGTATTCCTTTACGGTTAATATTTTTTCAAGATTTATGCCATTTATTCTTAAAAAAAACACGGCTCCCCGTATTACAAATGTAAGAGTTTACCATTGCTCTATTTAAGCGGTATTTTTCAAAATACTGTAGTCACTTTATTACTCGATTTTTTTATGAGCTTTTAGAGCAAACTTAATTGATTAGATTGACTATCTTCGTCGGTTTTTGCCTACATGATTGCCAATTTGTCTGAAATTGGCATTTACTCATATACAAACTATGCAAATGAATAAAACACAAATAATATTTTATATAAATTTATTAAATAACTTATGTATTATACATGTCAAACGAAGATAAATTTACAATTGACCACAATCTGCTATTATAACTTTCTTTGAAGTCTTGCCTGATTGAGATCCAAGATTCTCAAGTTTCTTAATTACATCCATGCCTTCAACTACATTCCCAAACACAACGTGCTTCTTGTCTAGCCAGGTCGTTTTCACGGTAGTAATGAAAAACTGAGACCCATTGGTGTCGGGGCCTGCGTTAGCCATGGACAATACCCCCGGACCTGTGTGCCTTAGAGAAAAATTTTCATCTGGAAACTTGTTTCCATAGATTGACTTTCCACCGGTGCCGTTATTATTTGTAAAGTCGCCTCCTTGACACATGAAGTTGGGGATAATACGGTGGAAGGTAGATCCCTTGTATCCATAACCTTTCTCTCCTGTGCACAATGCTCGAAAGTTCTCCGCTGTTTTCGGGACTACATCATTGCGTAACTCAATAACAACTCTTCCAACACGCTGGCCATCGGCGGCCATATCAAAATATACTTTTGGCAACCCCATTCGTTTATATAATGAAGCAATGCGAATGAATTTGTGAAAAATTGTTAATGTTAAAAATACCTGTTGTTACCAAATTCCCGATGATGTCGTAACTTTCTCGGGGTCGGTACAATGTTTGTACTAAATCAATTACACTCAAAATCACTCGAAAACTGCGTATTGCTTGAAATATTAAAGATAATGCATCTGGCGGTTGACGTGTGACAGAAACATCAAAATAATTATTATTTGAGCCGAGGTTGCTATGGTAACTAGTTCAGTATTTAAGGTGACTAGAAATTACTGAAAATGCGATAAGTTGTCTTGTATTGCTGTTAATTTCTAACGAATATCGTGCCAAAATGCATGCATACCATATACCCCAATAAAATGAGCACTTTTTTGGAAACTTTCTTTTTTTTTGCTTTCCATCATAGTATTTAAACTACTAATGAACAGCAATCACGGCGGAGGCCATAGCTATATATGAGGCATTACAATTTATTAAACAACCCTCCCCAATGCAATAACTATTTTATCCGATTCCTTGTCTGTAATTAATGCATTAAGTAATACAATCACCTACAGCTACAAAGTCAATCCATATATCTTCAAAATAAAAAATATCATTCATCAAATACACTTATCTGGGAAAAAAGTTACATTCGTCTGGGTCAAAGCACATATAGGAATTAAACACAATGAGCACGTAGATACATTAGCTAAAAAAGGAGCTTCATCAAGACACATTCTAGAACATAAAATCGGTTTAGCAGACATATATAGTGTTCTTAAACTAAATTTGAGAGTCAAATGGAATTACCAATGGAAAGAGTATTGTTTTAACAACCCTACCAGGTACACGATGATTCATTCCAGTATACCTAACAAACTCTGGCATGAAGACCTTCAAGCATCGAGAAAATATGTAACGTCTCTTATTAGATTAAAATTTGGTCACGCATGTCATCCCGCACACCTTTATAAAATTGGTATATATACCTCACCAAATTGTGATCATGCAATATTTTTTGGATGTGTGAAATATCAAAATGCCTCTAATACATTAATCACTTATATTGCACAAAACTGCAATATATTGGCTCCTTTTAATATTTCTTATTGTCCTTAGGATCTCGTAAAGTTTATACGTATATTTTTGATTTCGTAAAAGAAACATGTATTAAGCTTTAGGTTATGTTTGGCTACCGTATGTTTTTCCCTCTGTTGTTTTTCCCTTGTCAACCGTGGTCCTCCCTGTATTGTCTATTTTTAAATGTCCTGACAGACCCCAGGACGGGAAGCGTGTGTCCCTGTTGTATCCATTTTTGTTGTCTTCAATTTATTTTCCTTTTTTTTTCTTCGTTTTCAGGTTAGAATTAGGTATAGGATATTTTGTCATACTGTTTGGTATCATTATCAATCAAGTATATTTAATAAATTAATTTAACCTTATGTGACTCTTAATTAGATATTTTGTGACTGGCAGTATGGTCTTCGACCGAAAGCCAATAAAAAGAAAAAAAATGAACAGCAAGAAAGTTTGAGCAAACGTCTTTGAAGGTTCACCCTCACATTACCCCACCCAAGATTATTAATAATGTAAGTTGCATGAAGGAAAAAGACCATCGAAAAAGTGTTGTTTCATGGGGGGAGGGGAGTATAAAGATGTGATTTTCGTGTTGTCAATGGCAAAATTTCGCCAGTTATATTACTTAGTAGTGCAGAAGTACTGAATCCTTCGAAATTCGTACCGATTAGAAGGAATTATGGAATTTTGAAAGACACAATCAGCAAGTTGTTCATATATGGCTGATTTTGCAATATTTAGTGGAATAGAAAGCATGCTAATAGGACGTAGATCCCCAAGTTGTTCAGGATTTTTTCTTAGGTATGGGCTTCATACATGACGTTTTCCATTGAGGAAGAACAACTGGTATTAATGATATAATGATTTACACAATTACTATGACTTAAGTTTTAATTTTGTTACAAAAAACTTGGATGTTAACAATAAGGATTGGATAACTACAGGTATCAAGGTACCATCCGCTCGCCTGAAAGAACTGTTTGTGTACCAAAAAAATAATTTAATCGATAAAGAGCATTACAAGATATACAAAAAAATATACAATAGGATTATACGGCAGGCAAAAAAGATGTACTTTGATAATTTAATTATAAACTCTACAAACAAATCTCGTACTGTATGGAAAGTAATTAATAGCGCTGTAAGAAATGTTGCAACTGGCAAAACTAACTCAGATATGGATATACGGGGAAATAAAATCACTGACAAAAATATTATATCTAATGAGTTTAATAATTTCTTTGTTAACCTACCAAAATCACTTATAGTACCACAGAATGTGACAAATCATACTACCAATATTACAACACCTATAACTGAAAAATCGATAGAACTAGAACCTGTTACCATATCTGAAGTTATAGACACGATAAACAATTTAAAGAATTCCAAGGCAACCGGTCCCGATGATTATTCCATCAAAATAATTAAACAATGTGCCATCGAACTTGCAAAACCATTATGTCATCTAGTTAATGAATGTTTCGATAAAGGTAAATTTCCAAATTTGCTAAAAATCTCTAAAATCATTCCTTTACCGAAGAAAGGAGACGCCAACCAACTTAATAATTATCGACCAATTGCGCTATTATCAGTTTTTTCGAAAATATTTGAAAAACTATTGTCGAGAAGAATAGTGTTATTTTTAGAATCAAATGATTTATATTCACCCAACCAACACGGGTTCAGAGATAATAAGTCTACAATCACTGCCTTGACCGATATTCTTCATTTTATTTATAAAAACTTAGATGAAGGAAAAAAAGTAATGGCAATATTTATCGATCTATCTAAGGCGTTTGACTGTGTAAACCACGATATCTTACTCAGTAATATTGAACATTATGGTCTACATGGTAATTGTAAAAATCTCCTTACGTCCTATTTAGAGAACAGGAAGCAATTTGTTTCATATTTTGGGGAATTTTCTAAGGAATTACCGCAAGGGAGTGTACTCGGACCGTTGCTATTTCTGCTGTACATCAATGATATGGACTTGACCCTGTCAATTTTTTCTAGCATTTTTGCAGATGACATCACAATTATATCAGGAGTAAATAATCTAGATATATTAATTTCCGAGCTAAACTCAAATTTAATTTCGCTCAACCAATATTTCAATGGTAAAGGTTTAGTGATGAATCAAGAAAAAACATTTTCAATGCAATTCCATCCTATAGGAGCAAGCTACCTAACTAGCCCTTTGTTAAAACTTAATGGCAAGTCAGTTCAACAGGTAACTACTTTTAAAATTCTTGGAATTCATATTGACTTTTCCCTTAACTGGAAATCACACGTAAATTTTATTTTTAATAAATGTGCCAGCAATTGTTTTGCATTAAAGAGACTTCGCCAAATCGCCAGTAGTAACACAGTAAAAGTATTTTATTATTCCAACATGGAATCACGCTTCCGGTACGGTGTTATTTTTTGGGATAATTCTACTTCTGCAAACAGAGTTTTTGTGCTGCAAAAAAGAGCAATACGCTGTATGTTTGGTTTACATTACAGAGATTCATGTAAAAGAACATTTATTGAACAAAAAATTTTAACTCTGCCGTGTCTGTATATATTAGAAATATTAAAATTTGTAAAAAAGAATTCATCTCAATTTAATCCTTTAAATGAGCACCATAATTATATGACTCGCCATGGCTCGAATTTGCAGCACGAAATCCACAGGCTAGAACTCTACAAATCCAACCCATATTATATCGGTTCTGTTATTTACAATAAATTAAGTAGTGACCTAAAAAACACTGTAAGTGTAAAAAGATTTGTAACAACTGTAAAAAGTTATCTTATCTCTAAAGCTTTTTATTCCGTTGATGAATATTTAATGTCTTAATGCACTCAAGATGTATATAAATATTTTTAAATGCTGTAATCGTATTTCTGTTATTTATCTGTTATTTATCTGTTTCTATCTGTTACTCATCCCTTATTTATCTATAATTATGTATATTGACGTGTCCTATATCATTTTGTATGATCAATTGGATTAATAAAGGCATTGTATTGTATTGTATATTAATAATATGGGTCGGTGGTGCCGATATCCACTGTAGCATAAGTTGTAACATTTTCCCGATAGTGCATCTGACTCAATAGTGTGGGATTTTGGTTTATTAATAATATCTGCAATTTTTTTAACAGTAACTTAGTCTCTAAAAATGTATCGATGTGTTGCTCTATAGAATCCATGAAATAATTGTTGATATCATCAGCATTACAAAGATCTTCAGAAAAATTTGGTGGAATGTTACCCTTTACTAATACCCATGACTTTAAGTTAGTCCACATTTATTTAGGATTATTTCTAGTATTATTAATATAAAAATTGTAAAATTCAGTTTTTTCTTAAACAACAGTATTGCTATAATACGAATTTCACAAAAATATTGCCTGTGGGCAACACTTCCATTTTTTTATATCTTAACAAAGCTTTTCTTTTCATTTTTTTAAGTTCATATAAAGTCTCTGTAAACTATGGTTCCGGATGCACCCCTAAGAAGATGAATAAAAAAGTCGCAGAACCTCCCAAATAAAGTTGTCGGATTGAAACCAATTGGAATCGATTAGTTACGTTTTAGGGAACAAAAAACCTAAATAAAATTTTTTTGTCTGAGTGGCAGGTAATTTGTTATTAACAATGAAATTGCAAAGTAAAAAAAATGTAAAAAATTCATTTGAAAATACATTTTCTAAGTTAACTGGGCAAAAATAAACACGTTTTGTCTCTTGTAATGTTTTCGAAAAATGCACTGTTTTTGAGTTATAAGCGATTTAAAGCCCGAAAATGGCCAAAAGTCGACAACTTAAAAAATTCATATTTCGGCTTCTACTGAACTTTTTCAATATTTTGGGTCGCAAAATGATCGTCAATACTTATACTTAAACATACTATTTTTTGTAATAAAGCAACTTTTTATTGTCATCCTGAAATTTATCATCGAAGTATCGCTATTTTTTATTGCCTGCGCAGAATAGGTGAAATACACAGGAAGAACTGCACTTGGACTAGTCAATAGAAAGCTAATTTTGATCCATAATCTTCTGAAAAGTAACAGGATCTAATTCGATGATAGCCATAAACTTGGTCAACTTTCATGCATCGATTTTTTAAATTTGGAGCATTAATTTCATAATTTTTATTACATTTCTTTTCAGCAGAAGGGAGGTATATTCAATAAGAGTTTGGACATTGGGAAATAACGTGCTGTCAGTTGTTTAAATAATCAAAAACATAATATAATATAATAAGCACAATATTTTCGAATACTACACAGTGGCGGTTCCTCAGTTTTTAAACTGGGGAGGCGGGGGATAGATAGGCCTGGGTGGTTCCGAGGGGCGGGAGGTATACACATGTGCGCCGCGATGAAAATTTTGCAAATATCAAGGTCAACTTTTAAACTTTACCATTACACAAATATTAGTAATTTTCTCTTCATGTTAGTCAGTATAATTTGTTTTATGATAAGTATCAAAGTATAAAGTAAAAAACAAATTCTACCGTCCAGCAAAAACCAACGTGGAGGTCTGAATTATATCTTGCCAGGAAGGGATTGTGGGGTAGGGGTGCTTTTAATAGGTGAGGGAGTTAATTATTAATATAATAATAGTAATAATAATATGGCACAAATGCTACCACAATCAAAACAATTATATAGTAATATGAAATAAATAATAAACTCTGAAACGATAACATAAATAAAAATATTCTCAAATTAAAAATAGTTAAATAATAACAAACTGAAAAACAACACAAATAAAAATATACTTGGTAGTATACTTACAATCTACAGAAGTAGAATAATTGCTGTGGTGGTTTTTTAAATTTTAAACAAAAAAGAAATTGAACAAAAAAATTACATGTCTAAATGTTCTTGTAAATTAATGAAATCCGTCTATCTTTTTGTTTGGCAAAAATATCTATTACTTCGTCATAAAATGTATTATTCTGTGTTAGTTCCTTAACAAGCCGTTTTTCGATAGAAATGATAGAAATATTTTTTAATCTTTCTTGCTCAATAGTATTTCTA